>JARHVA010001887.1:1707500-2307500 GCA_037957365.1 Torreya grandis
ACAGGAGGATGGAGAATTAATCCTCAAATTCATTATTGAACACATGGAGTGTGTAAGACATGCCATTTATTACCTTTATGGAGTATGGAAGGAATGTTGGAAGGAAAATATAATTAATGGTCCTTTTGGAGTGTGTCATAAGTCATGTAAGAAATGAGTTTGTAAGAGTACCTGTAAAAGATTTAAGAGAGTTTGTAAGTGTCCATGTCATAATCCACCTTGGCCACACTCCATTCAATTCCATTACTTTCCCCTATGACATCACCAATATGAGATAATAAAGACATTTTGCTTTATGTAAAATATATAATTCTAATTCATTGAAATTTCCTTTAGAGGAATGATCAAACTAATTAATCAAGGTGATTAATTGAAAATTATAATAATGGTGAATTTAAAATGTTTATTTTTTAATAAAGCATTCATTTAATTATCATGTAATAACATTTTTAAAGGTTGTCTTTATTCAAGACACACTAGATAAGATTAATTTTGGAATTTGATCCATTACCCCAAAACAAATGTCATTATGATTTTTGGTTAAAATGGTAGTTATGTGGATAAATTAGTTAAATAACAATTTTTGATCAAATTTGTATGTGATTACATAAATTATGTTCAAATGCAATATAGACATGAAAGTGGTTTAAATTGAATGTCTACATTTTGCCCTTATTTGAGAAGGTGTTGTGAGATATTAGGCATAATAACATCTATTCAAAGAATGAAAAAGGTGTTAAGAAGATTTTTTTTTTTTTTTTTTGAATAATGATGTTTTCATTCATCTCTTTTAAAATTATGAGTCAATAAACATAAATTGATGCCCTAAAAGGCACTTAAATAGACCTAGATTCCCCATCAAATGGATAGTTGGGGAAGAATTTAAAAGGGATGGGCCCTCAAAATGAAGAAAAACCGTAATTCATAGGCAAAATGGGTCAGGAAAGAGAAGAATGTTGAATAAAATGGGATAGAAAATGGTCAAGTGAAGACATAAATTGGCCTCCAAGGAAGAATAGAATGGTCAGATAGGACTATGTGTATTACATATATGGTATGTTTAGTAATGTGATATGGATATCTGATAATTATTGAGAAATGTTTTTGACTTTGTGTATATGCTCATTTGTTGATATGTATCACAAGTAGCATATAGATTGGTCATGGGATTCAATGATCTAGTTGTAGGATAGTAAACAAGGATATTTATTAATGTAACATTTTTTGTGATACCTACAACACTTGATTTTTAATGTAACACTAAACAATAAAACCATGATATAAAACACCATGGTGGCTAGGCCATAATGTTCATAAGGATTGAACCCCAATCCAAATACAAAACTGGAAACATTGCATCAATGATAAAAATAATGATGGTGATGTCAATGTATGGAATAAAGTACAACTACATGATAGGAATCACCATGATGATGATCATGCTATCACAATAGATCAAGTCAAGATAACATAAAAATGAAACAAACAAGCAAGTAAACATAGACTGAAAAGAAAAGTAACAAAAAAAATCATATTGTGCAACCATTTAAAAAAAACATGGATCACACTTATGAATTTTCATTAACCTTAGATGTAAAAATCCTAAGAACATGACTAAATTTCATACGTAAACAAATTAATATTGAGATATGAAGAGTCAAGTCATAAGTGTAATGAATAATGAAATAAACCAAGATTAAGTTAGATACAAATATATACAACTCAATAATAGGATATAATAGATTAAAATTTAAGTGTAAAATCACAATCATAAACTAAAGTAAACTATAATCATATAAAATTCCATTTGAGTGTAATGAGTGTCACTTGAGACCACCCTATCTCTAACTTTCTCCTAGACCTATCTTAGGGCCTCTTTCAATCATTATCTTGATTTTGTGTGGGTCTAATCCATCCCTAGATGTACAAAAAGTAGTCCTAAACCATATCCTAAGAATCAAATCCCCTAATGCATTAGATTATACCACTTTGACACTAGTGTGTCCCTTTAAACACTACCAAATTACACTAGTGGCATAGGGACCACACTATATCCCTTACCTATTTTCTCCTCCAACATACATATTTCCATTTATCGAGACACCTTAGGGTTAGTGTATACATATTACACATCTTGATAAACACCATATGAGTATATATACACTACTTTTATCCCTTTAAGCAATAGATGTAAATTATATGCAAATACACACAACCAAGCTAAAAAATAAATTGTGAAAATTAAGCTCATGGATCCCTATGCTACCTCACTTTTTCATATATCCATCTAAAAAAATCCTAATCTCAAATTAATCATATTTATAGTCTTAATTCACACTCAAATCACTTAATATGGCACTCATACTAGAATTCACTTGCACTTGTACTGACACATAGATTTGGAGAACTACATTAGGCTTGATACCCTCTAGAAGTATTGGTATGTGGGAAAATCTCAACATAGTAGGATGTTGAGGTCACATCTAACCTATCCAGCTAACATTACACTTTTCTACTTATGCTCCTCAAATACCCTAACAACATGGAGGTTTATGGTTTTGTATCCAAAATCAGTCAAAATAGGTAATAGGTAGTGAATAAATATTCATCCACATTGGTACAAGTGTCTTAGACTCATGCAAAGGCATATCTAGAAGTTCATAGTGTTCTCTACAAAATGACATTGTATTTCCTCTAAGGATACTATCACAATGTGATACTATTCAAAGGACCATATTACTATCAAAGAAGGGTTTTGAGTATTGATTCTAGTTGATAACACTCTGAGTAGATTTTGTACGAGTTTCTAGCCTTTCATTCATCTATCTTAGTCATTTTCTAGCTAAGTACATCTTTATGTAATTTATTACTATTTTAGAATAATTAATTAGGTCAATTATTGCACAAATTAGTGGCTATATTTATTTTATATTTCTTCCATAATTTAATATTTCATCCCTTTAACACCCTAGGGTTTTATATTCCATAATTACCTAGAAAGTTAAATCATTTGGTGAACCCTACTTAATTTGAATATTTCCCAAACCCTAAACCTAGATACTTTTAGGGTTTATATCCTTCTATTTTATATGTTCAGATATTAATTAAAAAAATTTATATCTAATTTACTATTTTATTTTTGCAATCTTTCATAGACTAAATTTATTAAAAGGTTAAAAATATGCATAACCTTTTCCTACTTTCAAACCTACAATGGTATAATTTGATAATCGATTTCATGAGATTGATAAGAGACAATTACAAAATTTCATATCCAAGAATTTATATATGCAATATGACATTATCCCTATTGTCCATAAATAGATTTAAAAGTAAATTGTTGGTAAATCTCTTGACCCCACACATGTTAATATAGTTACACCTACTATAGGAGATCCTTAGATTATACAACTAGTTATAACCTGATAACCTTCACAATTGGAAACACCTCAAGTGGTTAACATGCAATCCTCCTATCCATATTTGCAATCAATCATACATGTGATCTATTCTCTATAGGCCAAAGTGTTACATATTAAGTAGGGTTCCACTAGGCCATCTCATGCTTTGGATTCCCATGTTCTTATACATACACCTTTGGCACATAATATAACATAAATACTTTTCTATTTGGAATTTTGGCACCCAAACTTACTTTGTGTTATGGTAAGGGTTACCTATAACATCATATATGGTATTTTCACACATGTTTGGACTGTGTGTCCAATTATTGGATTCTAACTAAGTTTTTTCCTCATAGTTTTAAAAACTATGAATTACAATGGTTCTATGATCTTCCTAATCAGTCCATCACAACATTCAGTCCACTGGAAGATATGTTTTTGACATACTTTTAGATTAACTATCAATGATAATGTTTCATATGCTCAACTTAAAAAAGTATATAATGAGCTAATAATTTAATATGTCTTGAAATACAAAACTATATTAGCAAATATTACTAGCCCCATGGTAGATAGATAACTTCAAGACATATTGAAGAAAAGTTTATTACCAACATCACATGAAGCTATCCTATTGAAGGAGTTTTTATCATTCATAGATCTATGCCATACAATGAAATAATAGGAAGGGAGGATTCTCTCTATGGGCAAGTTAAAGTAAATAATTGGATCAAATTAAACTAATAATAATTATAATAATCCCCCATAGAAGGTGAGTCCCACTAAAACAAGAATGATCAAAAGACAACAATTAATGTAGCATTAGATCTATCTCCTCACATGGTTCTATCAACTCCTCCAAGGAGACCTTTTTCAAATATTCATGAATCACCAATATGTGTTCTCTAACAACTCTTAGAATGTAATGTCATTTTTCTCCTTCCCATAAAATAGGTTGACATGACTAGGCCTTTTCTAAATAACTATGATTTATATGCATTTTGTGACTATCATAGGTCCCCTAACCATACTAGAAATAGGTGCATTAGCTTATGACATAAGATTCAGGATTTGATAGATGATAATATCATTGATTTGAATACTCCCATAGAGACAACCAAAATAAAACCAATAGAATCAAAAGTAATGAAAATATTCTCAAATTTATTTCCAAAACATATAGATAATGAAATATCAAGTAGTTTAGGTGTTCTTACACATATCAAACACAACCACCATCTATATTTTATCATACTCATATAGTGGACACACATCCTATACATAGTATCATTGGTGTGTATTATACTATGGTACCATATAGACCTCTCATTACTTTCTTAGAGTAAGATATAGTTGATGATGATATAGATCTATATGCACTCTTTGTAGGAGCCTACATTGATCATCATCATATTAATAGTGTCATGGTTGATAATGGGTCAAGCATTAATATGTGTACTATCACATGTTTACATCACTTGGGATATTCACATCATGATACTTATTAGATAGATACAATTATTCATTGATTTAATGGCCATGTCCAAAGTTCCATTGGGGATATTGTAATTCCATTTCAAGTTGGGCCTACACATGTGGCCACCAATTCATTATCATACCTATTATTGGCACATTTGATATGATATTGGGTAGGTCTTAGATATAATATTTGACTCCATCTACCATACATGTGTATAAAATATATACATGTTAATTAAGTGGATATAATTGATGGCCTTCTATATAAGTATCCTCTACTTATTCTACAACTAGCTATATAGAAGTCACTAGTTACATCTCCAAACATAGAGTCTGTTAGCAAACCTTAGATATAATTTAAGCCACCAATGTAGGTGAGTTCTACTCCTATAATATTACCACATCACATAGACATTTATTAGTGAGACCCCTACATTAGAGACATGTTGTGGATTCTAGATAGCCTCTCTCTTCCCGATTACCACATAGATCAGTGTTACATCATGGAGAATCCACTCTACTTATATCTTATTCTACCATATGGGTTCCCAAGCTATCCATAGTTCATAAGCCTATTTAGTCATCTCCATATATTCATAGCCCCACTCCATAAAGAGTTTTAACTACCGATCACTCAGTACATCTAATTCTTCAATCTCAGATACCTCATCGCATAACATGCATGATGAATATTCATCTCTTTGATATATGACACATTGATTATGAGTCTCTTATGAGAATCATTAGTAGTGTTATATCTCCTATTGTATATAGCTTATACTCAGATTATACAAAAATAGTATAATATGTTCAAAATACAAAAAATTCAAATATTGCTCGTAAAATATAAAATTTTTAGATTGTAAGCATTTCCACGTTTAGATTCCTTATATTTTCCAAGTAATACATATGTTATATATGTTAGTGTAGTTTATTTTTAGCATACATACATGCTTCACTTGTTCTCTTCGAGTGTTTGTAGATTCTTACTAGACTCAAGTCCACCACATAGATCCAAATTTGCTACTATTTACCTACTACAGGCATACACATAAATACATAGATTCAACATTCATTAATTCACCTACTAAGGGAATATAATACACATATTTATCTTTATCAAGTTATATGATTGTATACTACACTATTTTTTTAGTGATTACTATTACTACAAACATAGCTTATGTACATCTTTACTCTTATATGAATTTGTACCACTTTATCATGAATAGTTTTATTTCTAGCTTTACTAGTTTAGATTTGATTGTATCTTTGATTATACATGTACTCAAAAAGAGTTTGAATATGTTATTATTCTAGGGATCTAATCCACTTATTTTCACTATATGTATGCTTTGAACATGTGCCCATATCTTTGTATGTGGTTTCTCAATTATGTATGTGAACATTTGAACATGTCATTCTTTATTTCACTAATCCAAACTTAATTTATATTTGTGTATGTGGACATTTGAAAATGTCATTACATGTTTTATTTATTATACTTAGTGACATGTGCCTATCTCCCTTGTATTGTTACTCCTTTTCCTATTTTATGTACCTTATGTGTTTGTATGTATGCTTTCATGTATGCATCATGGCCATGACACTTGTCTCTTGCTTGTTGTTTTCATATGCTCATTTTTTGATTTCATGAGGGGCATCATGCATCTCCCCTTTCTTCTTGGGTGCCTTGATGGACATCATACCCCATCACCCCTAAGTAGTTTACATGGATTATATTCAAATTTTCTATTCATATACATAATTACATTGTTATATCTATCTTGAAAACATTATGAATGTTATATCTAACATACATTATACATTTCACCTTATGATCAATCATTTTTACATTTTTATGTCATGTATACACATTACATTAGTTTATCTCATAGATAGCATATATTTGCAATCTAACACACATGATGCAAACATTTTATTTTGAGGACATTTATTGCACATGTTCAATAATTCCCCTAAAAAAGGGGCATTCATAAGGATTTTTCATAGAGATCAAGCCATTTGGGTGTACTCAAAACATAATTCTCATTACACAGACATAGAGTACATAGCTTAAAATATGGAAAACATAAAGGAAAATAGTAAGATATATTAATTTTAATTTGGCATAGAAAAAACATAAGACACTAATAAAACACAAAGGACACTAGCATAGTGTGCTACAATCCAAGTGACCATGTTACTATCTAGTAGCCAAAAAAATAGGATACTATGAAATCACTAGAAAGGTACAATATTTATAGTTTAGGTTTACACAATATAATTCATATATTATCAATTATGCCTAGTTTATTCTTAGTTTTACATAGAATCATACCAGATTGCTTAAATTTGGGGCATCATGTATGGGATGATCAATACCATTTAAGTTCTATATATGCTTAGATATAGATTGCTATAACTTAGTCTAGAATTCATATTCATAAATATTAGATTTGGGGGCATGTGCATGACACATTGTTTCCACATGATCAATTTTGAAATACTTTTCTTAGATGGAATGGTAGATCCATGTCATTATCCACATTGTATACTTCAAACACCATTTACACTATATTTCACAAAAAAATTATTTCTTATTATGTCTACAATGATTAGTATTTCAAGTAGTCCCTAAACTACATTCCTGAGTGCTCGAGTGGTCGTTGAGTGATTTTACATTTTAGAGTTCTTGAATGACCCATAACCATTTTATACAATTTCATGACATCATATAGTTTTAGTAACATATTTATCTACTACACATGGGTAGGAAATGATGGATTCATAGCCTATTTGAGTTTTTGAGCCACCTACATAGGGGGGTTGGACAAGCCATCAATCCAATCCAAGATATTCACAAATTATGATCCACCATATAGGGATGGGAAATGATGGAGTCAAAAAGGGATTCAATTATTGAGCCACCCACACATGGGGATTGATAAATCCATCATCTCAATATAATCTATTCATTTATTTGATCGCTACTACACACAAAGAGGATGTCATTAGGTTTTTGCATTGGTTTACATATCTAATGAGTTGTATTCATTCGTTTCCTCTCTCTCTCTCTCTCTCTTATCTCTTTACTCAGCATTATATTTGATTTTGATAGTCCTTAAGTAATGATTAATTCATCCATATTTCATTTTTAGGATATGCAATGAATCACACTTCATAATTTCAAACCCAAATTCATAGGCTTCACCTCATTGGTAAGTTCATATATGATTGTTTTGCATTTACCCTAGTCATTTTGATTTGTTACATTTATAGAATAAAGGGGGGGGGGAATATAGTCATATAAAATTTCAATTGAGTGAATTAAGTGTCACTTGAGACCACCCTATCCATAACTTAGTGCTATAATTAACTTAGGGCCTCTTTTGATCCTTATACAACTTTTATGTGGGTATAACTCATCTACAGATGTAATAAAATTAGTCCTACATGATCTCCTAAGCATTCAGGCCCCTAGTGCACCAGATTATATCACCTAGATGCTAGCATAACCCTTTGTATCCTAACACATTCTAGTGACTTAGGGACATCACTAATATCCCTTATTTTATCCTCAAACAGACATATTTCCATTTCTCAAGACACCTTAGGGTCAGAGTAGACCTATTCCACATCTTGAAAAGTACCAAATTTGTATATATGCACTAATTTTATCCCTTTACCCATTAGATGGAAATTGGATATAAATAAACACAAGATAGCTTAGAAATAAGTTGTGAAAATCAAGTTCATTGATCCCTATTCTATCCTACTTCTACTTATATCCATCTATAAAAGGGATTATTTTAGATAATTTAGAATTATCTATAGCCCAACTGAAAAACAAATATCAATAATATAAATATATTATTCAAAATTTTGTAATTTTAAATTCTCTCCATTCTAATAAATGGGGAATAGATCCAAATAATTACCATACTCTTCATGTGGAACTTGTGTAGAACCCAAAAACTATTTATTTTCAAAGATTATCTCCCATCTAATTTAGGGACATAAGTCCAAATTATCTAAAATAGTACTTAACAATCCTAAGCTCAGATTACTTAGATTTCAAGTATCAAGTCACACTCAAAGAATCCAAACCATCACTCATACTAGCATTCACTTGCATTTGCAACAACACTTATTTTAGGAGAACTACATCAATCTTGATCCACTCTTAATGTATTGGTATGTATTTAACTCTCAACACAGTGGGGTGTTGAGGTCACATCCAAGCTATCCAACTAACATTACACTTTTCTAATTATGCTCCTCAAATACCCTAAAAACATAGAGGTCTAAGGTTTTGCATCTAAAATCAATCAAAATAGGCAATATGAAGTGAATCAATATTCATCCACATAGGCACATATGTCCTAGACCCAAGAGAAGACATATTCATAAGTTCATAGTGTTCTCTACAAAATGACATTACCACACCATTAAAGACAGTAGTGTAGTGCACTACTATCTAATAGACAAAACTACTATCTAGGAAGGGTTTTGAGTCCTCATTCTAGTTGATAAAAAAGAAGGGGTGGCCAAGCTGTCCCTAAATTCCCCATGAAAATGGATACTACCTATATATTCTCATGGACATTAGGCAAAATATAGTTTTCCTAGGGATGTGGGAAAGAATACAAATAATGACAAGCAAGAGATTTATCATAGAGGAAAAAGAGGAAAGTTATACTTGTAAAATAGAGAGTGTTGAATGAATCAAGAAAACTAAAATCATAATAAGAGTGGTCAGGCTAACCTAAGATGCACCATGCATCCAAATGCTACATGTATATTGTGTGTGGAGCTTAAGCTGATGTAGTTCTCCTAAAAATGGGAGTGTACATGAAATAATGGAAATGGTAAATAAGAAATGATCATGGTTAGATAATGGGTTCTCACTACACTAAATGTGGCCAATCGTGCCATCTAGAATAGGGAAAAAGACCATGAGGAAATATGATGACAAAATAATCTAAGATTTTATAGATTTATAACTCTCATGGAGATTTTAAGCTCCCCTTTTTTTACTTTTGGGTTTTTAGGTTGTTTTTGAGATTTTAAAATTTTTAGGGTTTTCTCATGTTTTTAAAACAAGATATTGATAAGAATATCTTGGTGAGAATAAAGTATCAAATGAGCTTACAAAATAGTGATAAAATGGCTTAGGTTGCTAAAAAAATGGTGAGTTCATGGCATAAGTTGCTCATAATAATTTGAGATCAAGGCTTAGTTTTCTTTTAAAATAGTGAGAGTGTGGCTTAGGTTTCTCTCAAAATGACAAGAGTGTGGCTTAGGTTACTCAAAAAACATCAAAAGCACAACATAATTTTCTCACAAAATGGTGAGAGCATGACTTACATTAATCACAAAATGGAGAGATAATGAAAATAAAGGTGGTTTAGCTAATCTTAGAAACTGAGCACTACCTATATAGTCTAAATGGACCTCAAGACATTGTAGTTCACCCTAAAACAAAAGATACTGAGAATTGACAATAGGGTGGAAAATAGGAATGGTAGATAAATAGAACACATGGTAAAATTTTTTAAAAGGATTGAAAGATGAATTTTTAAGAACCACCATGCAAGGAAATTATGCACGTGTGTTGAGATATTATCTTTAAAGATGTTGATGACCAAAACTACATTTTTTATGAAAGCTACTTTTCTAAATTTTGATATTTGAAACTATATGTTGTACTGATAAACCATAATCAATATTTGTATTGGTAATAGGATGGGGGCATAAGACCAAGATGGACTAACTCAATGATAATTGTGATGAAGGGAGGATATTTTTAGGCCATTCCCCCAAGTATGGGTCCTCATAGATAATGTTTGAGAAAATCAAGTGTAAAATCACTTGACATGCATAATATTCATGGGCTCATATATCTCTTCCTTATCTGGTGTAGCCAATATGTATGCTCCATATCCATAATTAGTTATGATTATGAATAGGCCCAAATAATTATGCTCAAGATTTTGTTTATTTTCATTGGCACCATTGGTATTTTTATATTTATCTTTCAAGATGAGGTCACCAAATTTAAAGTCTTTAGGTTTGATACACTTATTATATCTATGACACAACATATTCTAACATCCCTAAAGTTTGTTTAAATTAGCTACCCATTATTCATCAAGTATTTCTAATTGTTATATCTAGGAGACTCTATATTCCTCTTTATCAATGATATACTATAATAAAATGTGCAAAGAAGGAAACTTGATCTAAATAGGGAGAATAACTTTAGTTCCATAAATGGAGTATGGTGTGGCTGCTATTGGGGTTCAGGTATTAGTAGAGTAGGCCCAGAGGGTGATAAATAGTTGTAAATGAAAATCATGGCCAAAAGAATTAAAAGTCTTTTTAAAGATTTAGAGTAGGGTTTTTTTAGATGCTTTAGCATGGCCATTTCTTTCAAGAAAATAGGTAGTATAAAAGTGTTGTTTCATATGGTACTTGGCACATAATTTGATGTCCTTATTTTTAAAGGAGCCACCATTGTCATAAATAACATTAGAGGGAATCTCAAAGTGAAAAATGAGATGATTTAGGATGGATTTGTAAATTTTTTTACAAGATACATAAGTGAGGGGAATGGATTAAACTCACTTTATAAAATATTTAGTTGTAGTGAGGATACATTTATAACCATATGAAGAAGTAGGATTTATTTTCCCTACGAGTTCGAGTCCCCATGTGGAAAATGGCCATGGCATGGTGATTAGTTGAACTGATTGAGCTAGTGTGTGAATGATATTGGCATGCTTCTAACAAGCCATATGATTATTTACATAAGCACATGCATCAACCTCCATAGTAGGATAGTAATACCATGTACATAGGAGTTTTTTAGAAAGGACCATTCCAATGGTGTGGGCCGTACAAATCCATTTTTGTACTTATTTAAGCACTAATATAGACTTTGTCAAAGCTAAAAAATGAATTAGAGTTCCATCATATACTCTATGATAGAGTGTGGCATCGAGTATGGTATAAATAGAGGTATTATGAATGATGGATTTATATTTTTTATGATAAATATTATAAGGGATAATATTATCATGAAAGTAGACATATATATTCCCTTAATATTATCATGAAAGTAGACATATATATTAGAGTACCAAGGTGATTTTGGGACCAACAATATCACATACCAATTTAGTTTTGAAATGTTCATTAATAAGCCTACAAAGATGTTTGATAAGTAACTAGATGTCATGACCCTAAATTACTTGTATTTAATTCATTATGCTGATATAGTCTAGGTATAAACTATTTGATGCATATTTTTTATTCTGTTGTGGTATTAAAGTTAGTGATCTACATTAATACATTTTAATTATAATTGCTAAAACAATTATGGATTACATTTCATTATATCATTTGATATTATTGCTTAATGTGTACTGGTTCATTATTATATTAATGTATTATATAAATGTTGTTACTACATTTATTATACTTATATGTCCAAATGCTACTGATAGTCTATGGGTTGACTACAAGGATAGGCACTTGAGCTAGGTTGTGATTAGAACCAAGAAATAGGGAAACATAGAGGAAAAATGGAAAAGAAATAGTGAAATTAAACTTAAAGTTGAGCTTTCTAGTATGAATGGTTTAGTCATTATGTTTTTATTATTTAAATATTGTATGTTATTAGTTTTTGTTCAATTTATTTAATTATTTATTTAAATGAGTTTTTACATGGTGTAAACATCTCTTATTCAATATTACCATTTTCAAGAATATCATTGTTTTGGTACAACTAATTTATGACTATTATACTTTAATTTAATTTTATCTTTTCCATCAATTTTGATGTTGTGTATTTCTCTTAAAATCGTTACTTATGGAATTTGATAGTATAGTTAATTATGTGTCTACACAAGTCAACTATAGCTCCCATCTACATCATCTTTTTGCATGTTGTAATTGATGTTTAGCCTTCATTGATATTTCTATTTGTCTCTAAGCTGTGACTTATTGGTTTTTTAAAAGGAACTTATACATTTTTAAACATGTGATTGAAACCTCTTAAAATGGTGCATGGCATTGACTTGAACATGTTATTTATCATGTTGATAAACCTTGATTGGCATATTAGATTATTTATTTTGTATTAGTTATGTATTTTTTGAGAGGGGACTTAGTATATGGTATCAAACAACATGGGGGTCATGGTAATTAGTTTGGTGGTTATGTTTTTAATCCAATAACTTAAGGGTCATATCTTTTGCTCACCTTACCATGCAAAGGTGGTTGAGAGACTTCAGATGGTTTTTAGGTTTGAATGCATTCTTTTTTGAATTCAATCTTGGAGGTTTAAAAACCTTGGGGAAACTATTGTGAAATTTTTGGCATGGCATCTAAAGGGAATGCAAAGTAGTTCTACATGAGGAATTTCAAGAAATAAGAATTACAGTAGAATTATTTAACTTGATATCCATGTAGGGATTATGGAGATTTATCTAGGGTTTATTTTTGTGTTTAATAGGTGACTGGTTTTGTGAAAATATACATGGAATATTTTTATTTAGAGATTGAGAGAATAGAAAACTTTTGTGGTTGAATTTTATCAACCAAATAAGTAATGTTTTTGAATTCTAGATTTGTTTTTGGAAAATACAATTAATGACAGGTTATAAGGTTTTAGTCAAAAGATTAAATCATTATTTTTTTGAGTTTAGGTAAGAAATTAATAATGGACATGATGTTTTTTTTCTTTGAGGTCTTGATTGAGCACTTCTAGTGTTGTTTGTAATTAGATGACATTTATTTTTGTGTTATTATAAATGCTACATGTGAGGTGTTAGCATTATATTTTAATGTGAAATACCCATAATGAGTTTGTGGGTTATACAAATGTTGTTAATTTGGATTATAAAGTTGATTATGTGTAGATTTTATATTATGAGGAAAATGGGTTTTTGTGTTGATTATGAACTCATATTCTTTGAACATTTTTAGGGTATTATGTTTGACTGTGTAATGATTTTTCTTAAATTGATCGTAATTAATTTTTTTAATTATGTTGATTTGACTCAATTCTATGTCAAAGATTCATTTGGGTTTTGATTCAAGAAATAATGGTTTTATATAAGGTGATTGTATGATTATTTTATTAATGGCTGTGTTTGTTACTTGGTTTAGCTATGTTATTTTATGATGGTTGTGTATTATGGTCGAATCCTTATGGCTTATGGCGATCGATCTGGTTAGTTTTGGTGATTATTATTTTATTGGTGGCATGCCTTATTATGATTACATTGTTTATTTATTTTAAAAGAGCCATACAACTCAACTATGGTAAAATATAATCAAGGTTTGATTTTGGGTTATTATATTTAAAACCCTAAATGGATATAGTTGGGTTAATAAAATATAGTAAAGGAAAAAAAAAAGAAAAAAATAGAGCCTATTGTTTATTTCAAACCATGGATGTTTATAGGGGACAAGGACCTTGGGGAGTCCCCATAGGGGTTCAACATAATTTCATGGGTTTTGATTTAATTTTTTTTTATTCTAATATTTTGATCTTTTATGAATTCTTAAGTTATGATTGTCTAACCTAGGGTTATGAAATCATGTTGAGTTATTAAATTAATTCTGGAAATTATAATTGAGATAATTATCATTCATGATTGAATTGACCTATTGGGGGTAATAAATCTATTGCTTATTTAATTGTTTTGATTTTATGTATGGTTTTGATTGAACATTTGATTTAATATTATGTTACATAAATTTAATTTTTATTAATAATGTAACTTAAAGTTTTACATAAGTGTTATTTTTAATTGTCTGAGTTATTATATTATTTTACAGGTTTTATTTATAACTCCTTAGAATATATTGAAATAGTACATGGATATGACTATATAGATTTATGAGCCATATTTTATTCTAAACTAAAATATGGCCCATAAATTGAGAAGCTCATAATAGAGCTATAATTGTAATAAGTTATCAAGTTAATAGAACTTGGTAGGTTGATTATGTATTTAGTTTTCTTTCATTCGTCATTTGTTGGTTTCTTATCAAGCTTGATTGTTTCATAATTCTTTCTCCATCAGTTATTTACTGACCTAATCCATATCTAATTAATGGTCGAGGTGGTCTAAGGACACTTATGGTTAGGCTAATTGGGACTAATGATGTGGGATTAACTTCATTATATTACGTGCTATGATTAGATTTATTTCTTCTTATTTTGAGTTATTTTAGTTGATTAAAATGAATGAAATTTTTGTAGCTGAATGTAGTGTTATTTATCATATTTGTATTCAATGCAAAATGATGTATCATGACATATATATTGATTTTTAAATTGATTATAGTTGGTCATTGGATTATTTCAATATCATGAAAGTATTAAATTGATATAAATTTAATATTTGATCATGATTATTTATTTGGACTAAATAGTTGTTATGCAAATCTAAATGATGTAACATTTTGAGTAATATTTTACTTGTCTTAGACTATGCATATAAAGCCTTGATGTTTATAAAGCATTATCATAGTGTTGAGAAACTAATTGGATAATTGATTATATAATCCTTAATGTTGAAAGAGTTGTATCCATGATCACCAGATCAATGAATACACATAATGATGTGATCTCACAAGTTGAGCAAGTGCACATCACATTGAAGCTACTAGTAAATAAAATCATCCATGGAAGAATATTTTACAAGAATGAGAGAAAAAAATAAAATACTTTATATCATCCTAAATTTCACATACAAAGGGACAAAGTTCACAACTCTCACAACTCTCAAAGCTATCACAACTCACAACTGAGTAACTCAAACAAACCACAATATAATAAATTAGTACTTCATTAAAACTATGAAAGGAGAGAGGTGTATATATAGGTTAGAGAGAAAGATACCACACATTCCAGTGAATATTGGACTAATATTTCCAAGTAACCCAAGTGACCTATAGAGCCCTAAACAAGATAATATAATCATATAGGTAAAATCTAGTGGGAAAAATGCCTACACCAACACCCCCCATATGTGTAATTTAGGTGGTCAATGATTCAAAAAATGGGTCCAAGAAACAATGCCTAACAAGGTACCCATGTATAATTCAATCCCTCATACATAGAGAAGAGAAAACCTGGTGGGAAAAACTCCCCCAAAAAGATAGAAATTAAAAAGTGAAGAGGCTAAAAGGCCCCCTTGAAGATGATTCTATAGCAATCAGTACTTCAAGTACAGATCATAAGATGTGAAGGTCAATGAAAAGATCCTCTACTTGAAAATTGTAGAAGCTCCATCTACATTACATATTGTTTCTTCCCTTTGCTAAAGGAAGAACCCAATGTGTGTACTAAAAGTCTACCCATTCCACAATTGAAGATGAACAAAATCAAGATCTCTGAATGTGGTCCAAATCATATCTATGGCATAAATCTAGTAAGAATGTGCATAGAATCTGAAAGTAATACCACTAAAGCGAACCAGTCAGAAGAATGACATGGAATATTCACTAAAAGAATGTCTATGTGAAGAGTGGATCATGACTTACCAATTGAAAAAAGAAAGTCCATAGGAATAGATGAGTTTTCAATGATCACAATAGGTGTACTCATACTATAAATAGTGGAGTCCTCCAAAGTGCAAGGTTGTGGAGGTTCTAGAAGAATAATAATCAGTACAAGAATGGAAGTAGAATCTACAATAGGAAAACTAAGGTCTAGTAGAATATCATCCTATAGTGGGGGATAATTAAAATGAAGAGCACTATCCACCATGGATGTATCATCATAAGAAATAAAATCAAGAGGTGATAGTACAACTATCTCAGAAGAGAAAATAAGAAGTAGAGGAGGAGGTATGATATAAATCTCAGTAGGATCTCTAAAAAGAAACTATAGGATGATCTAAACAATACATGAACACTCTATATATTTCACATATAAATGAAGATCCATGGAAACATGCTATAATAGAGTGGAAGAAACCATGTCACAAGTATTAGCCTACTTATTAAACCAAATAGGATTAGTGGGTGTAAGAATTTGCCCATATAGGAATGGAATACAATTCATATGTGTGAGTAAGTGTTCCATGTAAGCATGCCACAAAGCATAGTTTTCCTTCCCAAGAAGGATAATTAGATATGAAACAAATATCCTCATATGAAGTAGTAATAGTGCATTCTCTAGATATGGACTTCGAACTATGCCAAAAATGAGTTTAATCAAGTGAGAGAAATTGGTGGACAAGTGAAAGTACACGCTCAAATAGACATCAAGATCTAATGATAATGTGTATAGGAATATAACAATAATATATGAAAGTAGTCAATAAATGGGCACAATAAATAGTTAAGAAAAATTGAATGTGCACATAAGAGAATGCAGGGCCCACAAAAATTTCCCCAAGACAGTCAATAGTGACCCCCCCAAATTTTGGAATTTTATAAAGTAGTGAGTTTTACAAGAAAAATTAGCACAATACATGATAAATAAGAAAATAAACACTTTTACAAAAGATGGTACTCAATTTCAAGTTACCATTTGCAAGATATTACCAAAATAATTTCCCATAAATAGGTCTATTAACTAAAAACTTGGACTTCAAACTCAAATAAAGTACCCTTAGGCAAGGTAAAATATACCTTATAACCACTTGTTAGAACCGTCATTGAACCATAGACCTCATTACATCATCAAAAGTAAAAAAATTCTTAACCCATTAACCTCTATGTGTACTTTTCTAAAAAAGCCTCTTTAGAAGGTGTTTTAATTAAAAATAAAAAATCTATTTAAATAAAAATAAAAACATGCTTTTATTTTTAATTTTAGGTTTTTGACTTAGCAAAGAGAAAGGTAAGGATAGTATGATGTTGCCATGGGAGGTTGTACTAGTAGGAGAGAAGTTTGGGAACCAATAGAGAGGATGGATGGGTAACAAGGAACATAACCAAGTCTCAATATGCCCAAATAGTGATGTAGAAAATAGACCATTATTAAAATCATAACTACTCACCATACCAAAATTTTAGATCCACCAAGAATACATAGCTTGGTCTCTTTTTATCTTTTGAGGACCAATAATGAACAGTCATAAGTAGATCAGATGATGCAAAGGAAGACATACAATGGTAGATCAAATGAAAAAATTTATAACATACATCATAAATGATGGTCAAAGACCCTAAATAGATAACACCAAAAAAAATTGACCCTATGATCTTCAACAAGAGATAAGGAAGGATCTATTAAAATCATGAGGTTATTTCACCAGCATGACACCATTACATGTGAAAGGCAAGTATATGGTTGGAAGGAAGGTAGAGATGCATGTGGATGATGACAAGGTATTGAAGAAACCAGTTGAATGACTTAATACCAATGTAATAGGGACAACCTTGATAGGTGAATAAGTGCCAACCTAGTGGTGAGTTTAACGATATTTGTAGATCATGAGCTATTATAATTTAAAACCTTATTCACCATAGGTAGATCAAGCTCAACACTAGCTCCATATACTCTCACGTGGACAACAATATTGGGCACAGGGAATGGAGTATTGAGAAAAACCTTCAGATCTCAACGAAATATAATGTAACATAGTTTGAAAGTAAGACATAGGTGGTGATACTTCCATGCTACTTTGTAGATCTTGAATGCCACACTCATTGAAGAAAATATTTTAATTACCAAGTGTGTGAGTATTCTAGTAGGCATGAAATAGAAAATAAAATAGCAATGCCTTCTAATGAACCCAAAAACTAACAAGGAAAATAAAATTACCAATAAGCCAAGATATTGAAACAATACTTAGAATTGATCCATATTTGATTTATTGAAATAATTACAAACCCAAATCATGATTAAATAAGCCTCAACTTAGAAATTAGAGTTTACATGCAAAATTTGAAAAAAAACTAAAATCTAAAAAAACATGCCTATTTTAAAAAGTTCCATAAATATCCCAAAAATCTCCTAAAATATCCTATACACTATAATTACACTATGGGATGAAATTCAACTGAAGTTGATGTCTAGTTATAAAAATATACAATTTATAAAAATAGAAAAAACCTAAAAAAATAATCAAATCACAATTTTGGACCCTCAAATGATCACATATGGCCTTTGAAAAATATTGTAAACATTGTTAGGCTAGTAGAATGAACTAGGACTACAACAACCTTTTTGATACAATTGTTTTGGTGCATGGAAGAGCTCAAATGGAGTTACAAGTCTAAATTTATGGCCTCTAGAAGGTTTGCTTATTTTTTATACATCACCTTCCAATGCCTCCTTTCTCAAATCAAAGAATCCTTCAATAGCTTTTCTCCCAACACAAAAACTCTCTCTTGCAATCAAACTCTAATGTCTATTTTGAATGTTGTAAAATACATTAGAGGCTTTATTGTATGTTGGATGTAG
This sequence comes from Torreya grandis, assembly GCA_037957365.1. Lineage (NCBI taxonomy): Eukaryota > Viridiplantae > Streptophyta > Pinopsida > Cupressales > Taxaceae > Torreya > Torreya grandis. Next base: position 1,726,824 of record JARHVA010001887.1, read on the forward strand.
GCTATATGTGGGATGTAAAAATTGTAGTTCAATAAGTATAAAACTCTATTCACCCTTATAACACCTTGGTTTAGCCAAAAAATGCATTGGATCAGCAAAAAAACTTCCTAAATTAGCCAAATAATTCCTTGAATCAATTAAAAATTCCTTAGGTCAGCCAAAAAATATAGATATGAATTTATTCAAATTCTAAAATAATCTTCACACCATGAGTATGCCAAACTAGAGCTCCACGTATTCATAAATAATCCACAAAAAAGTGATAATGGCTGCCAATGAACTAGATCTACACAAAAAATGACTCCACCAAAGATGACTAACTCTGACAAATCTAAATATTTCTCTCAATAATTCCTATGATAATACAATATCAAATCTCATGATTTCATTAAAAACAATAGTAAATAACCAATCAACCAGACAATTGTGAACACATATTGGTGCTCTGATACCATAAAAGAGTTACAACTAGGATCACTGGATCAATGAATGTACATGATGGAGTGATCTCATGAATCAAGCAAGTGCACATCAAAATGAAGCTGCTAGTAAATAAAATCATGTATGGAAGAATATTGCAAAGGAATGAAAGTAAATAATTAAATAATCTATATCATCTTGAATTGAAGAATACAAAGGGATGAAGTTCACAACTCTCACAACTCTTAAAGCTATCATAGCTCACAACTGAGTAGCTCAAAAAATCCATAATATACTGCATTAGGAATATGAAGGGAGAGAGGTGAATGTATATGTTAGAGAGATAAGGATACCAAAAATTTTAGTGAATGTGGGAATAATCTTCCAAAGTAACCCAAGTGACCTCTAGAGCCCCAAGCAAACTAATACAACTGTGTAAGCAAAACCTAGTGGGAAAAAGGCCTATACCAACAAATGCATACTCAAATTTCAATTATGTTTTGATTATGGTTTGATTCCTTAATTTATTAGAAGATAAGTAAAGAAGAGATATAATGTTAAATATATCAAAGTTAATTATTTGATTCTATTTAATCACAAGCTTATTTAAGCTAGGTAACAATATTAATTGGATGTGTTTACTTTTGGTATTTGCTTTAATGGTTGATTTGAAAGTTATATTTTATTATATAAACTTTTATAATTTCTATATATTGTAAATCCTATTAATTCATGGACTAATTAATGAAAGTTTTGATACTTCATTAATGTATTCACTATAACCTCTCAACTAGATAAATGAATTATTAATTATTGAATTGATAAATTAAGGGATTAATTTTAATTTATTATATTGTGAGAGGTTGTTACAAATTGATGTTTGAGAGATAAAATTTATTTTAGAATAATAACTTAAGTAATTATTATGAACTTATCTACTTAAGGGTAACACCTTCAAATAAATTATTAAGTAATTGACTAGGGCTATATGGGTAGTTCCTAAATTAATTAATAGTAATTGAATAGCCTTATGATTTAGTTAATATTATGTTAAATAAAGTTAAATTGATAATAATTTACTATACTTATATGTTATTTGAACATTAATATTCATATCTAAGCATCTTGTGTTTGAGGAACAAGTTATCTATGTTTGAAATAGGTCATTAAATATTCCACTAATAGTCTCTCGTTCTTACTTAATAAGAATGAGTTATGAAATTGTAAGATTATAATAAGAGTTTAATTTAAAATTGAGGATTAAGTAGATATAATTATTAAGTAATTAATTGAATATGTGAACTAAGACCTTGGACTAAGATAAAGGGAATTAATAGATCTATCTTAAGACATTTTCCTTCTCAGGCAAGATAGTCTTAAACTTGTACCATGTCTATAAAATGGTAAGATGCTCCCAATAAAAACTTAAGCATAGTTGTTGAAACATCCCTGAAGCTTGAGCACCTTCCATTGTTGATGTGTCCAACTCCTTACATTATTTGATTATCATTTTAAAATGTGTTCAAATAATTTGCGTTACTTTTTAAAATAGTCCTCTTCCCTTGATATGTGTCTACTAGTTGTGAATGTAATGAATAATACTAAACCAAACTTAGTATGATGATTATTCTATTGAATCTAAACTTGATCTACCTTTATTTTTTATAATTTTATGATAATACCCTTGAGGTACTATCTATTTTATATCTTGTACAGGTATTTAGGTAAGAGCACAAGCCACTAAAGACTTTATTAGGAAGTTCATAATATAATATGTGGATAGAGGTGAGTGAGTAGGACCACACAAACCTAAATTTATCTGATTATTGGGTGGTTAAAACATGCTTCCTAAAGAATTTTTTGATGGATTATGCACTTAGTCTAGTTATTGTGTTATATGTAACATATTTATGGATCTCATTGCATGTTTCTATGTTAAACTCTGAGTGAATTGTTAAGTAATTTGTTTGGTTATGGGCTATAAATTATTTTGTGGTTGTGAAATATTAGTTTCAAAGCACAATTTATTATTCTAGGGAACTTTGGGAAATGATTTTTGAGGATTTAACTTAGATGTTATATTTTTCACCATACGATGGTGAGGGTAAGATATGTAATAATAGATAATAGCCCAAGAAATGTTAACCCAGATAGAGGAAGAGATTTTAAGGCTAACATTCTTGAGAGAAGAACCACCTCTTACTAATGTTGACAATAATGTTGAGGGCCTTAATAATGAAGAAAAGACCCTAACATTAATTAGTAATTAGTTTTGAATAGGATTATGACTACATTAAATTTATTTCAAAGTAAATTAGATACCCACAATATAAGGCTAAATAATATAGAAGGTGTTTTAGCTAATGAAGTTCCATTTAGAGATGAAAGACACATGGTTGAGCTAAAAATTTAGAATAATATTGGTAATATGTTGATCATTTTATTAAGGATCTAAATTTTTCTCCCACACCAACCTTTTTAGGTGAAAAATTAGGTGATACAACTGATGCATGGTTAGTAAACCTGTAGATTTATTTTAATCTACATAATATGTCCTCTAATGTAAAGGCACGGGTGGAAGCCTATCAATCAGTAGGAGCTAAAAACTCTTTGGTGGAATCATCTATGTGATTTAGAAGGTTTCCAACCAATGCATCTTACCTGACCTACTTTTCAAAGGCAATTCAAAAAAATGTATCTTAGTTTCAACTTCAAGGAAAAGAAAATCATTGATTTTTAATTGCTGAAATAAGAAAATATGATTGTGACTAAGTATGAAAACGAGTTTTTGAATTTTTTGCATCATGTGAATTACATGCATGATGAAGAGACTAAATTCACTATGTTTAAATTGATATTAAAATAATTATCAATGCATGATGTGAATATGACTAATTTGAAGACAGTAAATACATCTATTGAATATGTGAATAGGGTAGAAGAAAAAGAGAAGGCTAAAAAAAAAGAAAGACAAGATTTTAAATAGAATAGGCAAAAATCTAATAGTAAAAATATGTCCCCTTCTCCTAATAATTTTAAGAAATTTACTTCTAACCATAGATTCATAAATAGTATAAGTGGATTCAATAAATATATATGGCATAATAAGAATTTCAAGAATTCTAATTCTTCTTCAAATGATAATTTTAAAAGGAATTCAAATCAAACTAATTAAAATGTACCTACTACCAAGGCCAATACTATTCTCCTGATGCCATAAAGAATTGTAGTATGATGGTAATGTAGAGATAATCACTAGTGTAAATATTGTTCCAAGTTATAATCTATCCAATCAACTAATCATAGAGTGTATAAAATTGGGGACAATAAAAATATTAATTTCTATGCAACACCAATTGAAAGCAGAGGTAAACTAAATAAATTTTCTATTTCAATTATGTTTGATTTAGGAGAAAATGATAGTTTTATGGATCCTAAGTTAGTAACTTATTTTAAGTTGAATACGATGACTTTGAACGATGGTTGGGATGTTGAGCTTGGCTCAAAAAAAAGATTACCTATTACTAAGTGTCTTGAGGGAGTAAGCCTAGAATTAGGTGTTTTTAAAACCTAAGTAAATTTGGTTATATCTTCTTTCAGATCTTTTGATATTATCTTAGGCATGGATTGGTTGAAATAACATAAAGCTAATTTGGATTTCTATAATAAAGTGGTATATTGAAGTAATAATTTGGGAAAACCTGTATAAATTCAAAGTTTGATAAAACCAAAAATGCATAAGCTAATCTTATCGTTACAGTTGAAGAAATTAGTATATAAAAATTTCAAGATATATGATGTTTTGATGAAATAAAGTACATCTAAAATATCAATGGTGCTTGAAGAACATTTATTTTAAAAAGATTTTTCTAATTTCTTTTAGATAAATTTCCTGGCTTGTATCCCAAGCATGAATTTGAATTTTATATTGATGTAACTCTAGGGGTAGCCCCTGCATCTAAGGCACATTATCACATGAATATATTAGATTCGAAGGAGCTAAAATATTAATGATAATAATTATTATAAAATGGTAGTATTAGGTTAAGTGTGTCACCTTAGGGTGCACCAATGGTCTTTGTAAAAAATAAAAATAAAATCATATGATTGTATGTTGATTATCACATACTCAATAAGGTTACTATAATCACGTAAAAGTGGTATTGGAGTGAAAAGAGTGATACATGAGACACCCTATTCCCATATTAACCCTAGGCCTATCCTAGATCCTTCCATCACACTTTTCTAGCTTTTTTATAGACCATAAGTGTCCCTAGTTAGCTAAAATACAATCTCAGACCTTCATTCATAGATCTTGGCCCTTCAAGCCCATCAACCTACCAACTAGACATTATCACCACATTAATTACACTAGATCCACATGGAGCTAGTGTCCCCAACATGGTGCTAGTGTTCCTTACCCTAACTCTCTTGAACATATATATTTTCAAACATTAAAACCTCTTAAGATCAGTGTAAGAATATTTTATTATCTACACAAGCTAAAAAAACACTAGAAATAGATGAATATTAGATATTTATAGACTATATGGAAAATATATGAAAAATACCTATTCAAACAAGAAATAAACTGGTCAAAATCAAGGTGATTAATCCCTATTTTACCTTACTTCTACATACTACCATCTACAACTACCATAAGCCCATATTTTTAAGATTTTCAATCTCAAGCACACTTAAAGAATTTAAGACCATTATAATTCTAGTATTCACTTCCACTTGCATCAATCATTTAGGTGGGAGAAGAACATCAATCTTCATCCCTCCTTAGAGTATTGGTATGTAGGTAGCTCTCTTCACAATGGGGTGTTGAGGATGTCTAGCCTATCATACTAATGAAAACACACTTTTATCTCATACCTTACTTATAAGGAGGACTAGGGTTAACATCATAAATAAACTATCATAGGTATAATATAGGGTCTCATAATTTATGCACATAGGAACATAACCCATAAACATAGGCATAGGTACACCCAAATTTTAGGAACTATCCTATATAAAAGATATTAGTGCCATTTTTAGGACACTAGAGCCATTTGGCACTACTATCTAAGTGTGGTGCTACTATCCAAGAGAGGATCTAACATATGGATCCTATTGATGAAACTTAGACCTATTTGTATCCCATTTTTTACCATTCAAATCTTCCATAATAAGTGTTTTCTAGATAAGTCTTTATTTACAAATATTTATTACCATTTTATAGAGTCAAATAAAGTCAATTTTACAGCACATCAGTGGTTATTTATTTCATATTATTTCATTGATTTAGGCTAATCATCCCTTTAATCAAACTTAAGATTTACATAGCTAAACCCTAAAAGGTTAAAACATTTGGTGAATCTAACTTACTTTGAATATTTCTTAAAACCCTAGTTTGCCTTCTCCAATTTTTTTCACTAAATTAGGGTTACATACTTCTATTTTTCAAAAAAAAATAGCATAGCCTATCTCATTAAATAATATCTCACATTAGGGTTTCATGTATTTAAATTTAATTTAACTTTTTACAAAGCAACCCTAATTAAAAAAACCCTAATCCTAGACACTCTTAGGGTTTATATTCTTTTTTATATTTATACTAAGATTTTAGTTCCAAAATATTGGATTTGCTTCCAGACTTATTTTTTTTAATATTTCTTAGATTAACATTCTTCAAAGGTTCAAAATATACAAAAACTTATATTTCTACTTTCCAAACTACAATTATAAAATTTACCGATAGATTTGAAGAGACCAATAAGTAATAATTACAATATTTTGTGTCCAAACATACATATATACAAGATGGCTTCATCACTATTCTTCAGGAAGAACTACAAAAAATAAACAATGGTTAATCTTCAACTTCCCCACTTAATAAAATTGTTACACCTACAATGGGGATAGCTCAACTAACACAACCTAAAATTATAATTCAACAAATTTCATTGATAGTTACACCTCTTGTGGCTAGTTCCTCCACTCCAGATGTACAATCCCTTCTGCGTAAATTCATACTCTACAGTTTAAGGTGTTACATATTGAGAAGGGAACCACTAGGCCATAACATTGTTTGGATTCTAATATTCTCTTACATACACCTTTATCATATCACATAATGGTAACTCCCTTCTCATCCAATTTCATGTCACTTAAGCTTACATTATATGATGACAAGGGTTTTAAACACCTAATTTTGGCCACTTTCATGCTTAAAATAACATTCAGTTTAATTTCTAACAATGAGATATTTAATCCTAAAAGTCACTTGAATTGCCCAAATTCATATGTGTAAGGTATTTAATTTCCCAAAAACATGATGAGCCTCACTTATTTAGTGTATTACTCTATATGCATCACTAACCTAGTTCAATTCTAACCCTACTCAAATTACCACCTAGTAATTTGACACTTTTGGCATGTTAATCTATTAATTCATGACATTTAAATCAATTTCCAAAACTAAAAATACTAAGACTAATTATATTGTAAATCTTAACTTCCCTAAGCAAAAATTCCAAATCAAATTAGTGAATTTCATTTACTAAAAATGAATTTTAGCCAAAGATGAAGTCAAAGAGTCAAATTATCTAATAAAGTGATTTATTATCTACTAAATTTTTAATAATATGAATCAAACCTCACAAATATATAAAGTGATTTGTCATGCCTCAAAAATATCAAAAACTGAGGTGTCAATATTTCATGAGTGTCTTAAACCCTTGTAGAGTTAGAATAACTTAACTATGGCTAATTTAGATTCTACCCAAGTTAGAATTTAACCCAACTTACCCATGGTTATAATTATTTATTTGAGCTATAAATATAATTTCCCACACCATTGATAAACTAGATTTTGTGTGTAAAGTTATTCTATTAGAATACCTTCTTGAATCTATTTTAGAGTAGTGATATTATGCCAAAATTATGCCAAGCTTCACACCAAGCCTTAAGAGTTTGAAAAGGAACCAATAAGTAGATTATTCTCTTGTTAGTCAAAATGAGAAAACATCAATAATAAAAATAATTTATTAATCCTAAACCGACTTGCCTAAGAACTAGGGGGAGCATAACACAATAAGTAAAAAAACAAAATAAATATTAATACAATACAATTTTCTTACCTCCCTTGTTGCATATGGTTCTTATTTTTTGGCATAATAATATTCATGCTTAGCCTATGATGATTGTAGTCTCTTAGTAATTCTCTTCCAATATGGTGACATCTCTCCAATGGTAACTTATGGCTTGGTGTTGAAGCTTGGATTAATTTTGGCAAAAATAACTCTACTCTTCAAGGGCTTTGAGAAGGTATTCCAGTAGAATAATATTACACATAAAATATTGTTTATTAATGGTGTGGGAACTTTTATTTATATATAAAATAACGAACTCTAACCATGGGTAGGGCAATATATTTTCTAATTTGGGTTGAGTGTAAATTAACTTTGGTTAAGTTTGTCTAACTCTAGGAGGGTTTAAGGCACTAATAAAATCTTGACACCTCATATTCTAATATTTTTGAGGCATGAAAACTCACTTTGGATATTTGTGAACTACGAGTCTTTTTTTTAATATCTATGAGATAATAAATCACTTTATTATCTTAGTTTACTCTTTGACTTCATTTTTGGAAAAAATTCCTTTTTATTAGATGAAATCAAGTAATTTGATTTGGACTTTTTGCTTAGGAAAGTTAATTATGATTTTTACTATAATTAGTCTTGCTTTGTGCTTTTTAGGTTTTGGTAATTGATTTAAATATCATGAATTAATCTATTAACATGCCAAAAGTACCAAATCACTATATTGTAATATGATTAAGGTTAGAAATGAACCAAGTTAGCGATGCATATAGAGTAATAAACCAAATAAGCTAGCTTCATCACATTTATAAGTGATAAAATACCTTGTGCAAATGAATTTAGGAAATTTAGGTGATCTCTTGGCTTAAAATGTGTCATTTTCCAAAAATTGAACTGAATGTTGGTTTAGGCACGAAAGTGGCCAAACATAGGTGTCTATAATTTTCTCCTATTTGAGAAGGCATTGTGAGACATAGACACAATAACATATTTTCAAATAATGAGATATTAATTAATACAAATGGTTCATGCCCCAAAGAATGGTTGATAAGCCTTTGATGCCCCCTCGATGGAGTAAGTGGAAAAAATAGAATCATTGAACCTTCCCTCAAAAATGAATAAAATGACATGATATACATGAAACTGGGGGTGAGATTACTAAATTGCTCAAAGGTAATTCTATATAATAATGGTTACAAAGTCACTAGTTTTCCCAAAGGTAGTTATAATCAAGAATAAAGGGTGTGACATTGGTTTTCCCAAAGGTGATTATAAGCAGTGGCATGGATGAATGTCCTAGCAGGGTAGTATAATAGACACTAATTTACTCAAACATGGTTAGAATCATTAAAAAAATGGAAAACACTCATTTTCTCAAATGTAGTTGTAACCAAGAACAAAAATTAGAAAACACTAATTTACCAAAAGGCAGTTATAATCAAGAATGAAAAGGGAAACATTGATTTTACCAAATGTGGTTATAATCAGGAACACATACATTTTTAAAGGATAATAACACATTTCTAACCTAAATGTGATTTTGAAGATGCACATTCAAATAAACATGGGATATAGGCTAAAAAACCATGTTGTGAAATAGATCTTAGAAGAATGGCCAAAAAGATGGTGATGGCAATGTATAAAAAACATTTCTATCCTAAATGTGAGTTTAAAGATGTATATTCAAACAAACACAAGGTATAGGGTGAGAAATCATGTTGTGAAACAAGTCCTAGGATAAGTCTCTAAAATATGGTGTTGGAAAAGAATAAAAGCACACTTTTATCCTAAATGTGTGTTTGAAGATGTCAATTCAAACAAACATGGAATATAGGTTGAGAAATTATTTCATGAAAAAGGTCTCAAGAAACAAATTAATATAAAACCAAGCTTACCCAAGATACCCTATGTATCTAGGTGATGCCTACATAGTTCATGCAAACCTCAGGCCAATATAGTTCTCCCAAAAATGGGAGGAAAAAGACCAAGGTGGTCTATAAATGAAGTTGAATATAAAAGATGCCCATCCCATAAAATTTTGATGGATTTGTATCTCATGTCAAAATTCTAAGACAATTATCATGATTATGTGATTTTTAGGATTTTTAAGATCTTTTACAAATGTTTAATGGTTTTGAAGCTGTTCAAATGTTTTTAGAATATTCTAGGCATTCCAACTCAGTTGATAATTATAAGACATAGAATAGTCCAACTCACAAAATGATGAAAAAATGGCTTAGGTTTCTTGAAAAATGGTGAGAGCATGGTAAAGAGGTGAATGAGCTGACCTCAATGTTAATTGAGCACTACATACATAATCCCATTAGGACCTCAAGTCACTATAGTTCTACCTTTAGTGATGAAGGTGGTGAAATACTTCCAATTTTTTTTTGGTTTTTGGTATCTCAACTCAATCAAGAATTATGAGACATAACATGGTAAAACAAACTTAAAATGGAGTGAACATGGGGAGGTGTAACTGAGCTAACCTCAAATTGAATCAAGCAATACTTACATAGTCCCGATGGGACCTCAAGTCATTATAGTTATGCCTTCAAAAAAGGCATCCAAATAAGTACCAACAATTTTAGGTAAAAGGAAAATGGTAAGGAAAATTATAATATTAATGAATATGTGATGTGATAATGCATGGTAAAAGTTGTTGCTTCTAATTTTACTAGAGGTGGTTATAATTAGGAAACAATGGAAAAGGGTTGGTGGCACTAATTTTCCCATATGTGGTTATAATTAGGATCATAAGGTGGGACACTAATTTTTCCAAAGGAAGTTATAATTAATGGCTCTTGTCGAATGTAATAACAAATGAAGGATGCAATTGTTAGATCCACTATCATATTACTTTCATATAATGCCATTCACACATGTAATTATGAAACTAATATTAGAACTAAATATGTCATTAACCACTAAACATGCCTAAAGTACAAATGAATTAGAACTAAGGCCAAATATAATAGGTAGGGTTAGGTAAAAGATTTAGCTGGGAAAGGGTTAAGGGTAGTGTAGAATGGTAAGCGGATAGTAAAAATAATAGGTATAATATGGCATAAATTAGACAATCCTTATAGATAATAATATAAATACTTCAAACATAAAAATATTTGAGGTGTATTATGTTCATAGGTTTATCAATTTCATCCCCCTCTAGCATAGTGAAGCTGTATGCTTCAAAACCATAGTTTTAAACAACCACATAGCACCCTAATGAGTTTGGTTGGATCTTTCCCTTTTTATTAGATTCAAAATTAACATTCTTCTGATTATCTTAGTACCAGGTCACCAAAATTGAATTCACAATGTTTTACATGCCTATTATATTATCCTTTGAGTCAGTTATGATAAGCCTAAATATTATTCAAGGTGGTTAAGCATTTACTATCAAGTAGGTATAGTTCCTATAAGTGAGACACTCTATAGTCTTCATCATTGATGATGTACTATAATGAAATTGAAAGAGAAGGCAATGTGAACTCAATGAGAATAATGGATTTAGGTACATAAATAAGTGAATAGGGTGTAGTTCTTTTTAGAGTATAAAATGTGGTATGGTATGCCTAGAGGGAATTAAATAGCTACAAGTGCTAATTACGACCAACATCATTGATAATCTTCTTCAAAATGTTGACAATGGTTTATTATAAGCCTCAACATGATCATTACCTTGTCGATAATAAGTGGTAGATAAATTTTGTTTGATGTGGTATTGAGAATAAAATTCTTTCACATCTTTATTCTTGAATGATCTTCCATTATCAAATATAATGTTAGAGGGTATGCCATAGTGGTAAATGCGAGAGTTGAATATGAACTTAGAGATCTGCTTACCAGTGATGTAAGGGAGGGGGATGAATTTCATCCACTTGCAAAGTATTCAGTAGTAATCAGGATGTGTTTATGGCCATATAAATATGTTAGATTAATTTTACCAACAAGGTCGAGTCCCCACATTAGGAACGACCATGGTATTGTTAATAGTTTGAGTGTCTTAACTAGAGAAATAAATTATATTGGAATTCTTATCACACTTGGAACACATTTTTACATATATATTTGTATCTACTTCCATCATTGGTTAGTAATAACTAACACACAATAAAGTTTTGGCTAATATTTACCTACTGATGTGGACTCCACACATTCTTTGATTGACTTCCCTCAATGTTACTCTAGATTCTTCTAAAGGTAAACAATGAATAAATGTTCCATCATAGCCTCTATGATACAAGGTTGGTCTAGGTAGGGTCTATTGATAGGATTTATGGGAAAAGGCTTTTTTCTTTTTACATGAAAAAATTGGAGGCATGGTTTGGTTTTGAAGATAGGCATACATATCAGAGTACTAGGGAAATATGGGACCAAAAATGTCAAAAAACACATCAATAGTTGACTATTTATGTGTGCGCACTAAGATATGTTCAAAAGGAAATTGATAATCCCTAGCTCTATCGATGATCTAAATCATGGAACCAATAGTGGCCATAGAATCAGTTATTTTGTTATTACCCCAAGGTATTATTTTAAATTGGATGTTAGCAATCTGATTCTTGAGAGTATTGACCATACCTTTATATGGTACCAAATTCTCATTATTTATTTTATATTAATTATGTCTTGATCGATGATCAACTGAGAATCACCGTACACCAATAAATGTTGATTGTTCCATTGTATTAATTAAAAAATCCCTATAATGAGCGATTCATACTCTACCATGTTATTGGTATAGGGAAATACAATATGAAAGGATTTTAGAATGAGATCCATTTGTGGCATAACAAATAATATTCTATCCCTTCATCCTCAAGTCTTGAATGATCCATAAAAGTACATCTTCCACTATTTGGCCTTAGAAGGTGTATCTACTTCTTCAATGGTCATAATGGCCTCATCTAGAAATCCAAAATATGAGAGGTTGAGTATCTTGATAGAGGTTAAGTATCTTGAAGAGGAGATTCAACAAGTTGATTTTCAAGTACTTGCCCCTTAATGGATTTTTGGTTGGCATATTCAATTTCAAACTCACTTAATATCTTGATCCATTTTGTCATATGGACCTATAAAGATGATTTGGAAAATATATATTTGAGTGGATCTACTTTGGTGATAACAATGGTCTTGTTGTTTAGCATATAGTGATGCAATTTTAGAGCTAAAAAAACCATTTATAAATAGGAATTTTAAATGAGCATATAGTTATGCTCATATGCAATCAATGTTTGGATTATATAATACATGACATGTTCCTTTACTTATTTATCATGATGTGCCAAAGTCCCCCTAGGGCATTCTCCTTTGCTGATAGGTAAATAAGTAATGGTTTGTTTGGCATTGGTGTAAACAAAATAGGTGAGTTATTAAGATATTATTTAAGTTGATCAAATGATTTTTAATGCTCTTAATTATAGTATAATGTAACACATTTATTTAGTGTGTAAAGGGATATCATTTATCAAAAAATTATGAGATGAAACATCTAATAGATTAAATCTTTCCCTAAAAATTGTAGAGATACTTCAAGATAGATGGTGGTGGAATTTTTGTAATTATGTGGACTTTGGTTGGGTTGACTTCAATGCCTTGAAGAAATATAATGAAATCTATCAGTTTTCAAGAAGTGATTCCAAATACACATTTATTTGGATTAATCCTGACATTATACTCCTAAAGTCTTTCAAATATCCTTTATAGCATAGTTGGGTGATCAACACGGGTCTTTGATTTACCCAAAATATCATTGATGTAGTCCTCAATAATGTCATGAAAAATAACTATCATAGCTCTTTGGTAAGTGGATCTAGTACTTTTAAGCCAAAACAACATCACTTGATAAAACATTTTCCCCATAGAGTAGTGAAAACTATCTTATGTTAGCCTTTTAATAGTATCCTGATTTGGTTGTAACATAAAAATCCATCCATTAGAGAGCATTATAATCTAGAAATTGAGTCAAATATCATGCCAATATTAGGTAGAGTCTTTTGAGAAGGCTTTGTTGATATCTCTAAAATTAGTGCAAATTTAAATACCTTCTGGACTTTTACTTAATGGCACAATGTTTGAAATCCACTATGAATAGTCAATTGTCTTGATGCATTTCACATCTAAGATTTTTTCCAACTCTTTCTTTACTAACATAGTAATACAAGGATACATCTAATGAAAATTTTATTTAATAAGCTTAGCATCATTATGTATAACAAGATGGTGTAAATCCAAGGTGGGGTCCAAACTTGGCATGTTCGAATAGACCCATGTAAATATGTCAATATTTTACCTCAAAAGGGAAATAAAATATTCATATTCATCCTTACTTAGGGACACACTTAGTTTAATCCACTTTGGGTCCTATGGAGTCCCAATATTTACCTTTGAAGTGCCCTTAATAAGAAGTACAGAACCATCATCTCTAATAGTTGGCAAAGAATTAAATTGATTGGCAATGACAAATTCCTCCTTCTAATTATCCTAAGTTGGAAGAATTAGAATCTCCTAATGTTAGCATTAACAATGATAAAAATACCTCAAGTCACTTATGGACAATCTATGCAAAAGCTTTCCACTACTATACATTGATATTTGATCCATGATTAGGCTATGGGATACAGGTCTCCTTTGCTTCATAGGAAGAGGAATGAACATCATCTCTAACGGTGCCAAAAATGGATTTCACCAAGAGACTTGCCTTTTTATTTAATGTTTCTTTGGTCCAAAAGTGCCCCAAAGAGGTTTTCACTTTTAAACCTCAATGTTTGATTTTATTTTTATATTTGGATAGGGAAGTTCACCCACTCTCCAAAGTAGCCAGAAAGATCTAATTTAATAGCAAAGCCCTGATTGTGGTCTCTAAAAAGAATATGACTCCTCAATCTTAGAAATTCATATATGGCCTCATCATTTTTGAACTCATCAAATGGCACTGTTGACTCCTTCTAGTCTCAATATATCAATTAGGGATATTAAAGGGTTAAATGTAAAGGCTGATAAATAAGGATAATGGTGAAAATGGTATGGGGTTCAAATAAGTTTGTACTAGCAAGGTTATCATACATTCTATAATCAAACCCTACATCATTACTGACATCATCATTGCTAGTTGTTGGTGTTGGAACATGAGTTAGGTATATGGGGTCACCCACAAGAAATTTAAATATGATACCATGAGTTTCATTCTATTTAGTCATTGAAACTAGTTCAATAGTTTCTTGTTGATGTAACCCAAGGCCTCAACCTTCATAAGCTAGGTGATACATAATCTAGTTTGGAATAGGATACTTTACGCTTTAGTAACAATCCACCAAGTCATCAATGTAGATCCATGAATCACCTTATACTAAGGGATCCTATTCTAGGTTAGAGGTCAGTTTGAAGATAATGGGCTTGTTTAACTAAGATTTTTATTTTGTTTCCCATACCATACTAGTAGTCTCAGTTGTAGGTCTCCCATAATCTTTAGGATTTTAGGCAATTTGGGAATGTGGAATGCATTATGGGTGCTATACTTACCAAGGAATTTTTTAGTGACATAGAAATGGTTTGAAATTTTTGGTAGAGGCATGTTTGAGGTAGACGTTAAGTATTCTAGGTCAATATAATTAGCTTATGAGCTTGATTCAATAACTTTTCACTTTTTGGCTTTGTTACTATCTGACTTGGGCATAGGATTGATGCCAAATTGGTAGTTGTAGATTTTATACTCAACCTCAAGGTGTTTACAATACTAATATGGCTAAAGATTAGTAGGTATAGTCACTTCCATTCCTAAGTGTGGAAATTTTATACACTAATGCAATTTAGAAGGTATAGCCCTAATTTTATGGATCTAGGATCTACCCAATAACATATTTTAAGATATCTTTAGGTCTAAAACATGGCATATATTACCATGGTTTAATGTTCCAATGATCACTGAAAAGATAATGGTACCTTGATATTCCCATTATTCATTATCATATACCTTGATAATGATGGTATCTGGATACATATCATTTGTTATATGTTAAAGATGTTTGACCAGATTTGGAGACATAATGTTGAGACCTAAACCATTTTCTACAAGGACACATTTAACCCTATGGTTTATTATACCAGCTTCAATGTATAACAGATTATTATGTAGTGGGTTTAGAGAAGACACAACTTTCATCAAAGGTGAGCTACTGGCTAGGAGCCAAGTGTCCTAACATGGCTTGGAATTTATCTAGGGTGATATCATCTAGCACAAGGGATTGGTTCATATACTCATTCAAGATGTATTTTTGGATGATATATGTGCACAACAAATCCATGATAGAGATGTGAGAAGGTGTCTTGTTTAGTTGTTCTACAATATAATAGGTTTTCCCCTCAATTTTATTAGTTGGTTTATTTATAATAGGTAGAGAAGGTTGATTAGGTTCATTTGTAGTATTTGGTTGTGTTCCTCTAATAGTGACTCTAGATCATCGAGTTATGATTTCACAATATCAATATGGAACATAGATTTAATAGATAGTTATGTAGGTATGGAGGTTTGGAATGATTATACTTGGATGATATGGTGCTTGATTATCAACATAGATTGTAGAAGGATCACCAGCATAGGGAGGTTTGTAGGTATTAGTTGGTAGATAGGTATTATTATGTGAAGGTCCATATCTATTTGTATTTTACCTAGGGTTGATAGTGATGGTCAAAACATGATCACCTTAAATGTTTCCTACAATATTATTGTAGATATACATAATGGCATGATGACATTCTTGGTTGGTTTGATCATTTTGCCCTTGGTTCTAACCATTATACTATTGTTGTTGAGGCTCACATTATTGTTGTTAATTCTAAGTGGAGTTATCTACCATCTTTATTTCTATTATTATTACTACTACTTGTTGTTATTGTTATGTTGAGGAAAAATATTCTTGTATATACCCAAGTTACTATTATTCATAGGAGTATCGGTGTCTCTTTTGATCTCTCCATTCTATAGCTTATTCTGAATTAGATGTCTAAGTTGGATACATCATCTTATAGAATTTCATCTAACATGATGATACTCACAAAATTAATTTTATTTTTACCAATGAGGACAAAGAGTATCTTTAGCGATTGATTTTTGTATAGGTTAGCTAATCATATTTTATTGAACCAATATTCAAAACACAAATTCAATGAGATTACAAAAGTCATTGAATTTGTGGGAAATGGGTGGTCTTCTCCTCAGAAGAGGGGTTTATAATTGGCTTTTATTTTGTAGAGGTTGATTTTGTTGAGGTCCTAGTTGAATGTATAGAGGAAATGGTTCTTGGGTGGAGGTATACAAATAATTCATGTTTGCATCATCTGAGCATGACATGATTCATTAAACCTATTACCAAAAACATTCTTATTGGAGTTATAGGGTTTAGGTATTTCATTGTTTTTGGATTAGGGTGGCATTAAAGCCTACATGTGAGTTTGGTTTTGATTATAGTTCCATCCTTGACTCTAGTTTTGGTTATGATTGAAAGAGGATAGCAAGATTATGCCTTTGCTAACAAGATCTTTCTCAATTTGGATTATTTTTTCTATGACTCATTTCAACATATGAGCATATTATAATTTGAGATGATAGGATATCATTCTATGTAAGCTCTTGATAAATGTGGTATCTAACTACTTATTTGGTAGATTGTCTTTAAACTAACTTAATAGGGCTTATAATGTTGCTATGCAGTGAATATCTCACCAGTATTTGTTTGGCTTGGCCTAGATTCACAACAATAATTTCATGCTTGAGATTGTATGAAAATTGATGTAAAATTTTCTCCAATAGATCATCAAATTTAGGTATAGATTTGTTATGTAATTTAAATATCCATTCTAAGGCTTGTCTAACTAGACTCCTTGGGAAGAGTAGAAGCAAGTATATATCATTGTAAGCTAATAAAGAATTCCTTTAAATGCTATCTAGGATCACCTTTGCCTTTTTATTTGTCAAATTTTGGTGGATCATAACCTGGTGAAAATGGTATTTGAAAATACTCCATGTTAAATGGGTAAGAACATATATCCTCCTCTTTGAATTTCTTTATTTTTTTTCCCACCTATATCACTTGGATTACATCCTTAATCTATTGCAATTCTTGGGCTAATAAATTAGAATGAGTGGCCTATTTTTGGGGAGGTTATATTGTCAAAGGTGGTTTACCTTGACCAGGGTAAGCATATTGTTGGATACTAGTTGAATTGGTCAAATGACCAAGTATGCCTATCTGTGCATTAGGGTTATACTATGGGTATAAAATATGATATTGTTGAATCAAATTTTGGTTAAGGTCAGATAAAAAACCTTAGCTAGTGAATTATGGTTATGGTAATGGAATTTGGATCTGCAAAATGTGTTGATATTGTTAGACTTAGGATGAAACTTGCTATCTACTTATTGAACATTGTTCAATATAAGGAGCACATTGATGACTAAATAGATACTATTGAATGTGTTGTTAGTTAGATATTTATTACACATGTGATAATCATTGGGTGAAATGAAATTATTGTCAAGCACCTAGTACCCACTATGTTTAAAAACTTTATTTTTGGCTAAACACCTATTATCGGATCAACACTTATTAGAGTGGCACTTGTTTGTGAACTGACACATGTTGGGATGACATTTACTTTTGATTTGATAATTGTTGGTTTGGAATTTTTTGGTTTTGAAAATGTTGTTGATGACCAACTAACACTTTATGACCAATAAGAATATGTTATTGACTAGGAAATGTTTTTAATTGATAAGGTATATTGGTATTTAACTATTATGGTAAAACATTCATTGTCACCTATTGAGGTGGCATAATTTTCTACACTTGTTGTGGTGGTATATTGGTCTATTGTTGGCTCATTTACCCTATTGCACATTCAAGGAAGTAGTTGGTTAAGGAGTGGAGGTTGCTTGTTGGATTTGGGAAATAAGCTTACGTATTCTTTGTTGTCACAACCCACTCATGGTATTATTCAAATGAACCTATTAGCTTTTTATTTGCCATTAAATTAGACCCAGTTTGGTTTAAATTAGATTGCACTTACATGTTATCCTCAATATTTTGATTGAGGTCTTTTATTTGAGAAATATTCTCTTCCATTGAAATATGAACATTATACATATCACCAACTAATATGCTTTAGATGAATAGATCTAATTTTTAACTTGTGTATCTTGAGGCATCTATTGGATTCCCTATTGAAAGAGCTATCTCAATAAGTGACATGTTATAAATAACCCTTATGTTGAGTTTATGAGCAAGGCTGACATAGTTTTGGTACACTTGTTATACCTATTCCATTTGTTTTTTCATAATGCTTTTTCCTTTTTCATCTATATTTTAGTCTTATTTTGGTATTTGGACTAAATATTAGCTATAAATAGTAGATGCATATTCAAATGGTTTAATTCATAGAGCATTACTAGGCATTATGATCAAACTAGTCATAACTTCTTGTGGGAAGTCTGACAAAAACTTGGCTCTTACTTTAACAACTTAAACTATCACTTAATTTTTGTTTGCCAAAAAATGACATTTAAAAAAGGATCATAGCTCATTTGAGTTGGCATCATAACATAGTAAGGTTCTTATTGTCAATTTTATTCAATGTTTGTCATTATTTGAGAAAGGTATTACTGTATTTACTCTAGTTCTTAGCTTGGATAAGGAGGCATAGTTACCAAATACTATACTAAAGGATCTTGCCATTTGTTAATGTATGGGCTGTTATAAGATGGATACAAATCTATTTCATAAGCAACATCATCATATGAGTCTTGAAAAAAAGGGTCATTATTCAAAAAGTTCTCATATATAGTATTGTATATGGTCCTGCTACATGTGTAATAAGGCAGGTTTAGATCCATGGATAGGTTATGTGACAAACCAAGATATAAGAAAATGCCTTTGGCTTTATAAAATATGCATAAAGGGAGAAATAACTAAACTAGGCAAGGGTAGGATAAATAAGAATTGAGATGTGCCTAATAAAATGATACTAATTTTCCCAAAAGTATCTATAATCAACAACACAAGTAACACAAAGGCTCATACTTTTTTGTGTCTAAAGTACTAGTTTTCCCAAAAGTAATTATAATCAATCAAAAGAGTATTTAAACAAATTAGAATAATTATGAACTAGAAACAAGAGATAATAATGATTTTCCCAAAGGCAGTTATAATCTTGGTAAAATAATTCTAGACTTGTAAAGACAAAAATCAAACAAAAACTTGAAAAAAAAACTAAACTAAGGCAATTGGCTCATATGACACTCGGTAATTATCTCACTTGAGACTAAAATTTTGAATCATGAAAACTATTGGAATAAAGGGACTAAGACACTTGAAATACTAGCATAATAAAATTTAAATGAAGTACATGGCAATAACTTAGCTCATAAGGATTCTCTAAACAAGGCACAAAATGAACAAGTGCTAGATCTAGGCAAAGAGTCTTTTAGATAAAATATGAAACCAACCCAAGTAACATAATCCAAATATAAAATGGTGGACAAACTAAGCCCAAATTACATGAGGCTTTGGCATGAACCTGATTAGTTTAGGATTTGCACTTCAAAAGGTTGAGTGTTATATTTAATGTGAAAAGACTTGACTGTTCTAATCCAATGAGGCTAGACCAAAATGGGAAACATAATCACACATTTGAAACCAGAGAGGTAATATTATATATTGTAACTTGGTTTAAAAAGTGACAAGAGATTTAAATTAAATTCAACATCATAACAACTCTCCTTCAAAAAAATGACATGATAGAATGTTTGAATAAGAATAACCAAGGCAAAAAGTGTAACACAAATTAATAAAGTAACACCTTTTAGGCTAAAGGGGTTTAAAAATGTGTGATTGGTTAATGACTTATTTTGATGTGTTTTTGATAGACAAAATAGTTTTTGACTAAAAAATAATTAAATTAAAATAAATAGACACAAAAATACCTAGTGTATCATCCTATCCCTAGAAACTTATAAGGTTGCTTCATATTATCAAATTATATCGATATAATCCTTGAGAGGACATAATTTGTTAATCTAATAAATTTATATACACATGAAAAGTAGGTTTTTTTTAGGCCCCCTCTTCTTTCAAGAATTTATATGGTGACATGAAACTTTAATCTACTCACCCTACATTGATAATATTTCTGCAGTTATTGGGGTTTATCTAAAAACTAAAGTTTCATGCATTCTAGATGGTCCCAAGTGTGGTTAACACTAGAGATAAAATCATGTCAATTGATTTCATACCATATAAATTACCACGAAAGGGTCTATTCCTTTACATATAGCCTTCATTCATGTACTTGTTATGACATTAATGTGCACTCTTAGAGATGGTTCTTCAAGGTCTCTCCCATTAAGTCATAATATTGGGACAACCTAGGCTGTGGATAACCTATGTTGGGGTTAAACCTCTAGATTAGGCTAACTTCCTATTTATGCTAACCTAACCTAATGATAAGCTAATGATTAACAAGGAAAAGGGTTAGAAAGGGAAAATGGATCATAAGAAAGTTAACTAGGTAATGCACCAAACTTAAATGAATACTCATCTATGCTTGAACCCACACTAGATTAGTCATAAGATAACTATAACTTGCACAATATCAAGATCAAGTTAACACACTATAAGAGGTTTAGGTAGAACACTAATCTAGACATACAAGAGCTTAAAAATACATTAAATAGGAAATTATAAGGCTAATAGACTAATAAAAGTCTCCTTCATGAATCCACCAAACACAAGAATATAAAAGCACTAATAAAATACAAGAGATAGGAAAAGAAATAATCTCATTACATCTAGAGGTAATTATTAAAATATTTTTATAGAGTATAGCCTAGTTAAACAATCATGCTTTTGCAAATGTTTCAATGACCATCCGTCTCCCAGATGAAAAAGTCTAAAAAACTAGGAACCCTTTCAAAGGAGAATATAATGGGATATCATAGAAGGGGATAACAGAGAAAAGGGAACATGTTTTGAGAACAATTAATTAGATATTGTTATCTTTAATGAATTGCCCACCATGATTTAGTCCAATCAGGATGTAATACATCATGGACAAGATAGCCTACCTTTTTCCAATAACCTCCGATAAATACACTAACAGACACGAGTTTTTTAAAAGACGGTGAGTCATGATCCTATTTATGAAAGGGACCCTTAGGCACTCTAAAAATATTAAATGCTCATGATTCTTTTCCAACCATCAAATCTCTATTTTGATCTTCATGCCATCTTCTACTTCACTATTTATGTATAAGGATAAAATCCTCATATCTATGAGCCTAACTAAACCATGTTGTATGTCTACTTTAGGAGGCTATATATCGTGATCATGGCTTGAGACATTCATTCAATGATTACACATATTTGTCCCTTAATTTGAAACCTAGACCTAGATTAACTATAGATGGAAACCAATCTAAGATTATTAGTTTTTGTATAGGCCATATAGATGGCACTATGCTTGATGCCTAGTCCCTTTTACAACAAGTTTCCACCATTTTGGCATATATTAGGTTTAAAATACCTATTTTACCTCTTTGGAGCTCTGTTGGTAATGCTTGGTCCTTATTTTCATGCTATTTTAAGTCAGGTTGAGCTTGAGATTAGTTCAACATATTTTCCACCACCTCAAGTCCATTCATTTACTTTACCTGGGTCAAATTACTCCATCAACCTTAGTTAAAAATGTCCTAGATTGATCCTTTGTTCATTGGTTATTATAAAACCAACTCGAGTTATATTGAATCTTTGACTCAACTCATGCCATTGATCCTTCTCTATACGATTGAGAAAGAGCCATAGATCCTCTACCAATTAAATGTGGTTGAGACACTTGTCATCTATATGTTTTCTCCTTGGATTTGCTTGGTCAAACTTATACCATCCGTACCATAACTCCATTCAATTTGATAGGTATGAATAAACATGAGCCCTTGGATCTATATTTAAAATGTTAACTCTATCCTGACTAGTGGTACTTAGAAATCTTGTATTAATCTTTAGGAGCCTATCAGCTTACAACCTCACACACTAATGCCACATGTCAAATGTACATTTGATTTCAATATCTACCATTAGTTTACTATCTCTTACACTTATGCCATGTGGTGGCCTCTAATACATTTAACCTTTTGACCACTCATGTACCATTGATCTTGGATGCTTGATCAAATACCAATCATTGATCTATTGGGACCCATTGTTTGAAAGTTGATGACTATTTTACAAGATTAAAATTGACATCTATGTCCCCATCAAATGACATTTACAAGACCATCATTAACATTCAAATGACCATAACACTTAAGCTCAAAATGATTTATTTTACTTGAGATTAAACTTGACATCTACATGACCATCAAATATGTTCACAAGCCCATCAAATGATGGTTACAAAAATGTTAATTTTAAGATCCATTAGTCTTTTAAAATTAAAGAGTTATTTATGAGGGCCTAAATTTGGTGTTTGCATCAATATCCTTGGAATTTTAAATCCAAATAGCTACTTATAGGGGCCCAAGCTTGACATTCATGTGATGGTCATGGGATATTTAAATCCCAATGGCTACTTGCTATGTCTTAAATTTAACACTTGTGTGAACACTGTATCCTACTTCCCATGCATTTTCCCCACAATAAATAATTTATTCAAGCTATTTTTACTTTAGAATTTTCCCATAGACATTTTTATTTGGATCTTTTGTTGTGAGAGTGAACCTTTGGGACTTTGCCTTATGACACTTTGCTTGAAAAATAACCCTTCAAGACTTTGTCTAGGACACTTTCCCAAAAAAATGATCCTTTGGGAAAAGTGTTTTGGTCACCCTGTTGAAAAATGATCCTTCATGTTTTTTCCTTTGGACCACTTTCTCAAAGAAATACCCTTCAGGATTTTTGTTTAGTCCATTTTCCTATAGAATGCCCTTTAGTATTTTTGGATTGGACCACTTTTTGAGAGAGTGGCCCCTCAGGACTTTTGAAAATCCCCTTTAGAATTTCTATTTGGTTCACATTCTCAAGAAAATACCCTTAAAAAATGTATAAAACACTTTTCTTGAAAAAGTACCCTTTATAAAAAGTGTTTGGGAAACTTTTCTTGATAAAATACCCTTTAGGAAAAGTTTTTTGGACACTTTTCTTGATAAAATACCCTTTAGTATTTTTGTATTAGACTACTTTCTATAGAATGACCCTTTAGAAAAAAAAATTGAACAATTTTCCTGAAAGAAATGACCCTTAGGCTTTTATTGTGGATGAAATGTCTAAGAGAATTTACACAACCTTTTTTTACGTAGATATTTTCTTTGAAAAAAATAAGTCTTTGGGGAAATTGTTGCAGAATAATTTTCCCAAGGAAAATATGTCTTCATCTTTTTCTTTGGACATTTTGTTCAAAATAATTCATGCCTTTAGAAACTTTGTCTCAGATAATTTTTTTGAAAGAATATTTAACACTTAGCCAAAAAGGGGTCCCAAAATAATTTAGCTTAGCAATGAAAAGGCCAAAAGAATTATCAAATAAAGACTTAGCCCAAAAGGTTTTGTGCTTAGATTTTCCAAGGTCTATAAGCCCTTCTAAAATTTTAGAGGAAACTACTATTTGACCTTCAAATTTCTAGAACTTTGCTTAGCTTATCCATCTAGGCACAAGCTTGGTATGTAGGCTAAAACTTTGTCAACATCTTTGGTGAATTATAGGGAAGCATTCCTTCTATGCTTGAGAACCCAAACCACTTACCTTGTCTAGTCCATTGGGCATGGAGTCATTAACATCTACGACTGAGCTAGTCTAAAAGTAGATACAAGGCTGACCCTCTCCTTGAATCAAAAAGGACAAAATAACAAAAAAATTAAAGGAAAGTGCATGTAGGCACTTACAAGAAGGAAAAAACAACTAACCTACTGAAAAAAAAAAAAGGTGCACAAGTTACTTGGATAAAAGCATGAAAAATTCTCTAATATGTATAAGGTTAAAATTTACTAGTACCTTCCACCTAGGTTAAATGGAAAATTCTGAGTGTCATTTGCTTGTGATAAAATAGGATGAAAAATACCTTACTTTTTAGAGATCATGATATGTGAGATAAGATGCCTAGATGTTGATCCTTTTGACATGCTCTCAAGTGGATGAAATGGGATAAACATGTCTCTAATATAGACATATTAGTCCATTTCTTCAAGACCTACCTCATATTGGACTATAGAAGCTTCTACAAACTTCTCATTTGATGGCTCAATTTTGTGTTATGAAGGATAACATGTGATGGCTCCTCTTTTTCATCCTCCAAATGAGACAAGTAACTGATAGGTCATCTTTTTATCAATATGAATGTTGAGCAATCAAATTTTACTTAAGTACTATATTTTGATGCCTCATTATTATGATTCTTAGGCACAATCTGATCATATTTTCTTTGGAGAGTAACATAGCCTACTTATAAGACCTTAAACAAGTCTTCCAATATGACTAGAGTTGTAAGTGTAACCTTTAATGACTCAATATAATCACATTCAAAACTCACATTTTGATCAACTACTTCTTGGACCTACTTACCTAAAAGTACATGTGTGTCATCTAAGATTGAACATAAATCTTCAAGTTCATCCCATAAGGCAACATCCTCTTGGTAATATGTAGGGATGCCAATATTGACCTCATCAAGACTCAATCTATAACATATAGATTGGTCTTCTTCCTCTAAAGAGAGGGGAGGTTCATCTTTGGAAGCGAGGTCCAATTCATCATGATTTTAATGCTATTTATTGTTATGCTAATCAAACTGCATCACTTGAGCACTAGAGATGTCTTCTTTATCAACCTCATTCAAGGTTTCATCTTGCTCTTCAACTACAAATGAGGGTTGGTCTGACCAGTTAAGGTCCAAAACATTACACTTGTATTATTCAAATTTATGCTCTGATATGATTTCCTCTTATGCCAAACTATCATGGATATCTTTGTTTGACACCTCCTCTTGAAGTGTACCCACCTTGGACACCTGGTCTTAATACTCTTCTTGATCTATGTAAAATGGACCTTCAATATTACATTCAAAATATTCTCTATTTTCATCTTGAGTGTTGTCCTCATCAAGGTCCAATTCATTAGTGTCAAATCCATGTCAAGAAGACTGGTCCAAACCTAATTTTTCCCCTTTTAGATGAAATAGGCTACCTATCATGATCTCTTCATCTTAGACACTTCTATTATCCTCTTTAGGCTCATCTATGATTGTAATATCCTCTTTTATCCTTTTAAAAATAGGTTCTTCCTTCATGAGGGAGATGGTGGGAGGGTAAAGAAGCTCACCTCGCTTGTAGTGTAGGAGAGTATCCTTCCAAATAGGGGCCATGAAACTCTTTTAGGTATCTCTTAAGGGAAAGAGAGAGAATTTTGAAACTCTTATAAACCAAGATCATTGAGTTGATTTATGGTTGGTTGATTCATTTCTTACACAACTAGCCTTTCTTCTACCAGAATTGGTTTTTGGACTGCTTGAACTGACACCTTGTCCTTCTTAGTTATGCCCTTTTAAACTAATTTTCAATGATGGAAATGAGTATGGAAAATACACTTTTGATTCTTTTTGAATGGTTATAGGAGAGGGTGTCCTTACAAGTGAGGGCATGACATAGCTAGGGTCAAATTTTTTAGAAAAGATCCATGATGGGATGACTTCATGGTCTTGAATATGAATGGGCATAAGGGTAGGTGAGGGAAAACTAATTGGCTCAAGCTTGACATACTCTTTCTCCCATTGTTCAAAAACTTCTTTAATAGGAAATACCCACCCTTTTATCTCTTACTTATCAACGTGTGGGTAGTCAAATTCTTCAATGGATGCCCATATATTATATAAATTCTACAAGAAAATATTTATCCCTTCCATGGCATGAATAGGGAATTCTTATCCAAACTTGACCACCTCCTTATTTTTCATGATTGTTCTTCCTTGGTCTAATATTGCCTCTCTGAGTTTTAGTAAGGATGAAATTGGACAAGGTTGACTATGGAGTTGATCAAGGACTCTTGAAATTTGAGCTTGAGGCTCTTAGAGGGGGGAAGGCACATAAGGCTAGTCTAAATGAGGATGTTACCCTTCATAAGATATTATCATACTATCTACATTTTGGTCCATGTTTCTTATCATTGCTATATTCTCATTCTTACAAGGTGACCACTATTCTCCCTCACAAATTAATCATCTATTTTTTACTAACTAAAGCGCACTCTTTTCTTTTTGTAGAACATGGATAGGGATAACTATAGAAAATTTCAAACCCTTACCAATATCCCTTATCAGCTTAATATAAAATGATAATGCTTGCTTGAATCCTGATAAGGATGTAATAGGGTAAGTCTTGTCTTGATAAGGGTAAGTAGACGACTGATTTAAATGCAAAGGAGGCTGACCTTGGTCATATTTAGGGGTATAAGGAGGATAAGGGTTATGATAGGGATAATAATTTGCTTGAGGGCCACTTAGGGGGAACACATAAACATTATTTTCTTGATAAGTGTGATGCTGAGGTAGAGGATAATCACAATAATCAAAAGCTGATTGATTTTACATATTGGATTATGATGATTAGGAACTTAGTTAAGTTTCTTAACCAACTGATACATGCACAAAGTCTCAATTGATGTTTTTAGAATGCCTCTAAAGGATGATAGTAGAATAACAACACTAAAAATACTTCCACTACTTTGGACATTAGTCCCACCAGGTGTGCTAGAAGCTATTATGACATTAATGTGCACACTTGGAGAGGGTTCTTCATGATCTTTCCCATTAAGTCACAATATTGGGATAACCCTAGGCTGTGGGTAACCTATGTTGGGGCTAAACCTCTAGAGTAGGTTGACTTCTTCTTTGATGCTCACCTAAACTAATGCTAAGCTAATGCCTCATAAGGAAATGGGTTAGAAAGGTAAAAGGGCTCCTAAAAAATTCAATTAGATGATGCACCAAATTTAAATGAACACTCATCTATGCTCAATCCCACACTAGATCAGTCATAAGAAAACTATGTCTTACATTATCTCAAGATCAAGTTAACACACTAGAAGAGGTTCAAGTAGAACATTAATCCAGACTTGTAAGATCTTGAAAATGCATTAAAGAGGCAAGTAGAAGGCTAATGGACTGAGAAAAGTCTCTTTCATGAATCCACAAAAAAAAAGCATACTAAAGAACTAATCAAAGACAAAGGATATGAAAATAAATAATCTCATTACATAAAGAGGTAATTACTACAATATTTTGATAGGTTATATCTTAGTCAAAAGAGCATGCTTTTGCAAATGTCTCAATGAGCATCCATCTCTCAAAAAGATGAAAAAGTCTAAAAACTAGGAACCCTTTCAAAGGAGAAGAGAATGTGATAATATAGGAGAAGGGGAGAAGAGAGAAGAGGGAACATGTTTTGAGAAAAATTAATGAGTTGATGTTGTCTTTAATGAATTCCACAACATGCTCTGGTCCAATCAGGATTTAATCTATACTATACCTAGATAGGGGTATAATAGTAGAATAATTAGTAGAAATAGTAGCATGTAATAATAAGAAATAGTAATGCATTAGAAGAATAATCCCACATAAATTAGAATGAAGAGTTGTGTAGATGTGAATAAGTATAAATAAAGGGGTTTAGGTTAGTCTTAGGCATCTAAGAAGTTATTTGTAATCGATCTTGCTTTAATAAGAGATTTTCCCCTCGAAGAATCCCATGATATAGAGTTATTCCTTCCACAAAAGGAATATTGTGTGTGTAATAAACATTTTGAATTTAATATATGTAATTTGGATTATCATTATGTGAGTGTGAGTATGAGGTTATTATCATTGGTATCAAAGTACTTTCCTAGGACAAATTTGTTTTTCATTACAAGAGAAATTGAGATTAGTGAGATAGTTTTTAGCCATTAAATTTTGTGTAGGAGATCTTAGATTGATATTTTTTAGTGGTATTATTTTTTAGAGTTGAGAGAGGTATTTTTTTGGATATATTGGGCAATTATATTTGTCAAAATCTAATTTTTGAAGAGCCAGTTAGATATATGGAGCCAAATTCTAGTAATTCAAAGTGTAGATTTATGTTTTTTCTCAAAATAACCTGATTGTTCTTCTACATACTGATTTCACACAGTAATGAATATCACAAAAAAAAATTTGGGTTTTTTGAGCCTCTATCTCATCTTTCCATAACATTTTTAATTTTTAAATTTAATTTAGTATTTTAAAATTTATTATAGTTTTAGTGACTACCTACATTGTGTGAAAAAAATATTGGTCATATTGTAAAGGACACATTTTTAGTTGAAAATGACATCCACTTCTATAGTTCTCATAGAGCTTCCTATTTTATCTATTGGTAATCTCACTGGTGAATTAAATCAACTTCAATAAATTGGTACTATTAGGGAATATCAAAATGAGTTTGAAACATTATCCAATGACATCTCTACTATATTTTTTGTTTGTTTCTTCATCAACTAACTTCGAGATGTTATTTGAATAGAGTTTTAAATATGGTAACCTCAATCCATAATAGAAGCATGAGGATTATCCAAGCTATATTAAGAATATATCAATTGGAAAATCTCCAAGACATATTCTTTCTAGCATCCTAACACAACACCACCTCTCTAAGACAATGTGGAGGTCATTGATTCCATTTTAGATGCACCTCAATAGGTTTTAGATGAGCCCATTCAAGAAATCACCATGCTTGAGTAGGCCCTTGAAGAATCCAAGCCAATAATCACATATCACAAGTAGGTAATTGATTATTAAAATCTATTAGAGAAAAATGCTAAGGGGGATGACATGTATCCTTAATTCATTCATCAGGATGACTATTTTGAGTGCCCTTTCTCTCACTTTGAGGATATTATCATTATGGTTTAAATTGATATTTAACCTTTAGTTATAGTGTACAAGTTCACCCTATTGATGTACATGTTCATATACAAGCACAAGTAAAAGAAATAGAAGTAGAAAAGGACACATGGATGTCCCCCTATCTGGTCTTCAACCTATTTTTTAGTTTGGCCTTCATTTGGTCCTCTTCCTATTTCTTATCATGTTTCGAGGGTGAAGCATATTTAAGGGTGATGGAATGTAATGTACCTAGATAGGGGTATAATATTAAAATAACTAGTATAAATAATAACATTTAATTATAATAAATAGTAATGCATTAGAAGAATTGTCCCACATGCATTAGAATGAGGAGTTGTGTAGATGTGAATTAGTATAAATAAAAGGGTATAGGTTAGTGTTAGATATCCATGAAATTATTTGTAATAGAGCTTACTATAATAGGAGTCCCATGATATGAAGTTATTCCTTCTATAAAAGGAATATTATGTGTGTAATCAACATTTTAAATTCAATATATGTAGTTTGGATTGTCATTGTATGAGTGTGAGTATGAGGTTATTATCATAATCCATCATGGATAACATATACTACATTTTCCCAATAGCCTCTAAGTAATACCCTAAAAGATAATAGTTTTTTCAAATATGGTGAGTCATCTTATTTATGAAAGGGACCCTTAGGCACTCTAAAAATCTATTAAATGCTCAGGCTACTTCTCTAACCAATAGATCTCTATATTTTATCTTCACAACCTCTTTTACTTGACTGCTTATGTATAAGAATAAAATCCTCATATCTATGAACCTGACTAAGCCATGTTGTATTTATTCTTTGGGTAGTTATCTATCAAGAGCATGGCTCGAGACGTTCCTTCATTGATTACACATAGTTTCCCCTTGCTTTGAAACTTGAACCTAGATTAACTATAGGTGAAAACCTATCTAAGATTATTGGTTTTCCTATAGTCTATATAAATGGAACTCTACTTAATGCCTAGTCCCTTTTACAATAAGTTTCCACCCTTTTGGCCTATATTAGGTCAAAAATACCTATTTTACCTCTATGTAACTCTGATGATAATGATTTATCCTTATTATTTATCTTAGTTTATCTTAGGTTGATATTGAGCTTGATTCCATGTATTTTTTGCCAACTCAAGTTTATTAATTTTATTTTCTTGCATCAAACTGATCCATAAACCTTAGTAAAAAATGTCTTGGCTTAGTCCTTTATTCATTGGTTGTTGGAAAATTGACTTGGGTTCCATTGACTTTTTTACTTTATTTGTGTCATTGATCCTTATTTATATGATTAAGTGAAAGCCATGAATCCTCTACCAATTCAATGTAGTTGAGACACTTGTCATCTGCATATTTGATCCTTGGATTTGCTTGGTCCCACCTACACTGGACCATTATTCAAATTTTTTTCATTGGACCACTATTCGAGAGAATGACCCTTTGGGAATTTTGAAAATCTCCTTTAGAATTTTTTTTTGGTTCACTTTCTCAAGAAAAGACCCTTTTGGAAAATGTATATGACACTTTTCTTGAAAAATTACCCTTTGTAAAAAGTGTTTGGGACACTTTGCTTGACAAAATACCCTTTGGAAAAAGTGTTTGAGACACTTTACTTGACAAAATACCCTTTAATATTTCTGTATTAGACCTCTTTACTATAGAATGGCCCTTCAAAAAAAATTCAAACAATTTTCCCATAATAAATGACCCTTAGGCTTTTACAATGGACAAAATGTCTATGAGAATTTACACTTAGCCCTTTTTGATGTAGACAATTTCTCCAAAAGAAATAGGTCTTCATGGAAATGATTGTAAAACAATTTCCTAGAGAGAAATTTGTCATCGTATTTTGATTTAGTCATTTTCTCTAAAACAATTCATGCCTTCATAAACTTTGTTTCAGATAATTTATCTAAAATAATTTTCAATAATTAGCAAAGTTAAGGTCCTAATAGAATTTAGCTTAGCAATGAAATGGCCTAAAGAATTCCCAAGTAAGGACATAGCCAAAAAGGTTTTATACTTAGCTTTTCCAAGGTCTATAAGCCCTTCTAAACTTGTACATGAAAATGTTGTTTGATCTTCAAAGATCTATAACTCTATTCAACCTGTCCATCTAGGCACAATATTTATATGTAGGCCAAAAATTGGTTAACAATACTTCTTAGTGGATTTTACTATTTAGACAAACCTGACTCAAGTTTTCCATTATGATTAGAGGGGCTAGCCACTCAAATCCCTAGAAATCATAGTATCATGTCCCATAATTTATATACCCCACCATGGAATAGGGTTGGTATGGTGTTAGGAGATGAAATTCTAAGTAAACACACCCCTAAAGAGATTATGGGGAGGCAATAAACTGCCACCCATAAGTCAAATGCATAAAAGAAAGTAATGAAACTAGGACTTTAAAGCTCATTTTTTCAATCACCCAAGTTATTAAAACTTGGGGAGAGCATAGGAAAAGTTCCTTCTAGGCCTATAATAATAAATAAGACAATGAATGAAGTGATTCTAGTCACCTAATTTCCTTAAAGGGGATAGGGAAAAACATACATGCAAAGTTTGATTTTCAAGAAGGCAAATCAAATAAAAACAAAGTTCTTAGGAACACTTAGTCTAATATTTGTGTTATTTTTAAAGTACTAATTAATATGTGATATGAAATTTGGCCCCTTGGATTTTTTCTAAGAAACTTAAAAAAACTTAAAAAAACCAAGAGACAAAAAAAAACTAAGTAGATTTTAAGCAACAAACAAAATGTGTGTAATATTTAAACATGATTAAACTTTGCTCTTTCCACCTTAGGTCCTAAAAATTTTTAGAGGGTTTCCCTGGTTAAAGCCCAAAATCAAGTGAGAAAATTTTAGCTCTCAGGTTTCTAATTTTGATCTCAAAGACTAATCATCACCAATCTATAGAGATCGATGTCAATTATAGAAATCAACATTGATTAAGGTAGATCATCAACATTTCTTGAAAACACAAAAAAAAAAATCTATTTTGAAGGAAAAATGGTTAATAAACAAGATTAAATCCCAAATATCTAACATATTCTAGAATGAAAATTTATACATACAACATACAGATCATCAAACATAAAATGAAGGCAATCAAAATCAAGTAAAATCATTATTAGTGATGTTTCCTACCTTGATCTATTTTCCATGTAGAGATTATGGTCAATTTCTACAATCGATGTTCATCTAGAAAATTGTCATCAATCCTTACAAGATTTTTACAAAAAATATGTAAAAAACAAAGCTAAAACTCTAAAATTGAATATTTAGATGCATCCATTAAAACAATTAAGACTAACCTAATAATATCCTTGGTCATATGGGATGTTTGGTCCCATCGGATGTGAAATTATATACCTTAAGAGTTTGAAGAGGAAATAATAAGTAGATTAGTCTCTTGTTAGTCAAACTGAGAAAACATCAAGAACAATAATGCACTAAGACTAAACCCTCTTGCCTAAGAACTAGGGGGAGTGTAACACAATAAGCAAGATCACAAAAAGAGATTAAGACAATATAAATTTATTACCTCCCTTATCACATATGGTGCTTACATTTTGTCATAATAATTCTCAGTGTTAACATATGATGATGGTAGTCTTTTAACAATGCTCTTATATGGTGGTAGCATCTTTCCAATAGTCACTTGTGGCTTGGTTTGAATCTTGGCATAATAACACTAATCTCAAAGGGATTTAAGAAGGTATTCTAGAATAATAGCCTTACACAAAAAATCTTGTTTATTAATGGTTTAGGTAGTTGAATTTATAACTCAAATAACTAACTCTAACCATGGGTAGGTTAGGTTAAATTCTAACTTGGGTTAAATCTAAATTAAATTTGGTTGGGCCAGTCTAATTCTAGGAGGGTTTAAGGCACTTATGAAACCTTGACACCTTAATTTTTGATATTTGTGAGGCATGAAAACTCACTTTAGATATTTTTAAGGTGTGAGTCATATGTTTTTTAATATATATGAGACAATAAATCAATTTATTAGTTCATTTGAATCTTTGACTTCATTTTTGTTAAAAATTATTTTTTAGTAAATGAAATTCGATAGTTTGATTTGGAATTTTTACTTAGGAAAGTTAATTAAGATTTAAAATATAATTAGTCTTGCTTAGTGATTTTTAGCTTTTGGAAATTTATTTAAATATCATAAATTAATAGATTAAAATACCAAAAGTGCCAAATTACTAGGTCATAATTTAAGTAGGGTTAGAACTAAACTAGGTTAGTGATTTATATAGAGTAATACACTAAATAATCTAGCCTCATCATGTTTCTAAATAATTAAATCCCTTACATAGATGAATTTGGGAAATTTTGGTGATTTCTAGGCTTAGAATGTGTCATTTTATAGAAATTAAATTGAATGCCAATTTAAGCATGACAGTGGCCAAAAATAGGTGTTTACAAGGGTGAACTAGAGAATAATTTTAGAACTTTTCATGTAGCATGTTTAGAATATATGTCCAATGATTAGATTCTCATGAAGTCGTTTCTATGTAGTTTAAAGGATTATGCCCTACAATGATTGTATGATTTACCAAATCAATCTATCACAACATTTAACCCTTTGACCAACATGTTTTTAGCATAATTATCCATCAATATTAATGATAATATATCATACACTTAAGTGGCATAATTAAAACAAAAGTCAAATGAGCCTATCATAGATTGTCTTATGATATAATACCATATTAGCTAAATTGACTAGCCCAATGGTTGACAAAGATATTTAGGACATATTTAAGCAAAGTCTATGACTAGAATCACATGAAGTTATCTTATTCAATAAGTTTCCTATATTTATAGATTTGTGCCACCTAATAAAAAAAGAGAGGTTAAGCTTTTATCAATAGGAAAACTCATGTATACAAGTCGATCAGAATCAACTATTAAGAGCTAAAATAAACCTCCATTAAAGGTAAGGGCCATTGAGAATAAGAGTGATAAAAAGAACACAATCAATGCAACTTCAAATTCATATCTTATATTGGTTTTATCTACTCCTTAGCATCGAATCTTCACCAAATTTCCAAAGTCACCAACAAGCTTTACAATAGATATTGAAATGCAATGTCATATCTTTCTCTCCCATTAAAGAGGTTGGTATGACACAAACTCTTCCAAATAACTGTGATTATAATGCATTATGAGAGTATCATAGGGCATGAGGCCATAAAATAAATATATGTATAAGCTTAAAGCATAAGATACAAGCTCCAATTGAGACTATTATTATTAATGTGGACATACCTATAGATGCACCAAAATCATAACAAACATAAGATAAATAATCAAATATGTTCTTAGATCCATTTCTAAAGCACATAATGAATGAGGTGAGGATCACATCAGGTGTTCACTATACATATGAGGCACATTCACCACCATGTTTATATCATACTATTACAGAGGAGGCACACCCATTGCACAACATTATTGGCATGTACCATACTATAATTACACCTAGACCACTCATCACATTGTTAGAGAATGAGGTTTTTGATGATGATATATATTTACATGCACTCTTTATATGAGCATACATAAATAATCATCCTATCCAAAGTGTTATGGTTAATAATAGGTCAAGCATTAACATGTGTACTATCACACTCTTGCAACATCTAGGGTACTCAAAGTAGGATATATTCCCCACATATGTAGTCATTAGTAGTTTCAATGGTCATGTTTAGATCTCCATTAGGGATATTTTTCTCCCATTATAGGTTGGACCAACACATATGGCTACTTGGTTCTTATTAGTACCTAGTATAAGCATATTTGATATGTTATTGGGTAGGCCATGATTATAGTAGCTCTGAGCAATTCCATATATAATGCATAGATACCTAAAGTACATACACATAAATTAGGTGGTCAAAGTTGAAGGTCTCCATTATGAGTATCCTCTACCCATCCCATAGGTAGTAACAACACAACCACTAGTTATAGTTCTAGGACCATTACTAGATATTGCATAGTTATTAGTTACAGCTCAAGATAAAATTTATATGCATAGATCACAAAATTTAGTAGAACCACTAGTGCAGGTGAGGTATAATTCTATGATATCAATGTGTATGCATACTCTCCCATAGAGACCATTAATAGAGATATCCCTATGTTAGAGATATGTCACAAATTATATAGGAACTTACTTCACTCAGTTTATGCCATGATCAATATTATTTTGTTCTCAAAGTTCTCAGCATAGGGCACCTATATCACCTATAAATTTTTCTATCATATGAGTTTCTAAGACCCTTATAGTTCATAGGGAATAAAATTTAGTGCCACCAATTCATATCACCACTACATAGATAAATATAGACATAAATTACTTCATATATCATGTTATGGGATCATAATTTCCCTTTCATATAACATGCATGATCACAGTTCCCTTATTTGACATAGCTCATAGTGATAGTGAGTCTCCCATGAGACTCATTGATTAATATGGTTCCCACCCTCTTATACATAGTTTATTCTCTCTTACTCCTTGTACATAGTTTATTTTCATTTTCTTATACATAGCTTATATATAGAAAATACAAAAATAATAAAATATACCAAAACACAAAAACATTCAAATATTACTCATAAAACACCAAATTTATAGATAGTATGCATTGTTATATTTACACCTTTTGTTTTCTAGACACTACATATGATATATATCTTAGTATAGTTAGTTTTATCATGCATACATGCTTCACTTGTTCTTATTGAATGTTTACATATTGCTTACAAGACTAAGGTCCATTACATTGATCCAAAGATGCTATCATCTTCCCACTAGGGGTATATACACCAATCCAAGTTTATCAATTTGATATATATACCCACTTGGGGGTATATCATGCATTATTTCTATTACTGGGTTCTATCCTTACATTCTTTACATTCTAGTTTTTGCATTGATATATCTTGATATTGATCATTGCTATTGATACTCAATTTTTTTGCCACCTATCACTATTTTAGACTCAACATATGTACATCCTAGCTATTACATACACTTTCAATACATTAATGAATGATTTCATTTCTAGATTTCATATTTTAGACTTGATTATGTTTTCTATGCTTCTTCTATTTGAGGGCATTTGAATATACCATTACTCTTTGGCTCTGTGTCACTTCTACTCATGTATGCCTTGGACATGTTCCATGTCCCTTGTGTGTGCTTTCTTGATTGTGTATGGGGACATTTACACATGTTCTTATATATGTCTTTAAGCCATGTTGCTTGTTACTTGTTTATGTGGACATTTTAACATGTCCTTGTATGTCTTCTTTTCTTAGATTTAGTGACATGTGTCCATGACCCTTGTATTGTAGCCCCTTAGCATATTTTGAATGCCTCATATGTTTTTTATGTATGATTTATTATATGAATCATGGACATTACACTTGTCTTTGATTGTTACACATACCAATTTTTGATGCCATGAGGGACCTCATGCATCTACCCTTATTACTTGGGTGTCATGATGGATATCATGCCCCATCCCCCTAGGTATCTACTCATATTTACTATTATACACATAAATTAAATCTACATTGACACCCTTATGAGATTATAGATACAACATACATCTTAAATTACATAATTATGCTTAGAACCTTTTAAATTTTGATGTTATGTTTACACATTGTATTGGATTATCACACAATTATCATATATGCTTCAACTAACACATTTTACAACATTATTTTATTTTGACAATAGTTATCTCAAAAGTAAAAAAATACACTCAAAAGAGGAGTAATTATTAGGGGTTTTTCATAGAGATTAGTCTCCTACAATGAATTCATAGAACATTTCTAACACACAAGCTCAATTTTAGGAAATTAGATAAAATAAAACACAAGTAAAAAGAGAATTAGAAATCAGTACAATGACTCTAATTTTAGACCAGATAGATAGTAGCACCCAGATTGGGACACTATTTCCACATGGTGCTACTATATAAGACATAAAACTATTGTATAGTAGCCCTAGTTTTAAGGTAGTTCAAATTAACCTAAATAGTACACTAGGTACAATACAGGTTTACACATACATGTTATATGTTTGACAATTATGCATATATTTTTCTTAGATTCACACTAATTCATATAAAATTCATATTAGTTTCTCATGTTAGGGGAATAATTCACAATATGATCATTTCCAAATTTAGTTTACATACTCTGATATAACTATTACAACTTAGTCCAAAATCTGTTTGCTCAAATATCAGATCGGGGGCATGTGCATAACACATAGTTTCTATATGCTCAATTACATAGAGTTTGATTATATGGAATAGAAAATTACATGTCATTTTATATATTTTATACATTAGACATCATATTTTTGGTTTTTCATAAATTTCATGCCTTATTCTTTCTGTATTGGTTGGCAATCCCAAGTGGCGTAGAGCTGTTTAGTGTACTTGAGTAGCCATAGAGCCAACACACATAGTTATATATACTCAATTAGATATTTTTATCACTTTGAATATTTTATTTTTAGATTAATCTACTACACATAGGTAGGAAATGAAGGAATCGTAGCTTATTTGAGTTCTTGATCTACCAACATGAGAGGGTTAAACACACTTTTAGTCTAATCCAAGTTATTTATAGGTCATGTTCCACCAAGTAGGGTTGGGTAATGATGGAGTCAAAAATTGATTGAGTTCTTGATCCACCCACATATGAGGATTAAACAAGTTATCAACCCAGTCTTAGATATTCAATTATTTGATCACTATGTACACACACAGTTTATCACCAAGTTCATGCATTGGTTCACATACACAACAAGGTATATTCATTCCTTTCCTCTTTCCTATCTCTTTACTCAACTTTACTCATTTTATTTATTTATAATAGTCTTTTTTTTTCTTAAGGAATTATTTATGCATGTTTAATTTTAGGTCATGCTTTAGATCATGCTTCACATATTTAGACCTAGTTTCACATACTCAAACTCAGCTACTCTGGATTCACTTACTAGGTAAGTCTAGGTACACTTATTTTTCTTTTGTATTATTTATTTAAATTTGTTGAATTTATAACATAAATGGGTGAAGGGGTAAATTTAATCACCTAAAAGTTGTATTTGAGTGCTACTTAAGAAAACCTATTCCCAGATTAGCCCTAGAAGTATCCTAGAGCCTTATATCACACTTTTCCATCTTTTTTGTAGACCATATGCATCCTTAGTTAGCTAAAACATAGTCATAAATCTTCATTCATAGATCTTAGGCGTTCAATTTTAACAACCTACCAACTAGACATTAACACCACATTAAGGACACTAAAGACATATGGCACTAGTATCCCCAACTTGCACTAGTGTCTCTTACCCTAAATATATTGAACAAATATATTTTCAAACATTAAACCCTCTTAAGGTTAGACTAAAGACATTTTATTATCCACACAAGTTAAGAAACACTATAAATACATGACTCTTAGAACATTATCCAGTAGATGGAAAATAGATGAAAAATACCTATTCAAACAATAAACAAGTTGAGCAAAATCAAGTTTATTAATCCCTATTCTACCCTATTCATGCATACTACCATCTATAGCTACCCTAAGCCCATATTTTCAAGATTTACAATCTCAAGCACATTCAAAAAATTCAAACCCATTATCATTCTATCATTCACTTTCACTTTCATTAAGCACTTAGGTGGGAACACTACATTAGTCTTGATCCCTCTTTGGAGTATTGGTATGTACATAACTCTCTTGATAGTGGGGTGTTGAGGATGTCTAACGTATTGTACTAATGAACACACATTTTTGTCTTATTCCCTAAGTATAAGGAGGATTAGGTTTAACATCATAAATCAGCTATTGTATGTATAATATAAAGTTTAAGACTTCATGCATGGAGGAATTTAACCCAAAAAATACATGTGCAGGTGCACCTAGAATTTAGGAATAGTCTTGTATGGAGGACACTAGTGCCATTTTTAGGAGACTAGAGCCACGTTGCACTACTATCCAAGTGTGGCACTACTATATAGGAGAAGATATGAGATAGGGATCTCATTAACGACACTCAAACTTGTTTGTATCCCAATTTCCATCACTTAGATATTTTATGACATGTGTTTTTTAAATAAGTCTTCATTTACACATATTTATTACTATTATTAAAAATTCAAAGAAGTCAAATTTTATAAAAAAATTAGTGGTTATTTATTGCATATTATTTCACTAATCTAGACTACTCATCCCTTTAATTGAATTTAGGATTTACATAGCTAAACTCTAAAAGGTTAGAATAATTAGCGTTAAGAAGCATTATCCTTTGCTAAGGATATATGATATTTTTGATCAAATTAAGGATGTAACTATATTTTCAAAGATAGACTTGAGATCAGGCTATCACCAATTGAGGATCAAGGAATAATATATTTATAAAATGAGTTTTAAAATAAGTTATAGACATTAAGATTTCACTATAATACCTTTTGGTTTGACTAATGCACCTATTGCATTTATGAACTTAATGAATAATGTATTGATATACTTTCTAGATAAGTTTTTTATAGTATTCATTAATTATATACTAATATATTCTAAGAATGTAATTGAGCATAAGCAATGTTTATGATTAGTTTTGTAAAGGCTAAGGAAACACAAACTATTTGGAAATATTTCTAAATGTTCTTTTTTTCAATATGAGATCCACTATTTAGGTCATAATATATCAAAGGATGGTATTGTTGTGGATCCAACAAAGATTCAAGTTATTAAAGAGGGGTCAACTCCTAAAAATGTACATGAAGTACATGGGTTTATAATATTTGTTGAATTTTTTTCTAAGTTAGCTAACCCAATAATGTCCTTGTAGTACAAGGATAAGAAATTTGGGTGGATTATTGAATGTGAACAAGATTTACTAAAACGTAAAGAGTTGTTAACTCTAAAACATATACTTGTTGTACCAAATCTGAATGGAAATTTTTAAGTATGGGATGATGCATCTAAATAAGGCTTGGGTGGATTGTTAACTTAGGATGGTCTAGTTGTGGCTTATGAGTGAAAAAAAATAAAGGATTATGAGAAAAATCACACAACTCATGATCTTAAACTTGTTTCCATTGTCCATACTTTTAAGAAATGGAAACACTTCTTAATGGGTAAGTATTTTGAGGTAAAATATGATCATCATAACCTACAATATTTATTTTTCTAAGAAGATATGAATGCATGCTAGTGTAGATGGTTGGAATTTTTAAGTAATTTTGATATAGCTATTTCATATGTGAAAGGTAAGGAAAATCATGTTGCTGATGTACTCAACTAATGCACATAACTTACTACTTAATCTATTCTACATAATAATTTCATAACTAAACTATTGGAACAACAACATTCTGATAAATTTTGCCAATATGTAAGTGTAAATTTGGTTGACAAGCCTATTGAAAAAAAAATTCTAACTTTTCAATTGATTTTGATGGTTTAATTAGATATAAAAATAAAATTTATTTACTTTAGTATGGTGAAATAAGGAAATTTTTTCTTAAATAAGTGTATACAACACCTCATTTTATTCTTCCAGGTGTCACAAAGATGACCCATAAACTAAAAAGGTTGTATTATTGACCTGAAATGAAACATGAAGTTGTTGACTTTATGTAAAAATATTTGGAATGCCAGCATGTGAAAGCTAAAAATTACTATTTAGGAGGTTTGTTTTACCCTCATGATGTAGCACAAGGTAAGTGGGATATGATTTCATTGGATTTCATAACTAGCTTTCCAAAATCTAAAAGTAGCCATGATACTATTTTGTTTGTAATTGATAAATTTACAAAAGTTGGTCATTTCATTACTAGAAGTTTAATTGATGATGCATATGTATTTAATTCATAGTTTGTAAAATAAATAGTATGGTTTAATGGTATTCCTTGAGTTATTATTAATGATAGAGATAAGATTTTTATTCCAATATTATATAAAACTCTAACTTTTGATTTTGGTACATGGTTCAATTTTAGTTCTTCTTATCACCCAAAAATAGATGGTTAGAAGGAAAAATTAAATTTGGTTGTGGAATATGTGATAAGAATGTATTTTATAGATAAATATGGTAAATGATAATATTATTAATAGTTAGTTGAATTTTCTTATAATAATACTTACCATTGGGTGATTAAAATGGCTCCTTTTGAAGCTTTGTATGGTCGCAAGTGTAGAACTCCAATTAGTTAGGAAAGTTTAGAAAATAGGAGTGTTTTTGGTCCATATGTTTTTAAAGATTATGATGTGAAAATGGAGACTAAAAGGTAAAGTTTAAAGGCTAGCTCAATTAGGGAAAAATGTTACATGGATTTAAAAAGGACACCACCTTAACTCCAATTGGGAGATAAAGTTATTTTCCATGTTGTACCATATAAAAGCTCAATTAAATTTGGAAAGTTTTCCAAACTAGCCCCTTGGTTTATAGGACCTTTGGAAATTGTGGTAAAATTAGTCCTATTTCCTACCAACTAGCCCTTCCATCTTTCCTATCATAGATTCATGATGTGTTTCATGTTGCTTTGTTGAGGAAGTATATTTTTGATTCATCTCATGTTTTGGATTGGACTCATCTTTAAGTTTTGGAAAATAAAAATATGTCATTTAATCTAGTGAATATCTTAGAACATTACAAAGTTAAATTGAGAAAATGTATATTTCCCAAGTATTGGTTCAATGGGATCCTATGTCAGAAATAAGTGTTATGTGGGAAGATGAGAGTCTTTTCAGGGAACATTTTCTTGGGATATTTTGATCATCAAGATGGTTCTATTCCAAGAGGAGGAGGATTTCATGACACTA
The DNA here is from genome assembly GCA_037957365.1 of Torreya grandis. Classification (NCBI taxonomy): domain Eukaryota; kingdom Viridiplantae; phylum Streptophyta; class Pinopsida; order Cupressales; family Taxaceae; genus Torreya; species Torreya grandis. The sequence goes on from JARHVA010001887.1 coordinate 1,769,182, forward strand.
AATTACTTGCATTTAATTCATTATGCTAATATAATCTAGTTGTGAACTATTTAAGACATATTTGTTATTTTGTTGTGGTATTATAGGTAGGTATCTACATTGATAAATTTTCATTATAATTTCTGAGACAATTATGGATTGCATTTCATTATAGCATTTGATATTCTTAATTAATGTGTACTAATTCATTACTCTAGTGATGTATTATTTAAATATTATTTTATTATACTTAGATGTCTAGATGCTACTAATAGTCTAAGTGTTGATTGTAGGGATAGGTACTTGATCTTGGTTATGATTGGGATCGAGAAAAAGGAAAAATGGAGAAGCAATGGATAAATGAAATTAAACTTAAAGTTGAGCTTATCAGTATTAATAATTTATTTAATTATTTTTGTTATTTGAATGTTGTATGTTATCAATTTTTGATCTATTTCTTTAATTATTGACTTGAGTCAATTTTTACTTGTGCATACATCTCTTATTTGATATTATCATTTTAAAAAATATAATTTTTTTAGTCTATGTGATTTATGATTATTTTCCTTTCATTTATTTTATTGTTTCCATTAATTTTGGTGTTGTTCATTTCTCTTAAACTCATTACTTGTGCAATTTGATAGTCTAGTTAGTTATGTAACTATATAGGTCGACTATCGATCCCATATGCATCATATATTATAAATATTTTAATTAATATTTGTCATTAATTTATATTTATATTTGTTTTTAAGGCTGTGACTTATTGGTTTTTAAAAGTCCCTTGTATAGTTTTAAACCTATGATTGAAACATCTTAAAATGGTACATGGTATTAACCTAGGTATGTTGTTTACAATGTTGATGGACCTTATTCGACATATTGGTTTATTTTAATTGCATTAGTTGTGTGTTTATTTGAGTGTGGACTTAGGCTAGGGTCTTGATGCACATGGGGGTCATGGTAATTAGTTTGGTGGCTAATTGTTTAAGTTAATGACTCAAGGATCATGGCATTGGCTCAACTTACCATGTAAAAATGGTAAAGAGACTTTGGATGTTTTTTAGGGTTGAATGAATTAATTTTATCATTTAGTAGTGGAGGTTTTGAAACCTTAGGGAAATTATACTAAATTTTTGGGCATGGCAACCAAGGGGAATGTGAAGTAGTTTTGCATGAGGAATTTTAGGAAATAGGAACTGTAGTAGAAACATTAAACTTGTAAACATTAAGGGATTATAGAGAGCTTTCTAGGGTTTGCTTATTTTTATAATAGGTGGATAGTTTTGTGAAAATATAAGTGGAATCTATGTGATTGGAGGTTGAAATTATAGTGGTTGACTTTCATCAACCAAGTAAGTAATGTTTTTGAATTTTGGGTTCATTTTTGGAAAATACAATCAATGTTAGGTTATAAGGTTGTAGCCCAATTATTAAATCATTATTTTTTTGAGTTCAGGTAAGACCACAATATTGACCATGATGTTTGTTTTATGTGAGGGCTCAATCGAGCACTTGTAGTGTTGTTTAGACTCTGGATGACCTTTGTTTTTGTGTTATTATAATGGTTGTGTGTGGGGTGTTAACATTGTATTTTAATGTGGAACACCCATAGTGAGGTCATGGGTTATACATATATTGTTAGTTTGGATTATAAAGTTAATTACATGTTGATTTGATATTATGAGTATAATTATCTTTTGTTTTGATTATGAACTTATATTCTTTGAACATTTTTGGGGTATTATGTTTGAATACATAATGATTTATATTAAAATTATTATAGTTGGTTTTTATTTTATTATGTTGGTTTGACTTAGTTCTGAGTTAAAGACTCATTTGGGTTTTGACTCAAGCCATTATGGACTTTTATAGTGTGACTATATGGTTATTTTATTAATGGTTGCATTTGTTATTTAGTTTGTCTAAGTTTTTTTATAATGGAAGTATATTATGTTAGAAGGCTTATGGCTTATTGTGGTCGATTGGGTTATTTTTTGGTGACTATTGTTTTATTGATGGCATGGATTATTATGATAATGCTAGTTATTTATTCTAAAATATCCATATGGATTAGCTGTGTTAAAATATAACCAAAGTTTGATTTTTTGTTACTGTAGAGTAAAAAATAATCTATGTTTCATTCTGAGTTTCAGTTGCACGCTGCAAAATTTTGTTCCCACATAATTTGGTTTGAGATGGTGAAGTTTTGAAAATAGTGTGTGGGCTCTATTTTCCTTTTGATTCATTTTCTCTAAGTGTTGAAATCAAGCAAAAACTGCCAAGTGTCATGATCTAAGGCACCTTTTCATATTTTCTGTGAGTTGGTCAGAATATGCCACGTATCTCACAGTGACTCAATAAAACATGCCAGGTGTCATCATCTATGGTTTCATATTGGAACCCACATTTCATCTCTTTTTAGTGAAAGGTTTAACAAGCTAAGTATTAGTATCAAGCGGAAAGTGCCAAGTGGCAGTCACAAAAGGTCTCAATGTTGCTTTTTTAAAAGTAATGAAATGTGCCACGTATACTAGCAGAAGAGAGTGGAAGCCACCAAGTGTCTAGATATGAATTATCTTCATTTTGCTTTACTGATATAGCAAAGACTGTGGTGGGTCCCAAGTTTTGTTTCTTAAGTAAGCGAAAGTTGCCAGGTGTCATTGTCTGTGTAAATGTGAAATGAGACCAAATTGTTTCTATGGTATAAATAGAGTAAAGTGGAGACTACCACATGTCATCTTCCATAGGTTTCTAAAAGGGTAGCTACAAGTAGCAGAGATCACCATGTAACCCCAGATAAGTAAAGCAAAGATTGCCATGTGTCCTTTAATACAAGCAGTGGAAATTGACACCTGTCCCTGTGTCCCTTTTAAAGTTACTTAGGTAAGAAATGTTGTGGGTCTTATTTTCTTTTAAGCTATTAAAGTTTTGAGGAAGTGGATAGTGATAAGTGTCAAAGGAAGAACATTCTTGGGAAAAGACACAAAGAGTATAAGTTATGTGAAAAGTGCCATGTGTCTTCAATAGGTGGTGCAAAACACGACAAGTGTCATCCTCCAGTGTTTGCTAAAGTAATAAGAAGAAATTGGCTAAGTGTTACCTAACATTTAAGAGAAGGGAGTGTCCTACAATATTTTTTCACAAATGAACTTCTAGAAGACAAAGCATTTTAGAATCTATAAGATATCTTCTGTTAGACACTTTCAATTGGGGAAGATTTCATTTGGGCCATCAGATTGGGAACAAGAAAACAATTTAGAGTGGATCCTAGGCTATAAATAAGGGTGCTGAGATCACTAAGAGGATCATCATCAATTATCAAAGATAATTTTTGAGAGAGAATTATTGTAAAGAGTCTAGACTTTTTGGAGCTGTGACTAAGTAATATCATTTGCTTTTGTCTCATTTTCTTGAGTTGAAAGGTTTATATAACTGTACATGTTTCTACACCTCTTATATGACTAGAAAATTCAAATAAGAAGATTGAACCCTATGCCTTTGTTGATATTTTTTGTGTCATTTGCAAAAGTAGTCTAGGTTGTAGACTTTCTAGAACTATGATTAGGAATGTCATTTGCTTTTGTCTCATTTTATTGAGTTGAAAAGTTTATATAACTGTACATGTTTTTGCACCTCTTTTATGACTGGAAAATTTAAATAAGAAGATTGAACCCTATGGCTTTGTTGACATTTTCTATATCATGGCAAAAGTAGTCTATGTTGTGAGCCTCTATTTCTATTATTTCCATCTTTTACATTGATCATGCACTTGTTTGCTCTTAAATGTAAATGAATCCTACATATAGTCTCATTGTGCTCAGGATTAAGGTTGAATTACATTTAGGCGCATCACCATAGATTAGATTTAATTTCTTACATTTGTGTTTCTGATTTAAATTCCTATCCCTTTTCCCAGTATCTACTTAATATAAAGAAGAACCAGCTTCTCAAAAATCTGGACGTTTTTACAAGATGCAAGTCCCATATCTTGAAACTTCCCATTATTGTTGATTAGAATCAAGCACAATTTTAAATCATCAACAATTTTTGGCACACCTGGTGGGACCAATATTTCAAGAAGTTGAATAATTTTGGTGTGTTCTTCGGCCAACCAGCCTTTGGAGGTTTTCATTTTATCAACACCAATAGCGACTCTGAGCTGAATCAACCAATTAAGCAATCCTAGTATCATCAAGAAATCACTGTTTGGTATGTATAATTCTATTACTCAGAGCTATGGGTCTTATGCCCCTTCATATATTTTTAATCAAGATTAGGTTGCTCATGGAATCACATCAAGCAATAAGGATGCATATGGTTATAAGTTTTTCCCTTCACAGGTTTGATATGACCAACCTCAGCGCTGTCATGAGCTATATTAGTATTATGCCCAATCTTCCCAATATGTTACATCCGATGCTCAACCTAATCTCATTTCCATCTTCAAAAAAGCATTACTGGGATATAAAAAATATGTATTAGATCTTGACAATAGAAGGGGATGTGGCCAAGAAATTCCTAATCATGTCATCTATCATGTAAGAAATGTAGTAGATCTAATTAAAAGTGAATGGGATCCCATTGAAAGAGCCAATTGGCAAAGGCTTACAAATGAGATGTTGGATGTGTGTGGCTTGATTGCATTTTTAGAAGAGAAGCTGAGTATTCATGAGAGACAGCCTTACCAAGTCTATCAACCTACATATTCACTACCACAATTTTTGTATTAGATATACACAACCCCTGTTCATAAGCCAAATCAAACTTGTCAAGGTACCTTCCCAAATAATGTCAAGTCTATGTTGGCAGCAAGGGAAGTGGAATCCAAACCCTCACTGCCCCCTCAAGTTCCTCCCACCCTTCCTCAAGAAGCTTCTTATTTTTCATCGCAGCCTTCATGCACTCCCCACTTCTATGATGATTCCTATGAACTCCAAGAAAGACTCTTTCAAGAAAATTTAGCTAAGCAAGTTGAGGAATTAGAGGCAAATATGAGATTACTTAAAGAAAGAGAGATAGAGTTTTTAGACCTTAGAGAGGAGCCTACGCCAAAAAATACCTCTTATACCACTTCTTAGATCTCTCAACATGATGTCAAAATTTTGAGTTGGAAGAGGGAAAATCATGAACCAGCTAGGGATCTTGAAGAAGATAAAATTGATGACTCTTTCCAAGAGAAAAGTTCTAGACCTAAGGTCATGAGTTGGAAACAAACAATGGAATCATGGAGCAAAAAGGAGAAGAAAGGTTTTACTCAAAGCCTTGAAGAGGTTGAGGCTGCTCTCACTCATGGTGATGATCAAGTAGAAGATCTTACATTTGAACACACCCCATCTACATCCCTCCAAGAGAGCTATCAAGCTACATCTGATATAGATGAAGTGATGGACAAATGGAAAGAAGAGGATCATTCGATTCTAGCTCAAGAATTATCTCCTCTTCTGCATATGTATAACCATTAGTCTTCTTCTTTATCCCTTTTCAAAGAGGAATATATTTTGGAGGAAGCAAATAAGTATGCAGAGGAGTATGCTCAGTTCATGGCTAGTCAAGAAGATTTCATGAGTGCAGATGAAGAAGAAATCACTATAGGTACACCCTTTGATGAACCAAAGGATAAGTCACAAGCTTTTGCCTTTATCTCTGATGAAAAAGAGATAATTTTTTACCATGTTTTGAATGACTTGTTTGAAGTCATTGGGGCAGGTTACACTATTCTTCAAGAAGGTTGTGAGCTAGCTTCAGGTGGAAAAGACAACATTGAGACTCAGATAAGTATGTAGAGGGGATGCAAGCTTTCAGACTTATCCTTTCAAGAGGTTGAAGTCATCAAGGAGGATGATCATGCAATGAAACCAAAGAATCAAATTGATCATATTTTGAATGACTTGTTTGAAGTCATTGGGGCAGGTTACACTATTCTTCAAGAAGGTTGTGAGCTAGCTTCAGGTGGAAAAGATAGCATTGAGACTCAGATAAGTATGCAGAGGGGATGCAAGCTTTCAGACTTATCCTTTCAAGAGGTTGAAGTCATCAAGGAGGATGATCATGCAATGAAACCCAAGAATGAAAATGATCATATTTTGAATGACTTGTTTGAAGTCATTAGGGCAGGTTACACTATTCTTCAAGAAGGTTGCGAGCTAGCTTCAGGTGGAAAAGACATCATTGAGACTCAGATAAGTATGCAGAGGGGATGCAAGATTTAAGACTTATCCTTTCAAGAGGTTGAAGTCATCAAGGAGGATGATCATGCAATGAAACCAGAGAATGAGGTAGAAGGAGATAAGCCAATCAATAAGGTATACCCAAGGGCTTATGGTGATGAGCCAATAGCCATTGATTTCTTGATGAGACACGATAGTATGAACAATGAACATTTGACAAGCTTTCAAGAACAAGAACAGTATGTATATATTGGAACATGTTTGACTCTGATTCACTTAGATGTAGGCCAATCAAGGTGTCAAATAGGAAGAAAAAGTCACCATAGCTCCATCCCATTCAGCCATTTGTCTATTACCATAAATCTTCTCGTCCTGAAGGAAATTTCAAAAAATTTCCTTTTGATCTAGGAGGGAAGCAAATATACTTGGTTAGCTATATATAGTAGTTTGCTTTCAATTTTGTTGATCTATTTTCCCATTTTTTTAATTTCCAACTCTCTCTTTTAATAAGTGTTCTTTGAGCATGTGGCCACAGCTTAGAATCTTTTCAAAATGTTCAAGGTTATCAACACATTAAGTCTCTCTCAAATCTCCATAATTCCCTAAATGTGTCTGATTCATCAGTGCTAAAAGTGGAAGCTATTTTGATCCAGCTTAAATTCCAATTAAAGGTTGCAGTTCATATTTGTAGAGTTTTCATACAAGGACATCATTAACCTTGATTTAGCTTTTCAGGAGTTGTAAAATAAGTAGGAGTTATTTGATGCTGAATTGTCTATTTATTAGATGGCCTTACTAAAGTTGTGATTGTTGCCACATTTTTATATGTGGGAAATTGTGGTTTATTTTTTAGCAGGCTCAAAAGTCCTTGGGGCCATCAATAACTATAGATTAAAAAATACTCTATGTTTCATTCTGAGTTTCAGTTGTGCACTAAATTTTTTTTCCCACATAATTTGGTTCGAGATGGTGAATTTTTGAAAATAGAGCATGGGCTCTATTTTCCTTTTGATTCATTTTCTCTAAGTGTTGAAATCAAGCAAAAACTACCAAGTGTCATGATCTGAGGCACCTTTTCATATTTTTTGTGAGTTGGTTAGAATATGCCACATATCTCATAGTGACTTAGTGGAATGTGCCAAGTGTCATCATCCACAATTTCATATCAGCACCCATGTTTCATCTCTTTTTAGTGAAAGGTTTAACAAGCTAAATATCAGTATCAAGTGAAAAGCACTAAGTGGTAGTCATGAAAGGTCTCAATGTTGCTTTTCTAAAAGCAATGAAATGTGCCACGTGTCCTAATAGAAGAGAGTGGAAGCCACCAAGTGTTACGATCTGAATTATCTTCATTTTGCTTTGCTAATATAACAAAGACTATGGTGGGTCCCAAGTTTTGTTTCTTAAGTAAGTGAAAGTCACCAGGTGTCACTATTTGTGTAAATGTGAAATGAGACAAAATTGTTTCTATGATATAAATAGAGTAAAGCGGAGACTGCCACGTGTCATCTTCTACAAGTTTCTAAAAGGGTAGCTATAGGCAGTGGATATCACCACGTAACCCCATATAAGTAAAGCAGAGATTGCCATGTGTCCTTTAATAAAAGCAGTAGAAATTTGACCTTTGTCCTTGTGTCACTTTTAAAGTTACTCAAGTAAGAAATGTTGTGGGTCTTATTTTCTTTTAAGTTGTTGAAGTTTTGAGGAAGTGGATAGCGACAAGTGTCAAAGGCAGAACATTCCTAGGCAAAGACACAAAAGAGTATAAGTTATGCGAAAAGTGCCATGTGTCTTCAATAGGTGTTGTGGAACATGACAAGTGTTATCCTCTGGTGTTTGATAAATTAATAATAAGAAACTGGCTAAGTGTTACCTAGAATTTAAGAGAAGGAAGCCTCCTGCAATCTTTTTTTGCAAATGAACTGCCAGAAGACAAAGCATTTCAAAATCTATAAGATATCTTCTATTAGACACTTTTAGTTGGGGAAGATTTCATTTGGGCCGTTAGATTGGGAACAAGCATACAATCTAGAGTGGATCCTAGGCTATAAATAAGGGTGCAGAGATCACCAAGAGGATCATCATCAATTATCAGAGAGAATTTTTGAGAGAGAATTATTGTAAAGAGTCTAGACTTTCTAGAGCTGTGACTAAGTAATATCATTTGATTTTGTCTCATTTTCTTTAGTTGAAAGGTTTATATAACTATATGTGTTTTTGCGCCTCTTATATGACTTGAAAATTCAAATAAGAAGATTGAACCCTATGCCTTTGTTGATATTTTCTATGTCATTTGCAAAAGTAATCTAGGCTGTAGACTTTCTAAAATTGTGATTAGGAATGTCATTTGCTTTTGTCTCATTTTCTTGAGTTGAAAAGTTTATATAGTTGTACATGTTTCTGCACCTCTTATAAGACTAGAAAATTTAAATAAGAAGATTGAACCCTATGCCTTTGTTGACATTTTCTATATCATGGCAAAAGTAGTCTATGTTGTGAGCATCTATTTCTATTATTTCCATCTTTTACATTGATCATGCACTTGTTTGCTCTTAAATGTAAATGAATCCTACATATAATCTCATTGTGCTCAAGATTAAGGTTGAATTACATTCAGACGCATCGCCATAGATTAGATTTCCTTTCTTGCATTTGTGTTTCTGATTTAAATTCATATCCCTTTTCCCAGTATCTACTTAATATAAAGAAGAACTAGCTTCTCAAAAATTTGGTGGTTGTTTCGAGATGCAAGTCCCATATCTTGCAACTTCCCATTATTGTTGATTAGAATCAAACATAATTTTAAATCATCAACAATTATTATTTTTAAAACCTTAAATGGGTATAGTTGGGTTAAGAAAATATAATAAAGGATAAAAAAAGAAAAAAAGAGCCTATTATTTGTTTCAAACCATGGATATTTTTTGGGGAAAAGGACCTTAGGGAGTCCTCATAGGGGTTAGAAATAGTTTCAAGGGTTTGAATTTAATTTATTTTTATTCTACTATTTTGACCTTTTATGAATTCTTAAGTTATGATTATCTAACCTAGGGTTAGGAAATCATGTTGAATTATTAAAATATTTCTATAAATGATAATTGAGATAATTATCATTCATGATTGTATTGACCTATTAAGATTAATCAGTCTGTTAATTATTTAATTATTTTGATTATATGGAAGGTTTCAATTGAATATTTGATTTAATAGTATGTTACATAAAGTTAATTTTTATTAATAATGTAACTTAAATTTTTACATAAGTGTTATTTTTAATTGGATGAGTTATTATATTATTTTATAGGTTTTATTTATAACTTCTAAATATATATTAAAATAGTATGTGAAGATGACTTTATAGATTTACAAGCCATATTGTATTCTGAAATAGAATATGGCCCATAAATCGAGAAGCTCACAATAGAGCTATAATTATAATAGGTACCAAGTTAATAGATCTTGGTGGGTTGATTATGTGTTTAATTATATTTCATTGGTTGTCTATTGGTTTCTCATCAAGCTGAATTGTTTCATAATCTTTTCTCCATCAGTTCTCTACTACCTTGATCTGTATCCAACTGATGGTTGGGGTGGCCTAGGACCACTTATGGTTAGGCTCATTGGGATTGGTGAGGTGAGATTAGCTTCATTAGATTATGTGTAATGATTAGATTAAGTTCTTCTTATTCTAAGTTATTTCAATTGATTAAAATGAATGAAATTTTTTTTAGTCTAATGTAGTGTTATTTTCATATTTTTATTTAGTGTAAAATTATGTGTCACGACATATATATTGATTCTTAAATTAATTATAGTTGGTCATTATATTATTTTAATATCATGACATTCTTAAATCGATATAAACTTAGTATTTGATCATGAATATTTATTTTTAATAAATAGTAGCAATCTGGATTTAAATGATGTAACATTTTGAGTAATGTTTTGGTTATGTCTATGTTTATAAATCACTTGTTGTTATAATGCATTGTTAAAGTGTTGAGAAAGTAATTAGATATTTGATTATATTATCCTTAAAGTATGACTCAAATGTCAATTATGTTTTGATTATGGTTTGTTTCCTTCTTTATTAGAAGACAAGGAAAGAAGAGATATAATGTTAGATATATCAAAGTTAATTATTTGATTCTATTTAATCACAAGATTATTTAAGCTAGGTAACAATATTCATTGAATGTGTTTACTTTTGGTATCTATTGTAATGGTTGAGTTTAAAGTTATATTTTATTCTATAAACTTAGCTAATTTCTATAGATTGTAAATCCTATTAATTCATTGATGAATGAATGAAAGTTTTGGTACTTCATTAATGTATAGACTATAACCTCTCAATTGGATAAATGAATTGGCAAATTAAGTGATTAATTTTAGTTTATTATATTGTGAGAAGTTGTAATAACTTGATGTTTGAGGAATAAATTTTGTTTAAGAATAATTAATTAAGTAATTATTATGAACTTATCTACTTAAAGGTAACACCAAGTCAATTATTAAGTAATTAACTAGGACTATATGGGTAGTTCCTAAATCAATTAATATTAATTGAATATCCTTAAGATTTAGTTAATATTATGTTAAATAAAGTTACATTGATAATAACTTACTCTATTTTTAAGTTATTGGAACATGAGTATTCGTAGACAAGTATTTTGTGTTCATGGAACAAGTGCTCTATTTTAAAAATAGGCGATTAAATATTCTATTACTAGTCTCTAATTCTTAATTAACAAGAATGAGTTGTGAATTTGTAAGATTATTATAAAAGTTTCATTTGGAATTTATTGTTAATAATATATAATTCTTAAGTAGGGAATTAAAAACATGAACCATGACCTTGGACTAAGATAAATGGAATTAATAGATATATCTTAAGACATTTTTATTCTTACGCAAGTTAGTCTTAAACATGTACCTTGCCTATAAAATGGTAAGATGTTATCAAGAAAAACTTAAGCATGGTTATTGAAACATCCTTGACTATTGAGTACCATTGGTAGTTGATGTGTTTAACCCCTTACGTTAGTTGACTGTGATTCGAAAATATGTTTAAATACTTTGCATTACTTTTAAAAATAGTCCTCTTTCCTTGATATCTATCTACTGGTTGTGAATGTAATGAATCATACTTAACCAAGCTTAGTATGATAATTCTTATATTGAATCTAAAATTCATGTACATTTTTTTAATACTTTATTGATACTACCCTTGAGGTATTGTCTATTTTATAGTTAGTACAAGTGCTCAGGTAAGAAAACAAGTCAATGACAACTCCGTTAGGAAGTTTATACTATAATATGTAGATAGAGGTGAGTGGGTAAGACCACACTAATCCACTTCTATCTAATTACTAGGTGGTTAAAACATACTTTCTAAAGAATCTATTGATGGGTTATGCACTTAGGCTAGTTCTTATGTTATTTTTAACATAGTTATGGATCTCATTATGTGTTTCCATTTTAAACTCTAAGTGAATTTTTTATTAAGTTATCTATTTATGGATAATAAAAAAAATTACATTCATGAAACTAGTAATCTAGAACATCATTGTGATTTCTATTAGTGAAACAATTATTGGCATTACATCTATGGTCCTATCACTATCCCTTGAGACATTTAAAAAATGAATGTGTTAAAAAATCTATTTAATATGGTCTATAATATTTTTATAAGGAATAATATTGTTATCTTTGGTCTGATATTGCTCTATCACCTCATTAATAATCATTTGAGAATATCCATTAACATGTAATTTCTTGATATTCCATTATAATGCTAGATGAATCCTTATGATGAGTGATTCATATTATAATATATTATTGGTATAATAAAAACCAATGTGTAATGATTTGGGAATAATATCCCTCTAAAATGTTATGAATAGAATACTAGCTCTAGATCCATGAGAATTTTAGGGACAATCAAAGTAAAGAGTCAAGTGTTAAGAATCATAAGAATTGCCATTTAAATTCATGATCGATTGATCAAGTAAAATGAAAATGAGTGTCATGGTATATGATAAGGTGATTCATCAAGTTGATATTTAAGTTCCTTCCCCTTAATGCACTTTTGATATACATTTTTGATATCAAATTCACTCAATAAAATGACCCATTTATCCATAGAACTAGTCAAAACTACCTTAGAAATTAGGTATCTAAGTAGGTCTACTTTGGATATAACAATGGTCTTGCTAATGAAAATATAATGTTGAAAATTTTAAATTGTAAACACCATTTCCAATTAAGCTTTTTCAACTAGTATGTAATTATGTTCATAGGATAGCAATGTGAAGCTTAAGTAACATACAACACTTTCTCTCCCCTGATCATTATTTTATTCCAAGAGTGATCCCAAAGCATATTCATTTTCTTAGATGTAAATAAATAAAGGTTTTCATAGTGTTGGTTGGGTTAGAACAAATATATTTTCTAGATATCCTTTTAACTTCTCAAAGTCTTGTTGAAAATCAACATTTCATGAGAAAGTGGTGCCTTTCTTTGAAACATAAGTGAAGGGATGTCACTTGTCTATAACTGAGCAATGAATCACCTAATGTACTAAATCTTGACCAATAAGATACAAAGTTAATTTAAAATAGGTGGTGGATGCATTTTTTAATGACCTTAACCTTGGTTGGATTGACTTCAATGCCTCTATAGGAGACAATGAAACCTTCCAATTTGATATAAGTAACACCAAACACACAATTTTTATGGTTAAGCCTTACTTTATATTCATGAAGACTTAAAAACATTATTTTTATCACATTTGGATTTCCTAATATGGTCTTATATTTGTCTAAAATATCATCCATATAATATTCAACAATATCATGCATCATGCCATGGAAATGGTAGGCATTGCATGTTAGCACATAACACCAACATTATTTAGGCCAAATAACATCACTTGATAGCAAAACATTCCCCATGGAATGGTGAATGTTGTATTATGTTGATCTTCAGATGCTATTTTGATCTGATTATATCCAAAGAAGTCATCCATAAGAGATTTCATCGCATACCCTATTATGGAATCTACAATCATATAAATGTTGGGAAAAGGAAACTCATCCTTTGGGAATGCTTTATTGATATCTATAAAATTAATATCTAATATAATTCCTTATGGTTTTTTAAATTGGGACTATGTTTGATATCCAATTTAAATAATATATAGGGTAGATACACCTTGCCTCCACTATTTTTTCTAATTTGTTTTTAGTAACTACTATTTCAATGAATTTCTATTTAAGTTCCAAATAAAGAGAGAAAATAAAATCAATATAGGTATGGTTTAAAAACCTAATTGATAGTGCACACATTGAAATCAAAATATTGTGAAGAACTCCTCTTAAGCTTGGGAGGATGACTTGTAGATAATAAATTAATAAAGCAAACTTGTTTGTTAGATAAATAGTTGGGTGGATTCCATAGTAATAGATAGATCTTGAAAGTGAGGGCTTCTTTAGGGGCTATCAATCCACAAATTTTAAACAATTAAGCTGATGATTAGAAAAGAAATGTGCTTGCATTAATAGATAAAAAGGTACTAAAATGGAATACGAGAATGCTTTCTAAGAAAAATATACCAAAAATGATTAAAATGGTGATGAATTAAATTACACTAGTGTTAAGGTGTTGGGGTCTTCTTAAAAAAATAAAAAAAGGGGTTTTTGAATAGGTAGGAGTACAAAAAATTAGGTTTGATTGGGTGCAGGTGGGTAAAATTAGCTTATTAGTTTTGGTCGCATAGTGACCATTAGTGGTTAAGGTGGTTGTCAATAGTCAAGGTAACCATAAATATTTAGAAATACCATTGATGATTAGATAGATCATGAATAGTTTTTATGTGAGTATATAGGTTGGCAATTTTGGCTAATTGATGGGATCCAAAAGATGGATTTTGAGATATGGGTAAGGCCTGGGCTGATTTTGAAATGGAAATAAAGTAGATGAATATTTAAAAATAAGTACTTATCTTACAATAAGCTGATTAGGTGGATGGTTGGGTAGTTGATCTGTTAGTGGAATCTAGCTTGATTCTGGCAAAGTAATAGTACTTGAAGGTTTGGTGAAGAGCCAATAACAAGTTGACTCTCTGATATGATTTCTAGATTATTAGATGGCTAAAGATGATTGAACCACAAGAAATAAAATCATAGATGTACAAGATCTTCATAACAATTGTAGATCCCCTTTCACCTTCATGCTCCTCTCTTCCTATAGGAAAAATAAGAGAGTTGTAATAACACATGAACTAGGCCTTCTAAAATTAACTCATCCATGAAATATATCACAATAAGAATTAGATGGGATATTTTTAGAAAATCAAAGTGGGTGACTTGCATGTTATCTATTAAGGAGGTGTACCCTAATCATTAATGATTAGGGTGATCATTGATGGTTAGCCTAATTATTGATAGTCAAGTGGTAAAGATTAAGAAGGGTTAAAAGTATAGGTTGAACTAGTTGGTTTAAATTGACTGTGGGTTAAGTTCATCAAAGGTCGAAGGGTTAAATGGTCATAAAGGGATCTAAGGTGGTCTAGGGGTTTTTTTGACATTTGGAATCATAGTGTGTAGATTTTTGATGTCTACATTTTCCCCCTTTTTGTTATACATCTTATGTCAACTAGTTATAAAACAAAAACTCGTGTTGGTCAAAGTTCTGTTGATTAGCCTAAGTATGGGAGGAGGTGTTCCCCTTCAAAATAGAAGGTGATGAGGTAAATTAGAATTAGGTCAAGGTTTGACATGGTTATTGAAGGTAATGATGAGGGTGGATGTATTTGGGTGTTTAAGTGAAAATAGGTGCAAAAATTACAATAAAAGGTGTGATAATCAATATCATATAAAGACCAGTTTCCATGGTTGATAACAATAATGGTCGATGCTAAGGGATAAGTGACAAGTGTATAATGTAACTGCATTAAGGCAAGGTAGTTGGGTACACCTGTTAGTCTCTTAGACAAGGTCAGTGTTTTCATGGGTGTTCAAGGTAGGAAGTTCTCCCATGGAAAACACAAATGGGATAAATTCCATGAGTATCTAAGGTAAGAATTAATACCAAAATGACACACAAGTAGGTCATGTTATGCATTGGGTGGTGTAAGTTTAAAAGGGTTAACATAGTAACATTATCACTATGGTCAAAGGATCGGGCAAAACATGTCAAAAAATAGGCATGAGTTGGGATAATATGACCAATGATGAGGTGATGAGATGTTTAGGATGGGTGGAGAAGGTAGCCTCTATAGGTGGGTAAAAACTAGTTTAGTTTTGTTAAAAGGGGGTATGCCAAGGTGAGTGTCAAAATGTAAGATCTTGGCCATTGATGGTTTAGATTTCCCAAGGGTGACCATTGATGGTCACCCTAACCATTGATAGTTAGGGTGGAAACCCTAAAAATTTTATGGGTGAAAGTGAAAATATAATCTCTTTTCACTCACTTTAATTTTTCTTGTGTTGATTTTGTGCCTTAGTCTCTCAATGTTTTGGCATTTTGTTGCAAGAGAACTGATCAAGCTTTTAGTTGAGTTGGAAGTTGGTGATTAGTTAGGGGCATGTGATTGAGGTGATTTCCTAAGATTAATATTTAAGGAGCACATAGACATGGTCAAATAGTAAGAGGTGGTCGTTATCTATGATAGAGGTCAAGGAATGAGGTAGGTAGTGTCCTAAATTTGATAAGATAGCTTGATTTTTGTAATGTCATTGGGTTAGGGGGTCAAGGTAGGTTAAAATTTCTTAGGTGAGGTTTGATTTACCCTAGTTAGGTTTCTTATAAAATTTAGGTAATTGGGTAGGTAAATTCAATAATTGAAAGGGTGGTTAGGTTATAGGGGTGGGTAGAGTGATTAGGGTAGTTAAAGAGATGTTTTAACTATTGGTTGCATGAAAATTGGAGTAGATAAGGTTTGAGTGTTCCCTCCATGAAATGCCCATATTGACAATTGATGATTGGGTCTGATTGTTGATGATCAATGCCCTAAAAATTATGGGTGTTTGACCATCAGTGATCATCATGACCATTGACAGTGGAAAAGGTAGGGAGGTTTTAGATAAGTGTGTTCAAAAGGTTAAGGTAAGTATAAAGTGTGTGTTAGGCCTAGGTGAGAAAGGTAAGGCCAAAGGGTAATGTTGGTGGGCATGGGGTAGATGGATAAGAGGAACAAGGGAATAGTCGAAGTGTCAAAAATGTTTAGTTTAGGGTATGTGTCAATGAAAATGGTTGTATGTGGTACTTGTAAGAATAAGGATGGTATTGGTTTGATAGGTTAAGGTAGGTAAAGGTAATAGGTGCAAGTTAGGGTAGAATAGGTTTAATGTAGGTAAGTATAAATACATCAATTTAGAAATGAGAAATGATAACATGTGGTAATCTTTATGTTTGTAGGCACAAGAGAAAATCCAAATGAGGGATCAGGTCCTTAGGATCTTTGTAAATATTTAATAGGGGATGAATCCAACTGATTGGGCCCATATAGATGAGGTGGGGTTGGGAGCTATGACCCACTACTAGCATGTGCCTCAAATGCATCTATGGTTATGGTGCTCATTAAGAGATGGGATCCCACTATAAACACCTTTCTAATTTTTATTAGTGAGATGACCATTTTATTGAGGATGTGTATAGGACCACTCATCTCCCATTGTGTGGTGATCTGATCTACTATATCAAACATGGAGAGTGAGATGATCACATCTGGCTCTTGTATGGAGATGAGGGTGATCAGGTTAGATGGAATGTTGGTGGATTCAAGTATATAGTATTGTATTAGAGGGATCTAGTTAAGAGGAGACTCATGACCATTCTCATGATTGCTATGACCTAATTTGGGCTTTTTGACTCAAGTAGTGGGAGATTTCCTTATTTGTTACTAGGGGTTCTGGTTGAGCTAGTGTTAGGTTAGACGGTATTTGGTTGGGTTCCTATCTTTATATATATATATATATATATATATATATATATATATAGAGAGAGAGAGAGAGATTTGTGGGGGTTTAGGGCCCATAGGAAAAATGGAATTAGTGTTGGCTTGGTTTTACATTGTTGGGCCTACAAGCATATTCAGGTGCTGAGGGTAGTAGGGTTGCCATGGGCTGGCAATACATAGATTGACTTCCTTATTGGTTTCATGTAATGGAGGGGTGATTTTGATACATTAGGTGTAATTTATGGTGCTCCTAACATGGAGTGGTTCATGGGTGCATTGGGTGCACTAGTGACAGATGATATCATATGGAGGCCATACCTTCAGTTTCTAATATGGCTAGGGTATAGCAGATAGAAACTCTCCCTCTAGAGTTATAGATGGATACTTGGTAGGTGAGATAGAAAGTTGGAGATAATTTCATTTGATAGGGCACATCAATATTTTGGTATGGTATAGATAATTCTAGGTCCATTCCATAGATATAGGAGAGAGGAATTAGAGATCCTATTTCTAGACCCATATCCTATTCCTACATTACTAGATGGTGCGTATGAGGAGCTACTAGCAAGGGATCTAATAGATGTTGTTATATTCGTAGATAGGTATATGGTATGGTACTAGCCCATATACATAGCTATAAACATTGGTGGAGATGATGTAGTTATGAGGCCAGTGGCCATGGATCTAGATGGCCATGATGGATAGGCAGGGGTGGCTTTGGCTTCAACATAGGGATAGGTATAGGTTTTATAGGGATAGGTGGCCAAACTATAGGTCCATATTATCAAATTATAAGGATAAATTACTACTATCAAAGGGGAAAGGGATCAAGATAGGACCTATTTAGGCTTAGTAAATCAAGAGAGGGACTCTCTATGTTATAAAGGAGGAGTAATAATAGGACAAGTAGCACCACTCGATTTTACCCCTACAATATGGTACCTAGCTATAATGGAGGAACTATAGTGTTGTGAGACTATTATTTTGGCATAGTGTATAAATGAGCTCTGATGGTGTGAGCATAGGGCCAACTTTGTAAGGGGATCTAGTTGAGTACCACCAAGGTATTAGGTAGCATTTGTACCTAGATAGATGGGGATAGGTAGTGGATCAATAGGCACAATAGGTGGACAAGTATTAGGACCTAGCAGAGCTCCAAGAAGTAGTGGTGCCTTTGGGGCATAGATAGAGCTAGATATGTATATGAACCTTGTATATCATTTTGATTTTAGCCAGTGAGCTGATGTGGTAAGATGTAAATTTTTAAGAGAGATCTCTATCTATCTATATGTACACATTGCTATGATCATTTGACTTACGAGATTATATATGTGTTATTTATGTTTATGTGCATGGGTTTATGGTTGATGGTTCAATGTTGATGATTAATGCTTATGATGTGATGCTTATATATGACCTTGGTTATGCTTATGTTATAGATACTTAACCTGGGTATGAAATGATTTGGATTTATGGTTATTCTTATGACATGCTAAATCTTAATGTGTATATACTACATTATTAGACTTTAGACACATGGTGAAAAATGGTTGATTGTTTAAATGCTTATGGATGGTATTTCTTTATGATGTTGGTCATGGTTATGGTTTTTATTATGGTTATGCTTATGACATGCTTTTTTTAATTATTATTTTGGATTTAATTTAATTTAGACATGTTAACATTGATTTTATTATTTATGGATGTCATTATCATGTATGGGATGGTAATGCAAATGGTTATGCTTATGCTTATAGTTCTTTGTTGTTAATGTTTATGATAAAATGTATGAGATAATTTAATTAACAATAATAGATGGGAGAATATATAATCTAATCAAGAGACAAATTCTATAATGAAAATATCAACTAGTCATGATAGGATGAGCAAAGATCATGGTGCTTCTTTGTTAGTAATGACTAAAAAAACCAAAGTTGGATTGAATTAATGAACATAATCCCTTCACATGCTTCACATTAGAATTCATTAGTTGGATAAAATTGTGTCTTGACCACATGATGTTTAAGTAAGCTTGAAAATCCCTTGCACATAGTGGAAAGGGGAGATGGGTGAAAATGGAAACTTCTTATGAGATTAGCTTGCCTCTGTGTAGGTATTTAGAGAATTGGGATAAATAAGCTTATGCCAAATGCATGTAGACTAATCAATATGGGAAGTCTACTTATAAAATACAATTGTGGATTCCACCTTATCTTGTTGTTTAAGAGATAATTATGGATTTCAAGAGTATTTTTCTTTTTTTAATTGTGATAATGGGTCTTTTGTTGATTATTATACATGGGAAGGTGATCAATGTGGGAAGCTTCCAAAAATTCCTATGATTTTGACAAATGCTTACTCAAACATCCTTCAAGGGAGTGGCCTAAGTTTATGTGTGTTGTTTAATGATTTTGATATCTATCCTTTGAGGGAGTAGTCCACTTACATTGTGGTAATTTCAAAGAGGTTTTCAACAATTGTCCTTCAAGGGAGTAGTCTGTGAATGCTAGGAATAACCCATGATTGCTAATGATAGGAATTTTATTATTTTAATTTTATTTTTATTGACATAGACTTATTTAGGTTGGCTTAGTGGTTAACCTTTATGAAGGAAAAAATAAAATAACAAGAAGGTTGATTCGGTGTGAAGAGGTTTAGGTAACAATGACCATGGGAATCTATCCTATGAATATGTGGAAAGTGCCATTAGAATCATGCCATGGGTAGAGCCATGATGCCCATTATTGAAGATAAGGATTTTTGATGATATTTAATCACATGATTTAGTGTTAATTTTTTTCCCCTAAAATAGGGATATGGGATGGAGGTGGATAACAAGGGATGAGCTTAAGTTAGACAACAATTGAATGCAATATTTATCAACAAAAGAATGGATGTAGATGTTAAGCATTCATGGGCTCATGATCTAGGTGTCCTTCAAGAGAAGACAAGTGGGAATTTATTGAGCCATACTTATGGGTTATGATACAAGTTCAAAGCTAGTTGAAAGCAAACTTGTCCCACTTGATTTTCTACATATTGGTGACACGCTGATTTTATTTTAGGACAATGTCTTTGATATTGAATTTTGATATTTTAATGTGTTTGTTATAGGCATGTTTGATACACTCTTGGTAGACATAGATGTTTTTAAGGGATAATAAATACTACTCATCTAATATCTCTAGCTAGGATAAATGGTAGTGATGGCACTCACTCTTAGAAACAAGATCTTAAAAAGATATACAAAGAGAAGGGATTTGGAATTTAAGAGGAAAGAAAACTTCAACTCCAAATATAATAAAAAATGAGGTATCACTCATAGGAGCTCTAATGATATTATGATATGAGCACAAGTTGAAGGGGATGTGTATATGTCAATACCAACTTGATGTACTAACCATTTTAGTTAGCATGTTATTAACAGTTCTATTAGAGGCTTTTACCTATCCATTACCTTGAGGGTGATAAGTTATAGAAAAACTTAACTTAATGTCAAATGAATCGCATATACCTTAGACTTGCTTGTTCTTAAAGGATTTACTATTGTCAGTGATGATCTTATGAGGAACATCGAAGTGGTAGATGATATGATGGTTGATAAAGTTAACAATCTTTTATGCTTTGATTGAGACTAGAGGAATATCCTCTACCCACTTGGTAAAATACTTGATCACAGTGATAATATAATGGTGTCTCTATGAGAAATTGGGGTTGATATCACCAATGAGGTCCATGCCCCATTATGAAAAGGGCTAGAAATTAGTGGATACATGAAGGTTATGGCTAGGTGTGTGATGTAAATTAGCATGTTGTTGACACTTAACACACTTTTTCACTTAATCACAATAATCTTGGTTAAGGTTAGGCCAATAATAGCTAAGATGGAGGATTTGCTTAGCTATAGTTAGGCCATTAAAGTGTCCCCCATAAATGCCATCATGTGTTTCCTTGATAGCATGGGAGGCTTCCTGAATATGCAAAAAACAAAAGAGGAGGCCATCAAAACCATGTTTATAAATAATTCCTCCCATAATGCTATAGTGTGAGGTACTATGATTAAATTATCTTTGAGCATTTATAGGGAGGCCAGAGGGAACTATGCCAAGTTTAAGAGAGTCAAAGGTTTGATGATATCAAAGGTCAGGTTGGGTCTCTTTCACATTGAAAATGGTGGGAGAATCTCATTTGACACAAGATGGTTGGGTAAGTATATGGATAATGATGGAGAACTTATATTTCAAGGGTGAAACTAATATATAAGAGGCAAGAGAAGCCATGGTGTCAATGAACTTGTTTGTATATACTGGGGATAATTAGATGATGTAGTGTTTAAATGATGCTAAGATTTCATCAACTAGTTACTTATTCTACTACAAAACATCATTATTACATTGATAAGACCCATTGATTTGGTTGACCATTAGTTGGGAATTACCAAAGATTTGATCATTTTGACTCTTAAAGATAAGGTAGTCTAAAGGCCTATCACTAGGGTTTCTTACTCAACCATATTATTGGTACATTCAAAATCGAGCTTGAAGGATAAAGGTAGAGATTCATCATCAAAGGGGATAAGGATGATACCTACTCCCCCACCACATTGACATTTTGATCCATTGAAGAACATGGTGACCTGATAGGTGGAATCTACCTAAGAGAGGGTCATGATAGACTCATCAAGGAACTCAAGGGGAGGAGGTTGGTTATTCACTAAAGTTGCTTCAACCAATTGGTCGATAATGACTTGCCCTTTAATTGAATTTTAATAGAGGAATTCAAGATCAAAATATACTAAGAACATGAGCCACTTAACCATATGCTAGTTTTGGTATGGTTTGAAGTGCATGTATTTGAGTGGGTTGATGTTGGTTATTGCATAGGTTTTATGGTTAAGAAGGTAGTGGTGAAGTTTGGTGGCCATAAAGACTAAATATAAGAAATTTTTTTTGATATGGGTATACCAAGTCTCATATTCCATAAGTATGTGACCAATATAGTATATGGCTTGCTGTCTATATTGTTCATCTCAATGAGCTAACATTGCCCCTAAGGAATGGTTGATGGCAAAGATATATAGGTAAAAAGGTTGGTTTTCTTTAGGAAGGGTGAGGATAGGTGGAGACAAAAGGTAATATTTGAGGCAATAAAAGGCCTTTTGATAATCACTATTCCATTTGAAAGAGACATCCTTTTTTGAAAGGTGGTGGAAAGGTTGGCACTGGTCCAAAATCTTTGAAATGAAATGATGAATGGATTGAAGCTTCCTTTACAAGATTCAGAGTTACTTAAGGTTGGTATGAGGGAGCATGTCTAAGATTGATTTTATTTTGGTGGGATTGACCTTGATTATATGAAGAGAGATAATGAAACCTAGAAGCCTTCTTGATAAGCCCCAAAAATGCACTTTTTGGGGTTAAGATAGACATGGTAATGGATGAGGAATTAAAAAATGATCTTAAGAACAACCAAGTGGTCCTTTTAGAGAGTTGATTTTATAAGAATATCATCCACATAATCCTCTATAATCTTATGGATAAGGTCATGGAATATATATAAGTCATAAAACATTCGTAGGTTGCAATAGTGTTCATTAATCCAAAAAGCATGACTCTATATCAGAAGGTTCCCTAAGGTGTGGTAAAGGTAATTTTATGCTAATCTTCAGGGGTGATTAAGATCTGATTATAACCCTATAACTCATACATGAGGGATATCATCTCATGTCCATCTTTAATATGAACAAGTTGGTTGATGTTGGGTAGAGGGAAGTCATCTTTGGGGAAGGCAAGGTTGAGGTCATGAACGTCAACACAAATGCATAATCCCCCTATATATTTGGTGATAGGTATGAAATTCAAGACCCATTATGGGTAGTCAATGGGTTGAATAAAATTGATAGATAAGAGATGATAAAGCTCTTATTTGATGAGAAGGGCTATGTGAGGATGCATACATTGAAGCTTTTGCTTGATAAGTTTGTCATCATGGTGTGTGACTATGTTATGGGTAAAAATGGTGAGGTCAATTCCAAGCATATCACTATAAGACTAAGCAAATGCTATGCTATGGTATTGAAATAAAGAGGGAAAGTTTGAGAGTCCATTAGTGTTCTATGATTGGCCTAGTTTGACAATGTGTGGGTTCTCTAGAGTACCCAAGTTGATATCCATGGTGGATTCATTCAACATGGTTGAGGGCTTGGGAGGAAGGGATTTTTGGATTGAATAATCTAAGACACCAAGGTATGTGAGGATAGAATCATCATCTTGACATTGAAGAGTGTTAATGGTAGGAGAGTCTTCTCCTATCATCTCAAGATGGGTCAAAGGGATGGTTATGGTTTCCCCCTCTTTGTGATAAGTTAGGGGTCTAAAGTTAATCATCTTGACAAAATAAAAGTTAGGTCGAATAATGTCATCATCCTCACATATAGGTAAGTGAGAGGTCAGTGAGGAAGGGGTATCTATCACAACAATGGTGGTAGTAGATGTTTTAGTTTTTTTTTTTTGTGTAGGATAAAACCAATTTCGTGTTTCTCATGTGGTTTTTGGGTTTCAATGGAGAACAACTCATGTGGGTTTTTTTCATATCACCCAAGACCAAAGACTTTCTAAGCATACCAATGGAGGTATGTCTTGGCAAAGCTGGATTTATCTAGGTAGCAAAAAAAAAAGGTAAATGGCCTAGGGGAGAGAGAAGTGGTGGAAGAACTAAGGGGTTTGTCAAGTCCCCCATTAACAAAATGGGTTTGATGATGAGGAGGTCTAGAGGGAATGATAGTTCCAATATTGGGGTCATATCCTAATTGGTTGGTAAGTTCCCCATACTTTTGAGGAGTAGGGAAAGCATTAAGGGAAAGAAGGTGATACTCCCCCAGTGAAAGGTGATGGAAAATTTATTCCAAAGGGTCTATGGTAGGAATTGGGTGTGAAGGTATAAAGGAACTAGTTGATGCCTCATTGGTGAAAGGGGATATGATATCCACTTTGGTGATTGGAGGTTGAGTTTTAGATATTGAGGGTATTTTGGATCGAGGTATGAGGATATTTTTGGGGTGATAGGTCATGTTACATGTTGATAAAGGATTTGGGTCAGCTTGAAAGGTGATGAAATAGACTTTATACTCAAACTTAAAGTAATTATGGAAGGTAGAGGGAACACAACCCATAGAGAAAATCCAAGGTCATCCTAATAAGATGTTGTATTGGAATTCACCTTCTACAACATAGAATAGTTTAGGGAGTGTGTGAGGTACTACATAGATATGAAGGACAATAGTTTCCAAGATAGTGGTCATGGTATCATTAAAAGAATGAAGGACAGTCAAGGATTCAAACATAACATTATTTGGGTGGTTGAGTTGGTTATAGGCATGAGAGGAGATGATGTTTATTCTATCTCTACCATCAATCATGACCTACTTGACATGGGTTTAGTTGATGTAGGCAATGATAAAAAGAGGGGGATCTGGGTCCCCAGTGTGGATGGAATGTATTTCTAAATCCTTTAAGATAACAAGGTTGGAAATATAAAGGGCACTGACAAAGGTGGCTAGACGTTGGGGGTCCTCAGGTTGGACCTTAATGGATTGTAAATCCTCTATTAGTACTTAGTGGTGATGGTAAGAGGTAAATATTAACTCATATAAGCTCATATTTTCTAGGGTCTAATGGAGTTATTTGAGGATAACTCTCATGATGGATTTTGATGGGTTAGATTGGGAGGCACCTAAAATAAACACTTTGGGTTTGGTCAAGGATGGAGATGGTTAGGTGTAGCTTGGTTGGGAGTTTGAGGAGGGGTATGTCCAAGGAATGGACATCGTATCCTTATATTGTGTTATCATGACCATGTTGATAATATGGATAGGAGAGGTTGAGCTGGAGGATTGGTTAGATTTGGCCTCACTCTGCGGTGAGAGTGGAGGAGTGGCTGAGTGTTGGGTATGTATAGTGGGTGGTTGGATAGGTATGGGGATCATAGGAGGTTCATTTATTAATAGATCATCCTCATCATAAATATAGTTGATAATGGTCTGGAGAGCTTTGTAGTTATCTGTATCATGGCTTAGTGTCCTATGATAAGCACAAACTTGGTGATCATTGTACCAAGTGGGTTTTGAAGCTAAAGGGTCAAAGGGTTTGATGGGAGGTAGGGATAAACAAGAGGTTTATAATAAGCTATGAAGAATGGATAAATAGGATTTAATCAAATATGGTAAAGGTTTAGCAATTTTTATTTTAGTGGTTGAGGTAGGATGTTATTTGGAGATAGGTTTGGTTGTAGGTACCTTGGGTAAGGTGGTATGCTTAGTCAATAGATTTTGTTTAGGCAAGGGGGTTGATGAATTAGTGGAAGATTTTAAGGTGGGTATCCTAGGTATTACTAGTGTGGTAAAAAAGGGCATGTTGGAGAACAATTATGAAGGTTTCACCAAAAAAGGTGGTAGGGTTTTGGTAGAGGTAATTGGCTTCTTATTTAATGTAGAGGGATGAGGCCCCAAAATGGAGGACAAGGTTGAGGGAGGAAAAATTTGTGCCTTATGGCTTTGGTGTGGTATCACATTTTTTGTTACTTTGGTTTGGAATTTGGTTTGTGGGCTTGAAGGGATCAGGAAAAATTTCACATATGGGGTGACTAAGGCTTGGTGTAGGGAGGATACCAAGGTTCTTGGTAGATCTGGTTGGAATGATTAGAGAAGGGTTGGTGATTTGGGTCTTGGTTGGCTTAAGTGGTTGAGAGTTTTTTGGTTTGGTAGAGGTTTTGGTTGGTAGGTTAAAGGGTTTGGTTGTTTGGGTAGATATTGTAAGGGGTTGGTCAATGAAAATGGTGGGTAGGTCTGATTGAGAAAGAGTTGGGGGTTTTAGTCAGGTAATATAAGGGAGGCTTAATTTCTTCCATGAGGTGGCTCAATTCATGTCAAGATTGGAGATAAACTCAAATTTATACACTATCTTAGTAAATGGTTTATAGGTTGGCCTAACTCCCTAAATGGTAGACCCAGAATATAGGCCGTTAGGTAGAGACACAGGGATGGCAACCTCATCCTCTTCCTTAATAAAATGATGTGGGGTTGAGATAGGTGGTTCCTCTATGGGAGGAGTAGATATGGTGGTTTCCTCTTTAGAATTATCTCTAAAGGGGGAGTGATAATTTGGGTAGTTAAAGGTGTGGGTGAGGAGATGATGGTTGGTTATTCTGGTATATCAATTAAAAGGGCAACTATTGGCTCCACTACGTCAATAAATGGAGGGGGATAATATGGTGTTTCCTCATCTTGGGTATCTGAAGGAATGGAAGGTAATTAATCTACCTCAATAAGTGGAAAGGGTGAGAGATAAATGGGTTTTTCAATAGACTCTTTAGCAATGAGTGTGTCAAGGACCGTGTTAACTATATAGGTATTGTGAGAGCCTTCAAAATTGTTGATCTCATTCTTGATAGGATCATGGTTTGGGAAGGGTTTCTTGAATATATCAAGGGCTTGGTCTGATGGTGCATTAGGGGTTTCCAATGTAAATTCCCCCTTATTAATGAGGGATTAGACAAGGCTCTTAAAGGTGTTACACCTACTGAAATCATATCCTATCACCTTATGAAAGGTACATAGATCATTATCATTGTAACAACAAGGTTAAAGATGAGAAGAGTCAAGTTAATGAGGTGGATTTATATGATAAAGTTGAATGATGTTGGCTTTCAACAAATTTTCGAATATGGAAGCATATGATTCTCCAAGTGGAGTGAATTTCTTCTAGTTATTTTGGGTTTGGTTCTTCAGGTTTTAATTTGAGGAACTAGAGGAATTGGATTGGTTAATATAAGGTGAAGGGGAAGCTTTAAGGATAACTACATTCATAATTCCCTTGCTATTGGTGTTGGTATTGGGCTGGTTGCTTGACTTGGAGGAAGAAGCCTCATTGGTTTTATAGGTTGAGTTCTTATTTTTAAGCTTAAGCTTACCTTCGCCAATGGCTCAGTTCTCCAACTTACATTTCATCATAAAATTCTTGAAATATTTGGACACATAGTGTGGAAGATATATGCTTGGCACATACCTGAGTAAAGAGCTGTATGAGTTCAAGTTGAGGTAGGGAGAAGGAAAGTTGGTTAATAAGGCTCTTTCAATGAGCCACAAAATCTACAATGGATTCATACTAAAACTATAAAATAGAATAGAGGTTGGTGATATACACTTTCTTGGAGATATTGATCAAAAAATGGCCTAATAAGGTTTGAGCCAGTTGGGTGAAGGAGAAGATGGAATGCTTGGGTAAGGCAATATACCAATCTAAGGCTAGACTAGTTAGAGACATGGGGAAGGTGCATAGAAGAAGGGCATAATCATAAGTGATGAGATAGAAATCATTCCTAAAATCCCTAAGGTGATGTTGGGGATTCTCCTTTCTTTGAAACTTATAGAACTTGGGAAGTTCCTATTGGGGAGGATATGTCTTAATAGGTACAGATGGATGGATGGTCTCATTAGAAATTTGGTCATATAAAAAGATGTTGTGAGCACCCAAAATAGATGAATCTAGGGTGGTAATATTTTTGATAAGCATATTTATCAGGTTGGCTTGGAGTTGTGAACTCAAAAGGTTATAAGATGCATACTACTACAATGGTTGGGAGACATGATGATAGTAGGTGGAAGGTTGGGAGGTTATCACATATGGGTAAGTGGATACCAATGATTAGGTGGAGGATACATAAGGGTAGGTAGAGGTAGGTAGTTGGGTAGTGGGTACATGACCTTATAGCTTAGGGAGGTATCTAAAGGTTGGTCTAAGGGGTACTTGTTGGATAGGAGTGGTATTTAGGTTGGTGACTAATGGAAGGGTGGTGACCATCATACTAATTGATGGAAAGGTAGATGGTATGGACACTACAAGGCTTTGAAATAGAGTGGTGGTTGATGGGTTGAAGGTAGATAAAGAAAGGTTGGTAGTGCTAGCCATATGTACTCATATAGTGGAAGAGTGGTTCTTAGGAGTAGAAGGTGGGGCAGTGGTAGTTTGAGTTGGTTGGTTTTCAATGGTAGTCTCAAAGGGGTTATTAGTTGATGAGGAAGTCTGGGTAGTCAATGGTTGTGTAGTAACCATGGAAATGGAAGTACTCCCCATGAAATTGGGAGGCATGTCTTAAGGTGGATCTATGGATGGGGCCAGAGCTAGAATATGATAAGACATAGTTGTAAGATAATGTTGTAAGGCTATAGGATTATTGTCTAGGAAAGTGACAAAATTTGCATCTCCTTGAGGAACCTCCCAAGGGAAGGTAGAACTCCTGAAGCATGAGGATATTTTACTAGTTTGGAGGTATAGTCTATAGATGAAGAGGTGGAAGAGGTGGGTTAGCTTGGTGATAGGTTTTGCTCTATAAGGTCTCTTCATTGTTGGTGAGTGAGAACCATGTGAGATAGGGGAGATAAAAATCACAAACAATCTCACTACTCAAACAAAGAGAAGATAAGAAAAGATTGAAGAAATCAAATCACACTCTAAAATATGCATTAAACCCTAGATTTTTAATGAATCTTTCTTTTAGCTTATGCCTTAAGAAGATGTGTGATTGAAATTGGCTTGTAGAATGGGTACTAGATATGAAATTTATAGATGGTTTCAGGTTATCTTTAGGCACTCAAAAAGAGAGAGTCTATATTGGAATCAACACATGAGTTGGTATTGGGGCATATCCCCTCATTTTACACACCATAATGATAATTATGTCAGGTTCTTAGCCAAAATATATTGATATCCAGATATTATACTTAATTAGAGAGCTGAGTTGGTCCTCGCCTTGGTAATGACGTCCAAGTAAAATCACTGAGAAAGGCTAAGGTTACCTCTAGGTGATGAAATCCTAGTCGATCCTTGTCTCAAGATTATTTGGTGTTTAATTGGTGAAAGTGGTTTGGTTTAGGTGTGTACACCAAAGAGTGAAGCTGCAATAGATTACTTTACCATTAAGCTAAGCTATGTAAGCTAAACTTTCAAGTAATTGATGTACGCACTTAATTTTAAGCCCAAAAGAAAACTTTGATTTCATTAATGAGCACAGAATAGAGAGAGAATTCAAGTAAACAAAAAACCAAGTAAGGACACAAGGGTCCCACCAAGTGTGCTATAATGTTTCAATGAATTTTTACTTAAGTTTTAAAGAAAGAGAGAAAAAAACTAGATATGGGTATGGTTGGAAAAACCGATTGATAGTGTGGATATTGAAATTAGAATATTTTGAAGAACTCCTCTTTGTCTTGAGAGGATGAACTTCAAATAAAAAATAATGAAAGCAAAATTGTTTGTTAGACAAATAATTGATTGGATTGCCTAGCGATAGCTAGATCATGGAAGTGAGGGCTTCCTTAGGGGTTGTCAATCCACATATTTTAAATAATTAAGCTTATAAATAGACAAGAAAGGTACTTGCATTAATAGATCAAAATGTATTGAAATTGAATAAAATAATGCTTTCTAGGAAAAATACACTAGAAACAATTAAATTAGTGATGAACTAATTAACACTAGTGCTAAGGCATTAGGGTCTGCTTTAAAAAATTAGAAAAGGGTCTGTGAATAGGTAAGAATAGAGAAAATTAGGTTTGATTGGGTGTAGGTGGGTGAAATTAGCTTAATATTTTTTGGTACCATAGTGACCATCAGTGGTTAAGGTGACTATCGGTGGTCAAGGTAACCATCAATTATTAGACAAACCATCAATAGTTGGACGTACCATCGATAGTTACTATGTGAAGATCTAGGTTGGTATTTTTAGTTGATTAAAGGGATCCATAAGATGGATTTTGAGAGATGCGTAAGGCTTAGTTTGATTATGAAATGGAAATAAAGTAGATGAGTACTAAAAAATAAGTACTTGTCTTACCAAAAGCTAATTGGGTAGATGGTTGAGGTAGTTGATCTGTTACTGGAATCTAGCTAAATTTTGGTAGAGTAAGGGTACCTAAAGGATTAGTTGGAAGGTCATGGAAATTTGACTCTAGTATATGGTTGTTAGATTACTAGATGGTTGATGGTGATTGACTTATAAGAAAGAAAATCTTGGATGCATAATCTCCTGATAACAATTGTAGATCCCCTTTCACCTTCAAGCTCCTCTTTTCTTATAGGAAAAGCAAGAGAGTTGCAACAACATGTGAATCAAGAATTCTAAAATTAACCCATCTATATAATAAATCATAATAGGAATTAGACAATCTATTTTTAAAAAATCAAAGTGGGTGACTTGCATGTTAGCTATTAAGGAGGTACACCCTAACCATCGATGATTAGCATAACTGTCAGTGATCAAGTGCCAAAGGGTAAAAAGGGTTAAAAGGCTAGGTTGAGCCAATAGGGTTAAAATAAATTTATGTTAGGTTCATCAAGGGTAAAATGGTAAAATGGTTCTAAGGGGGACCTAAGGTGGTCCACAAGGTATTCTAACATTCAACATCATAGTGTGCATATTTTTGGTGTCTACAAGTATGACTATACAAGGGTGCATTTTTATTAGATTCTTCTTGATTGGTTTAACATTAACGTGTAAATTAAGGTGATGTACAACTAAATTAAGGTCCAAACTAAGCATATATAAATAATACTAGTCAAAAATATCAAAAAATTCCTGAATGAGGGTGGTAGTAAGTTCACATTCATCTTTAGTGAGAGATTTTCCAAATTTGATCTATTTAGGATCAGATGATGTTCTAATATTGACTTGTATGGTATCCTCCAAAGTCACTATGGAACCATCTTCTATAATAGCTGGTAGTGTGGGATATTGGTCTTATTATTCATTTGGTGGCTTGATTAGCTTTTCATGTTTTCCCATACAAGAAGAATCTGAATCACCAAAGTTTGGAAAAGGTCACTTTACAAAGGCATGCGAGAAATATTAAACCAATTGATCAAATAGTTTCTAATCCTATAAATTGATTCCTAATCAAAGTGAAGTTATGGGACTAAAGGAGGCATAAGATTCATTTAAAATATGGTGAAATTCCCTTTCTAATTATGCATGAAATTGTTTTTACCATGGGGATCATCTTTTATGTACTTTTTCTCTAGTTTAGAAGCACCTCAAAGATGTTTTCACTTTGGGACCTCAATGTTCAATTTCATTTATATTTGTGACTAGATAATTTCACCTTCTCTCTAAAATAAGTAGTAGGGTCAAATTTAATAACAAATCCTTGCATATGATTACCAAATGGAAAACTGTCTATGAGGCACAATAATTCAAAAATTTCCTCATCATTCTGAAAAACATATAGTGGTATGTATGAGTCTTATTGGTCTTATGAAAACAATATGGGATGATGGAAGAAAAGAGGGGAATAAGATGGGATATAAGTTATAGTGTAGATGATATGAGGGTCAAATATGTTAGTGTCAACCAATTCATTGTAAATGTTATAATATACCTCCATGTTGTTGAAATAATTATTAATGTTAGATGATAAATTAGTGTCACTCACGAGATCTAAGGGGTCACCCCTAGGTGGTTTATATCCAATACCTCAAGTTTATTTATGTTTTGAAACTGATACTATCTCAATAGGTCCTTATTTATTTTTTCTTAGGCCTTTGTATTTATAATCTTGATTATCCATTATCCGATTTGGAATAGGATACTTTGTGTTTTGGTAGCAGGTGGAAAAATTATCACTATATAACCATGAGTTGTCATCTCCTTTAACCTAATATTTTTCTTATTAAGTGGTTTTGATGAAAATAATGGATCATTTATTATAAGAATAATCCTTCATGTGCCATTCCATTTTAATAGTTTTTTAATTTAGGTCTACCATATGTTTTGGGAATTTTAAGAGACTTGGATATCTGGAAAGAATTTCCAATATTGTATTCGCCAAGGTCATTATATTTAATAATAATATGACTAGCTATACCATTAGGTGGTGAAGATGAAGTGAAAGCAAGAGTTTTTGGATCCATGTAATAAGAATCAAGTAGTTGATCAACTACATCTTCGACCATGTTGGGGATAAACTTTATGCCAAGGTGATAGTTATAACTTTTATACTTTACATGTAAGTGTTTACAAAATTGATATGGTTATAAGTCACCTAGAATAGTAAGTTCTAACCCACAATGGGGAAATTTAATACACTTATGGTGATTAGGAGTTATATCATTTACTTCTTGAATTCATGGTTGCCCAAGAAGTAAATTATATGATAGCTCCAAATAAATAAGGTGGAAAAAAGTATCATGGGTTAGAGACCCAACAATATAAAGTAAACAAATGGTGCCCTAAGACTTACAATCCTCATTATCATATGATCTGATAGTTATGGTATCTATTTAAAGATCTATTGCTATGTATTCCAAGTGTTTGACCAGTTTCAAGTTACAACATTTAACACTAAACTAATTTCTATGAGGACTTATTTAATTATATAAAGGTCCAAGGGATGACATATCAACTAGATCAAAATTAATTTTTTTACATGGATCCAAATGAAACACAAGTATTTTAAATTTATCAAGGGAAATTTCACATGGGAGCTTAGACTAACTTAAAATCTCATTCAATATGTTCTTATGCACATTTGATGTACATAGAAGATCTAAAATAGAAACGTGTGCTATAACATTTTCCATTTATTCCACAATATTATAAGGTCTATCATTAATAGGATAAATAGCCTTTTTTTAAAAATAGAGGGCATTTAATGATATTTTTGAGGAAGAAGGTACACAACCTTTAATGGTAACTTTAGAATGTTTAGTTACAATTATCCAACATCGATTAAGTAGGGGTTATTATAATTAGAAAAAGGTGAGTAAGGGATTGGTATGGGATATGTTAGCTTTATGAGATCCAAGTTGTACCAATCAAAAGGATTAATGATATATGAGGAAAGAGGTCCCAAAATTGATAGTGATGGATGGTGAGTATTATTAGTAGTTGACTTGGGGTTGATCTTAATGGTAGTTATATGCCCATTAGTAGTGTGACCTATGACACTACCATAGTCATAATAGACATTATTATAGTTAAATTTATTGTAATGGGCATTCTAACCTTGATTTTGGCTTTGTTATTGTTAAATCTTCCTTTGATTTTGATTGTTAAGAGGCATATCTAGTTCTAGTTCTTCACTTGATGTTGATTATATTTTTTATTATTATTGTTGGAGCTATGTTATGGAAAAGGGTTTTGATAAATACCCAAATTTTGATTAGAATTCATTGGAAAATTATCTAACTCTATTTCACCAATTTGAT
The DNA here is from genome assembly GCA_037957365.1 of Torreya grandis. Classification (NCBI taxonomy): domain Eukaryota; kingdom Viridiplantae; phylum Streptophyta; class Pinopsida; order Cupressales; family Taxaceae; genus Torreya; species Torreya grandis. The sequence goes on from JARHVA010001887.1 coordinate 1,802,547, forward strand.
GAAAATATTGGACGAGATGGTGAAGTTTCACACATATGTGAGTAAAATGACCTTTAACTTGATGATAATCGTAAAAGTCATTCTCTTTATACCAGTTAGGTCTAGGATGGTATTTTGGAAATGGTTTTGGCACTAGCCAAAAGATCATGTTATTGGAAGATAGCTTCTAAAAAACCATCTCAATAGGCTCTCCAAGATAAATAAAAACCCTATTGTGATAATTAACTCTCCTTGGATGGGGTATTTGTAAAGTGATAGGCTAAGTAGGTAGGTTTTTCTAAACAAGCAGTGGTTATACTATTTACACATGTTTAATGGTCTCTAATTATCTAATTTACTTGATTCTCTAGGATCTTGTGTCTGATCCTTGTTATAAACTTGGTTCTAAGAGTAAATATTTATCAACTCTTTGTTGATGAGAGACTACTCAATATATATTACATTGGAAATAATTTATTCAAACATATTTTCACAAGGAAGTCAAAGATTAGAAACTATGTGATATTGTAGATTGGTATTAAAAATTATGGCCAATTGCTTACCAAGTTCATTATGTGGAATTTGACTAGCCAATATGCATCACCATTGTAAATAGCTAGCAAAACATTTTCCTTGTTGTTTAACCTAACATAAGTTAGCCATAGTCATCTCCTATTCTATATTAAAAGAGAAGTGTTGCACAAAACTTATCTGATAAGTCATCAAAATTATTAATGGAATTATTATGTATACTAAGGAACCATTCTAAAGTGTTCCCATCCAAGATACGTGGAAACAAGAGAAGTAGATACATATTGATATAAACAACCTCTCAACATGCGATGAAGAACTCATTTATATGCTCCTTTGGATAACCTTTCCATTTATATTTATAAAATTTGGGAATATCAAAATGATGTGGGAAAAGTATCTATAAATATGTCATATCGAAGGGATAAGAGCATATGTCATCTAGTTTAAATTTTTTACTCTACTTTCTTACTTGAATATTTGAAACTACATCTTTGACTTCCTTCAAATATTGAAAAGTGGAATCAGAGTGAGAGGAAGTACGTGCATTTTCTTGGGTATTCAAAGGTACTTCGACTTGAAAATATAAATAGGTGGTATAAAATATGGGGAAATTTGCACATAATTAGTTCTAGTAGGAATATTTAATATTTAATTAGAGTTATACTAGTGATAGGGGACTTGTTGTTGATAAGGCATTTACTAATGAGTGTAAAATTGATCTGGAGGGAATCAAGGCCTGAATGAAGAAATGGTTTGTTGGGTATTTAATAAAACTTATTAAAATTTGAGGGGAGTATATTATTGATTTTTAGTAATTTATCATGTAGGGTAACATTTTATTAGCTTGAAGAGTCCCATTATTGAATATAAGTGGCAGATGGTTAACTAATAAAAATGTGTTATTGATTAGACAATGTTTATTGAGGATTGGTTAAAACTTGTTAAAGTGGAGAATTATTTAACACCTATTTAGGTCAGATATTGTTTACCACTTTTTAAAGTGGTGGATTATTACTTGAAAACTACTGTTATAGATTAGGTGTGGTCACAACATATTGCTAAAAAGTACCCAAAATGTTGGATGAAATAATTTGTTGGGAGTTTAAAGGAATGCTATGTTGTGTTGTAGAGGGAACTTGATGTGGGTTGGTGTATCATTTTTATATTCATCCACCATATGTTGGAAAACTACATGGGAATATTTGAATTAGGATCAGTTACTAGATTTATTTTGGTTATAGGTGTGTTAAATAGATATGAAACTAATGGATTATTGGTAAATGGATCAGATTAAATATGAAAAAAGTTTAAAAATCATCTAGTTTCGCAATAAAAGGATTTAGCTCTATTAGTGATGGATTTTCAATATCCTACATGGTAAGGGAGATAGTGAGAGTAGTTAAATCCTATTTAGCTTGTTGGATTTGATAGGAAATAAATTATCTTTAGGAATATTGATCAATAATCTAACCCTTTCCCTTTTTGGACACTATAAGATATTGATTGTAATTTTATATATGATTTTGAGCTTGGTCAGAAGTTGCCTAATTATCTAATAATGAAAGAGGTGTTTCTCTAGGAACTCTAACCAAATAATGTAAATCCTCTATGGGAAATCTAAAGGAATTTTCCCCCCATTTCTAATAATCTAACAAGATGTTCATCCTTATTATCAAAGAGTTGTCACATAAACTGATCATGTTTATATTTAGTACTAGGAGGTGTATTTATAATGTATATTGGATTAGGTCTATCTTATACATAAAATATTAATGTTATTAATTTATCCTGTCAAGGTCAAATTACTACCCCTATCATTTGAAACTTCTAAAAATCTAGTCCTTACCCCTTTGTAGCTAGTCAAACTGGTCAATTATGGCCTAAAATCAATTTTTGAGCAAAAAATGGTTTAAAAATGGATTATTATCATTTAAAAAAAGGATTTTAACATATTAAAAAATGTTAAAATATCATAAGTCCTAAGTTTCAAAACATAAAAAGGTCATTTGATATGTCTTAATAGTTAAAAGGCCAAATAATAGCCGACACGTGCCAATTTCCATGTTTAAAATATAAAAAAGGGTTAAAAGTCTATTTATGCATGTAATATCACATATTAATTCTTAAATATTCTTTTCCAAGTGGTGGAAAGCTTTGGTAGTCTTATAAAGGCAAAAAAGAGCTTCTTTTCACCCATTTTGCAACCAAGGTACAGATTCTATATAGATTATATACATCTAGGGTAGGGTTTATAACTTTTATGTAATTAATAGGATTTAACAAGAGTTTCATGGAAATTTTAAGCCATATAGACCCTAAACCAACCTCCTTCTATTACTTTGCTTGTTGGCACAAATAGACGTACCTATAGGTTTTCTAATGATATGATCTGTTGGAGGAGAGTGAAGGTCTCAATTTTGGGGTGAAGAAAGTAGACTCATATGAATACATGATGGTATAAGTTGATGATCAATTGGAATCTCTAGGCTTATTAATCATTTAGTTGAATTTAGGTCAAATTATTTTGTCTTGAAACTAGGAAGACAATTGATTTTCTTCAATGAAGGTCTCAATTTTGGGGTGAAGAAAGTAGACTCATATGAATACATGATGGTATAAGTTGATGATCAATTGGAATCTCTAGGCTTATTAATCATTTAGTTGAATATAGGTCAAATTATTTTGCCTTGAAACCAGGAAGACAATTGATTTTCTTCAATTTTTGCTCACCTAGATAGAGTTTTAGGGAAATTCAAATTGTTCTATAATATTGAGGATTTGATATAAATTTTTATGGCCTTCTTTAGGTGTTTTTAATCCAATTTAGGATCAAACAAAAGTTTCAAACTCAACCAATCAATCTAGAATTGGCATGCTTTCAAGGAAGAGTTGTATGGTCATGAAAAAAGAAGTTAGCTTTAGGATTTCAAAAAAATGGTGTTTGTAGGGTCTTCCATAATGTTTTCATGATTTTAAATAATAGTTATTAGAGATTATTCAAGTATCATGACTAAGAAAGTCAATCTCTAAGTTTTTCAAAGTGTCTCAGGAGGCTAATTTAGCATGAATTAAGGTTTCTTTGCTAATTATAAGTTTTTTTTGAGAAAACCATGTTTCAAATTAACCCTCTTACACTCCTTTAATGGCATAAAAATTCATGAGGTGTGATGTATTATTTCCATGTTTGCATATATCTCATCATATTGGATTTTATCATGCTCTACCTTGTTCCTTCCCACTTCTATCTTGCCCACCCCATCTCATTATCATACACAGTCATGTCACTATGTTTTCCCCCTTTTCCAACTTCCTTCATGTTTTCTCATCATCTTTTCATGTCTACCATCATTCAAACCATCTCCATTACCTAGTTTCACATCAGAGAGTCATGAACTAATAGGAGACATCATCACCAAGCATGGACATGATGAATATTGGCCAATCAAGGTCACATTTAGTCATGTTAAAGGAGTAAACAATAGGGTTTTTTGTCAAAAGATAAAAGAGGAGGGTTCATCTTCTATGATCAAGGTGAAGGAAAGATCCTTGAAGGCCAAGCAAATAAAGATATCAATAACATAAGGGATGTTAAGGTTGACAAAGGGATTTATAAGCATAAAAGAGGTATTTAGGTCTATAAAGCACCCAACATAGTCAAAATCAGCACTATCAGTAGGTATATACAGTCAAGGAAGTCTTTTAAGTTTCAAGGGCATCAATATTGAAGAGATTATCATCATGATTATAGGGATGCATAAGAATGGTCTCACTAAACATATGAGAACCTATAATAGGGGTCATATGCATATGTAATAGACTCTGTAAGCACCTTAAAATCACTATCCATATAATGATCTCATGAATTGCATCAATACAAAGTGACAGTGGGTTCCTTTATACAATAAAATGAGATTATTTTGCACAATTAAGAAGAGTATCAAAAACTATTCAGGTGTATAGCCTTTCTTAAGGTCACCTACATCTTAATCCATACACATATTATCCATGAATGAGTACCTACAATGCCCTAAAAACCTCCTACATGTTGATCCTTGAATCATTGTGTACAGTGAGGGTAGGTTCTTTAGGGACACTTCAAAGTTTTAAGGAAACTTAAGACATTGCATATAAGGGATATAAATAAAGGAGAATTACCCTCAGTAGGACATGATTCATTCAAATGTCACCCTACAGTCCCTAATAGAGGACCTACAAGCCTATGGGTGACTGTGTGAGGAGCCTTTGATAGTGATGAGGGCTTATTACAAAGGAAGATTTATTTTATGTTAGGGAATAATTGATTTTAATATTTCATTTCATGAAGAGAATATAAAAGGATGAAAATAACAATAAAGTTTAAGAATGGATTAATAGGTATAAATGTATACCTATAGCTAACACCAATTATAATCCTATAGTCAAGCATGCTATGAGGTAGGGGGTTCAAGATGGTTTCGTGATGTTTGTAGGGTTTGAAACTTGAAAAGGGATGATGCTATGGATATGATTCTAGTAAATATCAATAAGGGACCTTCACATTTTTTCCCTTAAGCTTTCTAACTCTTACAAGTTCCCTCATGCTCCATACATGGACAAATCACCATAGTATACAATCAAATGCTAATGGAGGGTTTTGAAGGTCTGTTTCATGTCCAAACCATGAGAGGAGAGAAATTGTGGATTATATGTTTCCAATACATAAGGGGAGTCTCTCAAGCCTTGATACCTAATCAATCTAAACCAATATGATGTTCTATAGGACCTAAAAGGACATTCTACAGGGATGTGCCTCTTAAGGAAACCTAATAGCATGAGAATAGCCCTATAGGTTCAAGAAAGCTAGTTTTGATTGGAAAAACATAAGTGGAATGAATTTTTTTTGTTAGTTTCATGATGTTTTTAAGGTAAAAGGACCTATTTGAATGATAAGGAAGGATAAAATGACAACCTATAGTTTGCCCAAAATGAGAATCTATAGCTAGGTACTTCAAATGCTAACATAGTGAGCTAGGATTTAGAGATTTCTAAATGAGGTTGAAATCCTTATGGATTTTTTTAAACCTCCAAAGAGAAAATCATACCAGGAAAATCTTTTTATTCCTATCACCAAGCTCTCTAGGGTCCCAAGAATTGTTCACTATCCATACACTCTGAGCAAGCTACTAGGTAAGGCTTCTATGAACTAAGAAACCTATCAAGGAGGTTGAGAGCCTCAAGAAATTATTAATAAAATTGTAAAGTAATAATTATTACCTCATTAAAATTATTAGATTGATATCAAGGATCTTTATTTATATCTTACAGTCAAGAGATACCAAAGATGCATCTTATAGGCCTGTAGGTGTATTTACTTACAATGGAAGGTGCTAGATTATCTATAAATATCAAGCATAATAACCTAAAACTGAAGGAATTAATAAGGGGAAATGATGTTGAGTTTTATGGTAAAATTAAGTGTATTCCCTTGTGGTGAAGGTTGTCATCCTTTCATACCCAAAGAGCCACCTAGAACCATGCTAAACTACAAGGTAATCCTCATAGTCATGGAAAAATAAGTTTCAAGTATCCCTCAAGATAATATGTGCACATGAATACATCATAATGCATGGATATGTGATCATGGACTTGTCAAGATGGCCAAAATTCTATTTGGTCATAACACAAGGATGATGGTACATAGTATAGGCCATTGTATGAAATATAACTAGTTCAAGGCCTAAAAAGCTTAAAACTAGTCAAATGGCTACAAAGAGAGGTGTGGAGGAACTTAATTTTATTTAAATGGTATTTAACCACCTAAATTAGATTGACTAGTTACTAAATATGCTCAAGCTACATCAACAACCTACTGAATGCAAAAACATAGTCACTTTGAAGCCTAAATGCATTGTTTGAGGGTCATGATATGCTTAAAAATAGGGGTAGAGGAGTTTTAAAAACTCATGAATATAATATGAAGAATTTTTTAGATGTTTTTGAACTTTAAAACCTAAAAACACAATGAAAAAACCTCTAAATCACTAAAGCTCAGTCAAATATGCAGACAATCCATGTACAGGGGTCATTTTTGAGAGAAAATTGAGGATTTTGGGAGCTACATGTGGAATTTTGACCTAAAATTTTGTGAAAAAGGCCATAATTTTTTTAATAATCCTATGAAAAAATTTCATGTCCATTAGATTATTTTGTATACTCATTGTTTTGTCTCAAAACTCAATCTATCCGTTGGAGGTCAGTATTGGAGTAGGTATCATTTTGGAGTGCTATAGGGGTTTCTAAGTCCAAGTAAAAGTTTTAAAATTATGATATGATTTAATTAAATAATAATTAGACCCTTAAAGTTTTTAAAACTTCAAATTTATGCAAACCATGCTCTTTCAGACTTTTTCAAGCAAACATGCATATAGGCCAAAAAGAGTTTTTTTGACTTTTCAAGAAAAAAGAACTTTCAAAGTGTTTTGATAGAATGGTACAGACCCTATGATGATGTTTTAAGGATTTATGAAGTTATAAAGGAATTATTTTCATTTTTGGTGAATTTTTTCACTTTTGTAATTCTAGACACCCTTCCAAGCCTCCTATTTAGAAACTCAAATTGTTCACCACGTGTGGAGTCTGGCCGAATGATCTTAGTATGTTTTGAAGAACCATTTATAATTATAATTAATTAATAATTGAGATAATTTGAGGGGATATGATTTACGAACAATAGTTAAGAGTGTAGGCAACCTAGAATGCAAGTTAAACCCCATAGACAAATTTCCTCCACATGGTAACTGTACAGTATTTTCCTACTCTACGTCGTATTCAATTATTTTCAGTCGAGCACTGCAATTTTGGTTCTTCAGGTGAAGTGGTAGAATTTTGAAGTAGAGGGCCAATTCAATTTTCCTAAGTGTTGAGATGTAGTAGAAGCTGCCAAGTGTCACCCTCTGAGCAGGTCTTTTTCCCCTTCTTGTTTCCTTCATCTCATTTTTGCCCAAGTATTAGTTCAAGTGGATGCTACCAAGTGTCACTTTTTGAGAGACAAAGCCAACAGTTGGCATTCCTCAAGTCCCCTTTTGTAACCTTTGAGAACTACAGACTGTGCCACATACCTAGTAGTAGTTAAGCAGAATGCACCACATGTCAGCATCCACGTCTCATATCAGCATCCACACTTCATTCAAAGACTTTCAACATAAAGCAGTAGAGAAGGCGAAAAGCACCAAGTGGTAGTTATGGAGGCCCTGAAATACCTTTTTGGAGAAAAATCACAAGCCACCACGTGTCATCATCCAGGAGACTTTGGTCTAATGATTTCATTCAATGCATAAAGGCATCCTTTCATTTTGCTTGAGTGCTAAGAGCAGTGGAGGCTGCCAAGTGTCACTCTCCAGTCCCTTTCTACCCCATCCCTAAAAGGCAGTGGAAGGCGTCATGTACCTTTAGATGAAGAAGTGAAAGATGCCACATATCTTCCCAAGAGTAGAAGAGACTTTAATGTGTCAACATCTAAGGGATCATCCCTAAGTTTCATTGCTGAATAAAGGTTGTGGTGGGCCTTGGGTGTTACATCAAAATCCACAAATGCTGCCAGGTGTCACCATCCGTAAGAGCCTATTATGAGTCCCGAATAAATCTACAGCATAGCCAAGGAAAGGGAGAGGGCCACGTGTCTTCAATGAACCCATCAGAGAGCACCAGATGTCATTTTTTGATGCCTAAAGGAGATTTTTTTCATAAATTGGCTAAGGGTCCTCTCCCATTACAAATAGAACAGAGTGCCTGTCTACCTATTACAACAAAAATGGGGGGAAATTCAGCGAGAGTTAATTCAAGTAGATGGAGCAGTGCACCAGGTAGTTTTTTTAGGGGCTTGCAAGCATTAAAGATGCTATTCATTTGTCTCCTAATAGTGGAGGTAGAATAGACAGTTAAGTGGCCTAGTAGGTGATGAAATTTTAAATTTAGGCACAGAGAGAGGAACTAGTCAAGAATCGCTATGCTGTAGTTAAGGGCAGCCATTCTTCTCTGGCATGGCTTTTCGAAGCATTGAATGCACTAAAGTTCAAATTATTATTATTTATTTACGTATCCAGGGCTATAAAAGAAGAAGAATTGTAAAATCTAAGGAGAGGGGGGAATTCTCATAGTTTTAGACTATCTGAAGTTTGTGGCCAATAATATCATTTGCTCTTGTCTCAATTTTCTTGAGTTGTAAAGTTTATGTAATCATGCATGTTTCTGTGCCCCTTATGTGGCTAAATGAATTGAGAAAATTTGAGTTCCATGCCTTTGTTGATGTTATCTGTGTTGTTTGCAAAGTATTCTATACTATAGATTTTCTAGTGTAGTGATTGGAAATGTTATTTACTTTTTTCTCATTTTCTTGAATCTAAAGATTTACATGACTGTGCGTGACTTCTGCGCCTCCTATGTGATTGGAATATTATATTAATAAGATTGAACACTATGCCTTTGTTGACAATTCTTGTATCTTAGCAAAAGACTTCCCTATTATGAGCCTCTATTTCTGTTATTCCAATCTTTTACATTGATCATGCACTTGTCTTCTCTTAAATGTAATAGAATCACATAATAGTTTCACTATGCTCAGGTTAGGATTATGATTACTCTCAGGTGAATCACCATAGTTATGTTTCAATTTCTACATTTTGCATTTTTGTTTAGTCTCCTATCCCTTTTCCCCAACACCCAATACAAAAGAAGAGACCAGCTTCATTAAAATTTGGAGGTTGTTTTCAAGCCACATTATCCCACAGCTTGAAACTTCCCATTGTTGTTGATCAAGATCTAGCACAATTTTAAGACATCAAAAATTTATGGCATGCCTGGTGGGACCAATCTTTCAAGGAGTTGAAGAATTTTGGTGTATTCTTCAGCCAATCTGCCTTTGGAGGTTTTTATCGACACCAACAACAACTCTACATCACCAGCCAATCAAGCAGTATCATCAAAAAATACCTTTGGTATGTATAACTCTATAACTCATAGATATGAGTCTTATTCTCCTTCAAATATGTTTTATCAAGAACAAGATTCTCCTAGAATCATGTCGAGTAATGAGGATGCATATTGTTATGAGCCACATCAGTCTTATGCCCAATCCCCCCAATATGTCTCATCCCATGTTAAACCTAACCTTATTTTCAATTTAAAAAAAACATTGATGGGATTTTAAACAATATGTGTTAGATCTTGATAGCAGAAGGGGATATGGCCAAGAGATTACTTGTCATATCATCTATCAAGTAAGGGATGTAATAGACATGATTAAAAGTGAGTGGGATCCCATTGAGAGGGCAAATTGGCAAGAACTTACATATGAGATGTTAGAAGTGTGTGGATTGATTGAGTTCCTAGAAGATAGGCTAAGAATTCATGAGAACCAGCCTTACCAAGTCTACCAAACTTCATACCCACCACCACAAATCCCATATCAAACATATGCCACCCCTGTTCGTGAACAAGGTCAAAATTGTCAAGACTAATTCCCCAATAATGCAGAGTCTATGATAGCAGCAAGGGAAGAGGATCCCAAACTCTCACTTTCCCCTCAAATTCCTTCCACCCTTACTCAAGAAGCTTCTTATTTTCCATCACAACCTTCTTCTTTCCCCCTTTTCAAAGAAGAATATATTTTAAAGGAAGCAATTGAGTATGCAGAAGAATATGCTCAATTCATGGCCAAACAAGAAGATTACATCAGTATAGAAGAGGAGGAGAACACCATAGACTCCCATTTTAATGAGCAAGAGGATAAGCTACAAGCTTTTTCCTTAACTTCTGATGAGGAAGAGATCATTTCAAATTTTTTCCTTACTCTACAAGAGGATTTGGAGGAATATGGACACTCCCTCGACCAAGTCATTGAGATAGGAGGTGCTGAGCTGGTTTTAGATGAAGAAGAAAGCCCTGAGATTCAAATGAGTATGTAGAATAGATGCCAGTTTTAATTCATCCTTGCAAGAAGATGAAGTCATCAAGGATCATGATGATGAAATAAAGCTGGAATCTTAAGAAGACATGCCAAAAGATAATGGATATCAAAAGGCATAGCATGAAGAACCAATATCCCATGATTTCTTGATGACACCTGACAACATGAAGAACTAATAGTTGATGGGCATTCAAGGATAAGAAGAGTTCATAGGTGTCGAATACATGTTTTGCTCAGACTCGTTTGAGTGTAGGTAGACTTGTGTGGCTGGTGCAGAGAACATTCCATCAACGACATACCTGTTGCAATCACTGGTATGGCAATGCAAGTTGGCTTGTTATAAAGAGGACGTGGGAAAGTTAATTTTTGATCCTAGAGGAAAATAAGGATTTGTAATTAATGTAGTTAGGTAGTTTCCATTCTCGTATTGCTTTGTTTTGTTTTTTCCTTTCCTAATTTTCCTTTAAAATAAACATTTTAAACACAGAGTCGACATCTTAGAAATTCTTTAATTCTTTATTTTTTGCCGCAATAAATCCTTCCCCAAATCTTTTGAAATATCTAAGGTAACGTGTGCTGCATAATGTGTCTACCTCGTTTTTTCCTAAAGATTCAGTAGGCTTTGCTAACGGTCGCCTTAATTTAATGCTATTTGGGACTTGATAGGCCCATAAATATCCCTTAGCAAATTTTAAAGTTTACAAACTCCCAAGCATTCTTGCAAAAATATCTTTCTCATTGTGATTGTGGCACCTAGTGAAATTTGTTGTAGCAAGCATGTTTTTATCTTGCAAAAGGTTCATACCAAGTTATTATATAAGAGATTTAGAGATGGCAGGAACATCAGAAACACCTAGGAAAAGAAGAAGGGTGCAGTTCCAATTGGACCCAGAAGAGGAAGAACAGCCTTCACAGTGCCTAGTGTAGAGCACCATAACTTCTCCTCAGGTAGGAATTACTCCCCCTCCTCCCTCTCAATCCATGCCTCCACCTAACCAAATGACACCTCTCACCATTGCTACCATTCCCATTTCACAATTCACTTCATCCTTGATGCCTCAAGCCTTAACATTACCCTATTTCTCCCCCTCCATTCTCAAAAAAATGCCCCTTCAACTCACCCCTAGCCAGCCAATGGCTCTCTAATACGGCCTACCGCAAGGATTTCCCTTTGCAAGGGGATATATTGCATCCCCTTCCACCTTCTAGATGCAGGTTAATGCTAAAAAGAAGGCAAGAGAAGCCTTATTGGAGAAGAAGAGTAAAAAGAATAAACCACCAATGGTGCCACATTTGAGGTCAAAATTTGACCCCATTCAACAGTAGCTGATGGTGACCCATTTGTCACCCAATGTTTCCAAGCCGAGTGAACAAATGTGGCTAGAAGACTACACCATGAATGTAATGGCCATCGACATGTCCTTGTTCAGGCCTCAAGGCAGAGTCAAGCTCATGACCGAATCCACTTCTATGGTCATAGAAGATTATTTGAGGAATCAAGGAGACTGCAGAAGATGGAGGCTGACCTAGCCATGAAAAAGGCAAACTACAATAGTTTGGCCAAATAAATAAACTAGAAGGATAATGAGATAGCTAGTCTATAGAAATAGCTGCAAGATATTGTTTCCCTCTAGACTCAACAGACAATTTAGGCCTAAAATGATTCTTTGAAAGTAGAGCTTGTACTTGCCAAGGATGTAGCATTAGCTCTAAGAGGGAAAAATGCAACATTGCAAGGAAGAGTCGAAGGAATCCAACTACAAGTTACCCAATCACAACAAAGGTTGCTAGAAGAACATAACAAGGGTGCAGCTTTTCAAGCCTAGCTCCAGGTAGAGTAGCAGTGGACCACACAACTAGCAATTGAGCTAGCTAATAGGCCAAGAGGTGTCAGAATGGTGCAACTGGTGAAGGAACTCTACAAGTCAACATGGGAGAGAATCTCTTCAGAGAATCTTTAGCTTAGGCCACTTTTCACCTTCCTATGCCACACATAGCAATTGTGTGAGATGGTTGAGAATCTGATATAGAGCACTTTGGCCATGATCTCCTAGAGAGTCATAGACTCTCATTCTTTACTGGAGAAGTTCTATAGCTCAAGGGATTTAAAATTAGTAGTGCCAGGGATTTGTGATAGAATGGACACCATAAAATGGGTCAATGAGGAGCTCAGTCATAATGCCACAGCCAATAACTACAAAAAGCTGGTTCGATGTCATCAAAAAAGGCATCAGTGAAATGAGGCAACACATTGAAGATTTGGTGTGACTGGGCCTTCCTTCCTCATTTTTGAATGTGAGGATGGTTTTGATGGTGGATGAAATCCAACCATTGATGCTAGCTAGGTAAAGGGATCAAACAATTTTTTAGAGCTTACGGGATGATTCTCCAACCTCTGAGGTCAAAATTGTTCTAATTCCTATTTTCCTACTAGAATCCAAGCTAAAAGATAGTACCCAAGTCTTGCAAACCTTCTCACACAAGGATCTCATTAGATTAGATTTGGATTTTGATGAGTTACAAAATAAGCAAGGATTATTTGACCATGAGTGGTCTATCTTCCAGACAGCTCTTTTAAAGATGTAAATTTTGAAATTTTGATCGAGCAGGAGTCAGGTTCTTTTTGAGTAGGCTCAAAATCCCTGATGGTCACCAATAATTTTAGAGTATTTTCCTACTCTACGTTGTATTCAATTATTTTTAGTCGAGCACTGCAATTTTGGTTCTTTAGGCGAAGCGACAAAATTTTGAAGCAGAGGGCCAATTCATTTTGCCTAAGTGTTGAGATGCAGTGGAAGCTACCAAGTGTCACTCTCTGAGTAGATCTTTTTCCCCTTCTTGTTTCCTTCATCTCATTTTTTCTTGAGTATTAGTTCAAGTAGATGCTAACAAGTGTCACTTTTTGGGAGACAAAGCCGATAGTTGGCATTCCCTGAGTCCCTTTTTTGTAACCTTCAAGAACTGTAGATCGTGCCACATACCCAGTAGCAGTTAAGCAGAATGCACTACATGTCAGCATCCATGTCTCATATCGACATCCACACTTCATTCAAAGATTTTCAACATAAAGTAGCAGAGAAAGAGGAGAGCACCAAGTGGCAGTTGCGGAGGCCCTAAAATACCTTTTTGGAGAAAAATTACAAGCCACCACGTGTCGTCATCTGGGAGACTTTGGTCCAATGATTTAATTCAACGCATAAAGGTGTCCTTTCATTTTTATTAAGTGCTAAGAGCAGCGGAGGCTACCAAGTGTCACTCTCTGGTCCCTTTCTACCCCATCCCCAAAAAGCAATGGAAGGTGCCACGTACCTTTAGATGAAGAAGTAGAAGATGCCACATATCTTCCCAAGAGCAGCAGAGATTTCCACATGTCAACATTCAAGTGATCATCCTTGAGTTTCATTGATGAATAAAGGTTATGGTGGGCCTTGGGTGTTACTTCAAAATCCATGGAAGCTGTCAGGTGTCGCCATCCATAAGAGCGTGTTATGAGTCCCGAATAAATCTACAGGATAGCCAAGGAACGGGAGAGGGACAGTGTCTTTGATGAACCCAGTGGAGAGTGCCAAATGCCATTTTTTGATGCCTAAAGGAGAGTTTTTCATAAATTGGCTAAGGGTACTCTCCCATTACAAACATAATAGAGTGCCCGTCTACCTGTTACAGTGAAAATGGAGGGAAATTCATTGAGAGTTAATTCAAGTAGATGGAGTAGTGCACCGGGTAGTTTTTTTTGGGGCTTGCAAGCATTGAAGATGCCATCTATTTGTCTCCTAATAGCAGAGGTAGAATAGATAGTTGAGCAGCCCAGTAGGTGATGAAATTTGAAATTCAGGTGTAAAGAGAGGAACTAGTTAGGAATCGCCATGCCACAATTAAGGGCAGCCATTCTTCTCTAGCATGGCTTTTCAAAGCATTGAATGCGCCAATGTTCATATTATTATTTTTTATTTATGTATCTAGGGCTATAAAAGAAGAAGAATTGTAAAATTTAAGGAGAGGGGGGAATTCTCATAGTTTTAGACTATCTAAAGTTTGTGGCCAATAATATCATTTGCTCTTGTCTCAATTTTCTTGAGTTGTAAAGTTTATGTAATCTTGAATGTTTCTATGCCCCTTATGTGGCTGAATGAATTGAGGAAATTTGAGCTCCATGCCTTTGTTGATGTTATTTGTGTTGTTTGCAAAGTAGTCTATACTGTAGATTTTCTAGTGTGGTGATTGGAAGTGTTATTTGCTTTTGTCTCATTTTCTTGAATCTAAAGATTTACATGGCTTTGCATGACTTCTGCACTTCCTATGTGATTGGAAGATTCTATTAAGAAGATTGAACACTATGCCTTTGTTGACAATTCCTATATCTCAGCAAAAGACTCCCCTATTGTGAGCCTCTATTTCCATTATTCCAATCTTTTACATTGATAATGCAGTTGTCTACTCTTAAATGTAATATAATCATATAATAGTTTCACTATGCTCATGTTAGGATTAGGATTGCTCTCAGGCACATTGCCATAGTTAGGTTTCAATTCCTTCATTTTGCATTTCTATTTAGTCTCCTATCCCTTTTCCTTAACACCAAATACAAAATAAGAGACCAGCTTCTTCAAAATCTAGAGGTTGTTTTCAAGCCACATTGTCCCACAGCTTGAAACTTCCCATTGTTGTTTATTAAGATCTAGCACAATTTTAAGACATCAACAATAACTTTTCATATCTTTTACATGGGAGACCAATATTTTAAAGGATATTAAAGGATTTATTTTGATACACATCAATGGAAATAGTTCAACATTTGGAGGTTTGTACTTCATTAATTATCATTTTAAATATTCAACTTAAAAACCCTCCTAAAGCCCTAAAAACCTAGTTTTGCAAAAATTGTATTTTATTTCCATCAAATAATCATGGATAAACCTAAAACATTTTCAAACGTCATGTAAAATCAAAGAAGATTCCATAAATTCCAATTTTATGCATGGATATATATAGATGAGGGAAAAAATCATATTTTTTGTGGAAAAAACATGTAAAATGAAGTACTGGTCAGCTCAATGAAATATAATCAATGGAACTCAAATCCTAAGAATTTTAATTCATCCTCAAATATTAAATTTATCATAATTAATCTTGGAAGTGCTCCTATGAACTCAATCAAAATGGCCAGTCTATAGAAAAATGGAGCAAAATAGGCCTAGTCAACCCTATTGATTGAATGGTGAATGTTTTCTCATCAAAATCACATATATTATGATGATAAAAGTTTTTCTATGTCTAATTTAATTATTTTTCAGGTTATATGGAGTCTAAGTGCACAATTTGGCTAATAGGCCCAATTGCCCTAGTTGGCCTAATTATTCAAATGGTCAAATTTGAGATTGGCATTAAAATTGGTCATCAAAGAGTTGAAAATAAATTTACATGATGCATATATGTTGTTACATGAACCTATCATGCATAATTCAGCCTTCAAAATCTCTTTTCATGTAAGGTAAGATTATTTGGAGTTAACTCATCTTGTACTTTTGTTGACTATTTGACAAGTACCACATCTATTCTTGGTGATCCTATTAATTGAAGGCTTTCAAACACTTCAAAATAAATTCAAGATTGAGTTAATACATCAAATTATGGTGTATCATTTCATGAAAAGGATTGACTTATAAAACATGGGACCATGACCTCCTTTCTACTCCAATTTTAAAGACCATGCAATTTTTGTGGAGTTTGAAGATTTTTTAAAAGAGTTGATTGAATATTGTAAAAGGATTAAGTATTTGGTTAACCAACCAAGAATATTCCTAATGAAAAATAAATTCTAAAATAGTTATAGTTAGTTTGTGAGACATATATATTGGATTTTTCAAGCCCTTTTTGGATTATTCCTAGAGTTGAAGAAGAAACTATCTTCTCAACCATAAATAAATAAAGGATATTTTAATTTTGCATATGAGTTTTGATAGAGAATAAAGTGTAATTAATTATGTATCAATATATAATTTAGATTATATCACCTTTTGGAAGGTCCCTTCCTCACATATTGCTTTCGATCTCACCTTGTACAAGTCATTTGGAGAGGTGAAAAAGGAATTTTATAATCCAAAATTCTTTCAATCCTTCATCTGAATTACCAATGCTTATGGAAAATCTAAGAATTTTTATTTATTTATATGTGTGCATTACTTTCAATATCTTCCAAAGGATATAAAAAATTTAGGTGCATCAACTCATTAGATAGTATTTCCTTTCAGTTTCCCCTTTTCATCCCAAAATTAAAGTAGATCAGTTTTAATAGATAAATCTTAAGGGAACTAGGCCTCTCTAGAGGTTATTCTAAATACAGAGTCACTCAAACTCTAATAAGTTCCCATTGTATCATCTGAAGTGAGGGTGTGATTTGTACATCTTCAAGCAAGGTGCACTCTAAAGTGATAATAGTTTTTAGCACACTTGATGGGACATCATTCTACACACTAGCCTTTAGATGAATTTATAATATTAGTGCAACTTTTAGGCACTCAAAACTGGTTATGAAGATTAGGTATCATTTCAATATTGATCACTTTCATCATTTATCTTACTAATGGTATCAAATGGCTTATTTTAGTATGGATCCATATTATCCTCACTACAATTAGTATGACCAGCCACACTATGATCCCCACCAGTAGTATGAGGATATATATCAGGGATATATATAGGATTACTACCAAGATCCTCTATATGAATAACCAATACATCACAATATTACCCCTTACCAGTCTTATCATGACCATTTTACATCTACCCAATCCACATCAATAGTTAAACAAACTCTAGTGAGCCTTTATAAGCATGCACTAGAGTTGTATTCATAGAGATATTATGGCCAAGATACCCATACTCACCAGATTCATCATCTGAGAGAGTTATTGAAACAAATAAAAGAGAAATGGGCACCTATTGAGAGAGAAAATTGGGGCATTCTCATTGGTGAGATGATGGATTTAAGTGGTTATATTCAAAGTATTGAGGACAAACTAAAAGGCCTCAAGGGACAACATGTCCAACCTCACTCTCATTATATGCCATCCATTCCTCCTCAAGTGACCATTACAAGAACCCCTTTTATTTTGCCAAGTTCTTCATGTGTTTGTAAAACCTTCCCTTCTTGGAGATCTATCCAAGAGAACTATAAAAGAAAGAAAGATATTGTTATGGCATAGCCTACTATTGAGATCACTGACCACTTTAAAGAGAAGATATTCCAAGAGAATATTGATAAGCAAATCAGAGAGTTGGAGCTAAAGACAAGGAAAGAGGAGGAGACCAAAAATCAAAAAGTCAACAAAGAGACTTTATATTTCCCATCTTAGAACCAAATCATGGAGTCAAGCAAGAAAGAGGAATAATCAAGCATCATTCAGGATGTTAAATTCAAGTAAGAAATCATTTAATATTCATCCCTTTCTCCTTATAATCCTAAATCCTTTCCTTCATGGAAATCCATTCAAGAGAAAGTGTAGTAGAGAGATGAGGTGAAGGTGATCCAAGAACAACCTAATGATAAAAATTAGGAACCTATTCTTTATGAGGCAAGTAAAGAGGATGCATCCATAGAGATAGAAAAGAAAGGTTACTTGAGTGATCAAGAAGAAGAAATCATAGTTAGGACACCATTTGGCAAGGAAGAAAATGATTCAATTTTCCATGATGAACAAGAAGAGGATTTGTAGGAGTGTTCTTAAGAGATTGTAGTAGATGAGATAGATGAAGTGCAAACAAATATTTATTTATAAGGTGACCATGAAGAATACTCACATAAAGCCATTGCTGAGATAGATAATATTCCTGAAGAAGATTGGCAACAATTATACCATGATTTCTTGAATGAAATTGAAGAACTTAAGATGGAATATATTGATGATGAGATAGAACAATAGGTTGATGATTCATCTAAGTATTCTAAATTTTTTTTGGAGCTTCAAGAAAGTAACACTATTATATATATCCCAGAATAAGATGATTTAGAACTTCAGTGGATAGATGAGATGATTTTCTCTATAGAAGATGAAGATGAAGCAAGTGTAGTAGATCACAAATCTTCATTTCAATCCATCTAAAAGGTAGAAATGTGTGATTAATATGTTTTAAAGTTTAATATTAAAAATGAATTTCATGTCCTTTCAATTGATCACAATGAAGAGGCCTTTTGGGATGACTTGGAGAATTGTTTTGAAAAGTTTGATAGTATATCTCCACCTCATACTGATATTGATGAATGTATTGTAAAGAGTACAATTTCAACTATTCATCAGGAAGAAATTAGGGACATATTACAACCATGTTTAGATGCTTATCAAGAATTTAAATATTTTGGTAAAATACTACATCAGATGGAGTCAAATGAAGACATCAATCTAGGTATACTAGATAAACTACCAATAAAATAATTTACTGAGAATGTGTCAAATCATGATCAACCTATGAATGAGGTAAATATAGCATTCTTGATGCAAAAAAGGAGAATATGGGAGGAAGATGATGCATCAAATAGCTAATATAAGAGAGTTATATAAGAGATTTATCAGGAAGATGATGCTCCCATTTATATAAAAGAGTTATAAAAAGGAATTAAATACATTTCAAGGATCTATGGTGCATCAAATAGCTTTCCATTTGATCCAGGAGGACCAACAAGGTGGAGGTTAGTTTGTACATTATAGACTACCTTTTTGTTATTTTATCTAAGTGCATATCCACACATGATTTTAGTAGTTGTTTTTTCATTTATAATTTGTTTTTTCCCTTTCCTCTAGGTGCACATGTGTACATGTTTATTATTTTTGGTGTCAGTTTCTCTGGTTATGTCTTGGTCTAAAACCTTTCCTAGTTTCAGTGTTTGTCTTGCTCTATCCTCTTTAGAGTTTTTGAAATTTTTTTACTATTAGGATGGTAAACCCCAAAAATTCACCAAATTTTTTAGTAATTTATCTTGTCAGGGTCAAATTACTACCCCCATCATTTGAAACTTTCAAATATCCAGTCCTTACCCCTTTGTAGCTAGTCAAATTGGTGAATTATGTCCTAAAAATGCATTTTTTGAGAAAAAAGCACAAAAAATGGTTTTAAAATGGACTATTATAATTTCAAAAAGTATTTTAACATATTAAAAAATGTGAAAATATCCTAAGTCCTAAGTTTCAAGTCATAAAAAGGTCATTTGATATGTCTTAATAGCTAAAAGGCCCCAAAATAACCCACACATGCCAATTTCCATATTTAAAACAACAAAAAGGGGTTAAAATTATATTTTTTCATGTAATTTCTGGTATTAATTCTTAAATTTTCTTTTTGAAGTGGTGAAAGGCTTTGGTAGTCTTATAAAGGCAAAAAAATCTTCTTTTCACCTATTTTGCAAGGTAAGGATTTCATATGGATTCCATACATCCAGGGTAGGTTTTATCATTTTCAGGTCATTAAAAAGCTAAATTAGGAGTTTCATGGCAATTTATGGCCATATAGGCCCTAAAATAGCCTCCTTATATTACTTCTCTTATTGGCACAAACAAACTTACATGTAGGTTTTCTAATGGTACAGTCTATTGGAGTTGAGTGAAGATCTCAAATTTAGGGTGAAGAAATTAAACTTAGAGGGATTCCTAATGGTGTAAGTGGATTGTCAATTGTAACCTCTAGGATCATGAACAATTTAGTTTATTTTAAGTCAAATTATGCTACCTTGACACTAGGATGACAACTAATTTTCTTCAATTTCTCCTCACCTAAGTAGAGTTTTAAGGAAATTCCACTTGTTCCAGAATCTTGAGGAGTTCCTCTAAATTTCCATGGTCTATTTTAGGTTTTATTCATCCAATTAAAGGTCAAACAAAGGTATCAAACTTAGCTATTCAATCTATAGTTGGCATGTTTGCAAGGAAGATTTATATGATCATGAAAGAAGAAGTCAGCTTCAAGTTTTCAAGAAAATTATGTTTGGATGGTTTTTCATCAAGTTTTCATGATTTTAAATCATTTTTAATAGATATTTTTTAAGTTTTATGGGTAATAAAACCCATCTCTATGGTTTTTAAAGTGTCTCAAGAGGCTAATTTAGCATGAATTAAGGTTTCTTTGCTAATTTTAAGGTTTTTTGAGAAAACCATGTTTCAAATTAACCCTCTTGTACTCCTTTAATGGCCTAAAAATTCACGAGGTATGATTTATTAGTGTAATTTTTTCCTATATCCCATCATATTGGATTTTATAATGCTCCACCATATTCCTTCCCACATCCATCTCACTATCATACAGTCATATCACTGTCTTTTCCCCTTTTTCCAACTTCATGCTTTATCATCATATTCTCATGTATACCATCCTTAAAACCATCTCCATTACCTAATTTAACATCATAAGTCCATGAAATAATAGGATAAATCATCACCAAGAATCGATAGGAATAATATGAGCCAATCAAATTCACATACAATCATGATAAAAGAGTAAACAATAGGGTTTTTTGTCAAAAGATGAAAGATGAGGGTTCATATTCTATGATCAAGGTGAAGGAAATATCCTTGAAGGCTAACAAAAATAAGATATCACTAAAATAAGGGAATTAAAGGTTGAAAAATGGTTTTATAATCATAAAAGAGGTATTTAAGCCTACAAACCACCAAACATAGTCAAAACGAGCATTGTTAGCAGGTATATATAGTCAAAGAAGTCAAAGGAAGTCTTTTGAGTTTCAAAGGCATCAATATTAAAGAGATTGAATTAATGGTTGTAGTAATGCATAAGAATAGTCTCACTAAACATATGAGAAGCAATAAAAAGGGTCATATGCATACATAATAGACTCTTCAAGCACCTTACAGTCACTATCCATATAATGAGATCATGATTTGCATCAATCCAAAGTGATAGTGGGTTCCTCCATACAATAAAATGATATTATTTGTGAACAATTAAGAAAAGTATCAAATACCAATCAGGTTTATATCCTTATTTAAGGTCACCTACATCTTAATCCATACACAAGTTATCCATGGAGTACCTATAGTGCCCTAAAAACCTCTTATAGGCTGCTCCTTGAGTCATTTTATTTATTGAGGGTACGATCATTAAGGACACTTAAATTATTTTAGGAAACCTAATGAAATTCTTATATGGGATAAAAATTAAGGAGACTTACCCTTAGTAGGATTGGATTCATTCAAATGTCACCCTATAGTACCTAAGAGAGGACCTACAAGCCTGTGTGTGACTATGTGAGGACCCTTTCATAGTGATGACAACTTATTCCAAAGGAAGCTTTATCTAATGTTAGGGAAAAAGTGAAATTAATATTTTTCATTTCATGAAGAGAATATAAAAGGAGGAAAAGATAAATCAAGTTCTATAAAGGCTTAATAGGTATAAATGTATACCTATAACCAACACTAATTATAACCCTATAGTCAAACATGTTATGAGGTAGGGGGTTCAAGAGGGTTTCATGATGGTTGTAGGGTTTAAAAATTGAAACAGGATGATGTTATGGATATGATGGTATATAATATAAAAAAGGGACCTTCACACTTTTTTCTTCAAGCTTTCAAACTCTTCCAAGTTCCCTCATGGTCCATATAAGGACAAATCACCATAGTATACAGTCAAATGCTGATTGAGGGTTTTGAAGGCTTTTTTTATGTCCAAACCATGAGAAGAGGGAGGTCTTGGATTATATATTTCCAATTCATAATGGTATTTTCTCAAGGCTTGATACCCAGTCAATCCAAACCAATATGATGTCCTACAGGACCTAAAAGGACATTCTACAGACTTGTGTCCCTTAAGGAAACATAATAGTATGAGAATGGCCCTAGAGGTTCAAGAAAGATAGTTTTGATTTGAAAAACATAAGTGGAATTAAATATTTTTGTTAGTTTCCTGATGTTTTGAAGGTAAAAGGGCCTATTCAAAGGCTAAATAAGGATAAAATGAGAACATACAGTAAATGCAAAATGAGCATTTATAGCTAGGTACTTCAAATGTTAACACAGTGATATAGACTTTAAAGATTTCTAAAGGAGATTGAAATCCTTATGGATTGTTTTAAACCTAAAAATAGAAAATAATACCAAGAAAAGTTTTTTCTACCTATCACCAATCTCTCTAGGGTCCCAAGCATTGTTCATTATCCATATACTTAGGGCAAGCTACAACTAGGTAAGGGTTCTATGAACTAAGAAACTTGTCAAGGAGGTTGAGAGCCTAAAGCACTAATTCATCACCTTGTAAAGTAAGAAGGATTACCTCAATAAAATTATCATATGGATATCAAGTGTCTTTATTTATATCTTACAATCAAGGGATACCAAAGATGCATCTCATAGCCCTGTAGGTGTATTTACATGCAATGGAAGGTGTTATATTATCTATACATCTCAAGAAGCATCATAACCTAAACCCTAAGGCATTATCAAGTGGAAAATGTGTTTAGGTTGATGGTATATTTAATAAATTTTATTCTATTTTAGTGAAGGTTTTCATCCTTTCATACCCAAAGAGCCACCTATAACCATGGTAAACTATAAGGTTATCCTCACAGTCATGGTAAAATAAGTTTCAAGTCTCCCTCAAGATAAGATGATCACATGAATACATCATCATGCATGGAAAGGTGATCATGGAATTTTCAAGACTTGATAATAGGGACAAAATTCTATTTGGTCATAACACAAGGATGATGGTACATAGTATAAGCCATTGTATAAAATATACCTAGTTTAAGGCCTAAAAGGCTTGGAATTAGTCAAATGGCTACAAAGAGATGTGTGGAGGAAATGAATTTTATTTATATGGTATTTAATCATGTAAATAATATTTATTAGCACTAAATATTCTCAAACTACATCAAAAACCTACTAAAATAAAAAATAAAATCACTTTGAAGCTTAAATGCATTGTTTAAGGGTCATGCTGTGCTTGAAAATAGGGGTAGAAGAATTTTCAAAAATAATGAAAAGAATATTAATAATTTTTTATATATTTTTTACCTTTAAAACATCAAAAAACCATTAAAACAACTCCAAATCACTAAATCTCAATCAAATATGCAAATAATCCATGCACAAAGGTCATTTTTGAGAGAAAATTGAGGATTCTGAGAGCTAAAAGTAGAATTTTGACCTCAAATTTTTTAAAAAATGTCATAATTACTTCAATAATCCTCTTAAAATGTTTCATGTCCATTTTTTGAGTGGATATACTCATTTTTTTGTCTCAGACCTCAGCCTATCCATTGGAGGTCACCATTGGAGTAGGTAACATTTTGGAGTGCTACAGGGGTTTCTAAGTCCAATTAAAAGTTTTAAAATCATGTTATGATGTTTTTAAATCATAATAAGACCCTTAAATAGTTTGAAAACTCCAAATTTTATGCAAACCTTGCTCATTTAGACTTTTGCAAGCAAACAAACATATAGGCCAAAAAGAGGTTTTTTGAATTTTCAAGAAAAAATGGACTTTAAAAGTGTTTTGATAGTATGGTACATACCCTATGATTAGTTTTTAATGATTTTTGATGCTAGGAAGGAACTATTTTCATTTTTGGTGAAGTTTTTCACTTTTGTAGTTCTAGACACCCTTTCAAGCTTCTTGTTCAAATGCTCATATTTTTCACCACATATAAATTTTGGCCAAATTATATTAGTATTAATTTATGACCCATATTTAATTATAATTAATTAAAAATTGAGATCATATTATGTGTTGTGATTTATGAACAATCACTAAGAGTGTAGGTAGCCCAAAATGCAAGCTAAACCTCGCAAGCAAATTTTCTCCATGTGGTAAATTTTCATATATTTTGCATGGGATCAAAATATTTTATAGGATATTATAGGTGTTTCTATGATATTCATAAATGGAAATATTTTATTATTTTGAGGTCTGCACTTCATGAATTATCATTTTGAAGATTCAAATTTAAAACCCTTCTAAACCCCTATAAAACTAGTTTTGTAAAAAAATGATTTTGTTACCATCAAATCATCATGGATAAACCTAATTTTTTTTAAAACATTAATTAAACTCAAATAATAGTCCATAAATTTTAATTTTATGCATGGATCTATATGGATGAGGGAAAAAATCATGTCTTTTGTGGAAAAAAGCATGTAAAATGAAGTACTAGATAGCTCAATGAAATATAATCAATAGAGATAAAATACTAAGAATTTTTATTCATCATAAAATATTTAGTTGATCATAATTCATCTTGGAAGTTCTCCTACCAAATTGATCAAAATGGCCAGTCTACAGAAAAATGGATTAAAATAGGCCTAGTCAACCTTGTTGACTGAATGGTGAATTTTTTCTCATCAAAATCACATATCTTTTGATGAGAAATGTTTTTCTAGGTATACTTTAATTTTTTTATGGGTTTCATGGTGTCTTTATATAGGTTTCGTGGAGTCCAAGTGCATAAGTTGGCTAATAGGCCTATTTGGCTTAGTTGGCCTAATTGTTCAAATGGTCAAATTTGAGATTGGAATTGGAATTGGTCATCAAATATTTAAAAATAAATTTAAAAGATGCATATATACTATTAAATTAATTTATCATGTATAATTCAGATTTAAAAATCTCTTTTCATGCAAGGCAAGCCTATTTGGAGTTGACTAGTCTTGTACTTTTGTTGACTAATTGACAAGTACCACATCTATTCTTAGTGATCATATTAATTTAAGGCTTTATAAAACTTAAAACTCACTTCAAGATTTAATACATCAAATTCTGGCATAACATTTCATGCAAAGGATTGACTTATCAAACATGGGCCCACCACCTCCTTTCTATTTCAATTTTAAAGACTATGTAATTTTTGTGGAGTTAGGAGATTTTTTAAAAGAGTTGATTGAATATTTTAAAAGGATTAAGTCTTTGGTTAACTGAAAAAGACTATTCATTATGAAAAATTAATGCTACATTAGTTATGGTTGGGTGTTGAGACATATATATTGGCTTTTTCAAGCCAATTTTTGATTATTCTTGGAGCTAAAAAATAAACTATATTTTATACCATACATCAATAAACGAGATTTTTATTATGAATATGAGTTTTGATAGAGAAGAGAGTGTAATTGATTGTGTATAAACATATAAGTGGGATTATATCCCCTTTTGACAGGTCCCTTCCTCACCTATTGCTTTCTATCTCACCTTCTACAGGTCATTTAAAGAGGTAAAAAAGGAATTTTATAATCCAAAATTCTTTCAATCCTTCATCTAAAATACTTATGCTTAGGAGAAATATATGAGTTTTTATTGATTTATATACTTGTATTAGTTTCAATAGCTTCTACAAGATATAAATATTTCAAGTGCATCACCCCATTAATAAGATTTCCCTTCAGTTTCTCCTTCCCCTTTTCATCTCAAAATCAAAGTTGATTAGTTTTAATAGATAAATTTTAAGGGAACCAACCCTCTCTAGAGGTTGTTCTCAATATAGAGTCACCCACACTCTGATAAGTTCCAATTGTATCAGCTAGAGTTAGGGTGTGTTTTGTACATCTTCAAGCAAGGTGCACTCTATAGTGATAACAACACGTGTAAGGTATGGTTGATATTATCTATGTTTGGAATTAGGTTGTACAACTAGAAGCTATGGGTTATGTTTTTCTAATTCAGTATTAGATGGCATGTTGTCAAAGTATTATTGATTTTCCTCATCCTTTACATAGTGGTCATACCCATATGGTTTTTAAACTACATATTCATCAAATGAGGGGATATATATAGCCCCCCTACTTGTGTAATTTGACATGTATAGGTTTATGATCTTCATATTGAAAAGGGATTGGATAAATATAACTTGTCTTAATTTGATATGTGAATTTACTCCATATAACACTTGGTAATGTTTGAAGTAAGGCATCTTACTTGTGTCAAAATATCAAACTAGAATACACCAACCAAAAGATACATCAGTGTAAATGGTTTCAATAAGTAAGGATATGTGTGTAAAATTTGTTTTAAAAAGGTGCACAAAAGGCTTAAATATAATGGCTTTAAAAACAAATCTTCAATGTTTGGACTTTGGGAACATTTTAAATTGGGCTTGACTTTGAAAGGGTTCAATTTTGGAAACTTGATTTTATAAATGAAGAAAGGAGGTTTGATTAATTATAATAACTTTAGGAACTTGAAATGTGTGAAAATTGGAATAAATATAGATTTGGTTGGATTTGGAATAGTTTAATTAGAACTTGGATTTAGAATTGGAACTTAGATTTGAAATTATCTAGCTTTAGAATTGTTTGACTAGGATTAAAACCTAGATTTGAACTTAGAACTAGATTTAAAACAAAGTAGATGGAACAATAATTAAATTTAGACAATAATTTTGAACTTTAGTCTTGAATTGGTTTGAAGTTGGTAATTTAGATTAGGAAAAGACTTTGATTTTGAATTAACAACCTAACGATGTGATTTATAAAATAAAGGTAGTTACTTAGATTTTTTTTAACATATCACCATTTTTAACCCATAATTTTTTTAGAGTAATGCCTCATTATGTGCATATAAAAATGGTTTTAATTTGGACCTAGTTTCTTTGATATGATTTCAAGTATAAACAAGGTTTTGACATAAAAATGAAGCAACAACACATAAACATTTCAAGGAAATTATAATAACTAAAATGGTTCTACATTACATTCATTTTATCATTCAATATACTTATCTTGAGAGAGGGTTTATATAATTTAAGATTATTTAAAAAATTATTGTAGTTATCAGTGGTGTTTTAATTTGACCATTCTCTCCAAATATTTATACAAGTAAGGAAATCTTTGAGGACTGTTACTTTTTCACCCCTACATCAATGAATGTTCGATATCATAATACTATTTTAAAAGTTTTAAATTTATTTATATATATGGTAATAATAGACATTATGGTATGTATATCAATAAAGTGGATGTTGATATTTAACATGACATTCTCCAAATTATCTTGTCCCTTCATGACCACTTTATCTATAAGATTTTAGTGACGTGTTACTAAAAATATCTAGCTCTGAAGGACCTTAAAACTAAGATACCATTGATTTAACCTCAATTTATATACCCCATTAGATAATAGGGTTTTTATGAATTATTGGGGATGACATCTCAATCACCATGCCCTAAGGACTTATGATAAGGTGATAAAATCTAGCCTACACAATCAAAAGAAAAATAAGCTATTGAATTTTAAACTCATAAGATCCCTTGAAGAGTGAAATTGAAGATCATAGTACACAAATATTTAGGCTAAAAAAATAGGAACCTTTATGTTTTTGGGTCACCCAAAAATGGAGGCATACATGCAAAGATCCTCACAAGACACTTAAGCAAGAAAAAACAAGAGAAAACTTGTGTGAAAAGAAATTATTGAAATATAAACAAGTTTTTTATAATATAAATGAAATGTGAATTCATTTAAAGCCCAAATTTTAAGTGTTTTTTGAAATAATAATGCTTTATTTGACTTTAAACATCACTTCCTTCAATATGGTCCTACCACACAAATGATTGTATGTTTGAAAAATGTGGATTTGAACTAGAAAGGAGTTTGAAAGGAAGTTATCTTAGGTCTTAAATTTTTCCATAAAATGATTTTATCATTCTAACCAATGAATTCATTATTTCAAACTGCATAGAACATAGATAGTAAGATTAGAAACAAGGTTTACTATTGATACAGATGATTTTATTGTTATGACCAATTATCTTATCGACTTTAAATTTTATTTCACAAAGTAGACATGTATAGAAAACATACATAAGGATTAAAAAAATGATTTCACTATAGCAAAAATGATTGTTTTTAAATTTTCTTATGATTTCATTATTTTGAAAACATAGTAAGAAAAAGAAAATAGAGACACAAAAGTAGGAAAAACTAAAATTAAAGACTATTAAAAGAGAAAATAAGATGTAGAAGCAAATAGAAAGATGAAAAGTTATGAGATGAAGGAACATAAATGATTTCACTGCTAAAATAAATGATTTCTCCAAAATTATTTTTGATTTATCCAAACGTAACATGCATAGAAAAAGATAAGAAAATCATTAAATAATTTTACCATTGAAAGCAATGATTTCACTAAAGTTAGTTTTGATTTTGCTATCCAAGTCTACATAGAAGAAATAACTATAAAGAGGAGAAAATGATTTAAGCATGGATAAAAATGGTTTTTCTTAATTTTCCTTCATTTTCATATTTTATACTTGCACAAAATAAAGTTAAGTAACAAACAATGAAATCACCATTGCTAAAGAAAGTTTTACTGAAAATAGATTTGATTTTATAATTCCATAGAACAATTTTGATAATCTAACCTACAATGGAAATTAGTAAAATTTTGAATAATAAGTATAATATTAAATTTATTTCAATGTTAACTCTTATAATTATGAGAATGTGATTTGTTTAGAAGAGCTTGTGGGGTGCATTGGGTCCCATTGGGCATGCCATTATGTAAGAACAAGAATCTGAAATAGGTTAGTTCATTTGTTAGTGAATGACATCAAAATAAAATTGAATAAATAACATACCAAGATTATTTCCTATTGTAATATACGTAAAAAAGCAATAAGTATAAAATAAAATACAAAAACTATGTTTATACCTTCTTGGGAGATTTGCATGAAAACCGGTTTGAAGAGGTCAAGCTCAACTTGTGAGAAAGATGTCTTTAGAAATGTTAAATCCATATAGGAATAATATATCCTTTTTCATTTGAGATATATCTTCTAAATGGTGTGAAAATTTTAATATTCTTGATATATTTATATATCGTAACTATACACTCAAAAAACCTGTCTATAATGCCCAAAGGATCTTATATGTAGAGTCTTTTAGAATGATTGTGAACCATCCATCTCATTTACAAATTGAGGGTGGAGAATGAATATTAAGATTCATGATTGAACACATGGATTTTGTAAGACATGCTATTTAAGATATTTTTGGAGTGTATAAGGAATGTTGGAAGGAAAGTGCAATGACTAGTCCTTTTGGAGTGTGTTGTAGGTCATGTAAGAGAGGAGTGTATAAGGGGCCATGTAAGAGATGCAAGAGACTATGTAAGTGTCCATGTCATAAGACACCTTGGACACACTCCACTCCATTACATTTACTTTCCTCTATGACATCAAAAATTTTAGGTAATAAAACCATTTTTCTATATGGAAAATATATAATTCCAATTCATAGAATTTTTATTTAGAGGAATGATCAGACTAATTAATCAAGGTGATTAATTGGAGATTAAAATAATGGTGCAATTATAATGTCTATTTTTCAATCAAATATTCATTTAATTATATTGTAATAACATTTTCCAAAGTTTATTTTGATTTGAGATGCCCTAGATAAGATTAATGTTGAAATTTGATCCATTTCCCCACTTAGGGAGGCATCATTATGATTTTAGGTTAAAATAGTAGCTATGTAGGAAAATTGGGTTAAATAATTTTTTTTGATCAAATTTACATGTGATTGTGAAAATTCATTCTAAACATAGTTTAGACATGGAAGTAGTTAAAATGGATTATACATAGTATTTATGAAAAATGAATGGGTTGTGTAATGGAAACATGTGTTAAATTTTACAAAAATTTAACAATTAGTGATGATGCAAAAACAGCAACATTAGTACTCAAAATAGTGGTAGTATTACTAAGTAAATAATAAAATTAAGAACTTATATAAACTGTAACAATTAAATTCATACAAACATTATAAAAAATAATAAAAATACAACCTAAATCTAGTGGCACAATTAGTGGTAGAGGTACCCCTAGGACTATCTTCCCTACTTATTCCTTTGGTGTTAATAGGATCTAGGTCATTTTTACTAAGTATTACTTGATTTGTATCATAAGTATGATAAGGGTTGGGACTATGAGTTTAAAATGCTACCTCCAAAGGAGTATTCTATAAGATATCCAATGCAATCTAATTTTTTGCATCTTATTCATAGCTTCTTTCTAAGTTATCATCTTCTATAGATTCATTTGAATACTCCTCTATTAAGTTTCCCTTTTATTACTCATCTTTTGTGTTTGAATAGGCAAGTCCTAATGATGTTATTTAGTATTGAGGTGTCCTCTCTTCTTCTTGTGTGAGCTTATGGGATTGTCGGGTGGTAGGAAAAGTCATTATTTGAGTTGCCATAGGTGGGATAGCTGTGATGTGAACTACAGGGGGAGAAATCATATGACTTACCACCAGTTCTTGAATTGGTTACATTATGGAAACTACATGTGTAAATAAAAATGTGACTTATTAAACTAAGGGTACACCTATATCAATATAAATATCTTATTTCTCTATATATTTTGTATTTGGGAAGATCTTGATGGGTGTCATCAATACCCTTCATTTAATAATATCAATCTAGGTCTGGCATCCAAAGGATGTATGCAAAAGGAGAAAGAGATCTTTGGAAAATGGTTCCTTCTATCACACTCCACACTTATACGAATTAAAAATCACACTTACTAGAACTGAAAATCACACTTCCTAAAATCAAAGTACACTTAAAAAAATTAAATCAAACTTGTAGAAATTAAATCACTTTTGCATGGAATTAAAACACACCTGCAAAAAATAAATTACTGAATTGAAAATTAATGATAAACACATATACCTATAGGTTTACAACAAACTATATATAAAAAATATTTATAGTAATAAAGAAACAAAATAAGAATTTACAACAAAAATAATAATTATAAAATACATAAATAAAATAAAAATATATTGATTCATCTTCCTTAGAATGAGTGGCCAGCTCATTCCACAGAAGAGGATTTATTTAGAACATAGATCTCAAATGGACTGCTCAATGTAGAGAGGATTACAAAGCGTGTTAGTCAAACATTAGTCCATAAATAATGAAAAATGCATAACTAAATAACTAAGTTTATCTATTCCTATGGGAATTACAAAGGATAGAAATAAATAAAATGAAAGAAAGCAACATCATATTACCTTCCCAAATGGATTCACCATACCTATGTGGCTCAAAATCATGCTCTCCCTTGATCAAGCATCCTTGTCTTTATCAACAAAGGTGGTAAACTCCTCAAATGTCTCAAGAATAATCCATAAAACCTAGGCTCATGATTCTAAATCATTAAACTAGCCTATCAATGAAGCTTGAAAACAAAATGAATGGTCTATTTCAAAGGATTGTAGAGATAATTTAGCTTAATAACTTTGCATAAATCAAGCTTTAAATTCACGTTTGTGGCCTCTCTATTTATAGATTTGTGAGATTAGTCAGGATCAACCATGACTGTCCATCTCAAGATTGAGATGTGTGGCCATGCATAATCCTAATATTTGGAATTCAATCCACAATTGTCTTCATCATGACCTTGGAAGAAGGGGAATTGAAGAGGCACGGGAGGTATTAGCTAAGTGTGGGTGACCCATAATCCTGATATTTGTGGCATTTATAGCCTAGGGATGCCTTCCTAATAAATGATGTCACCTAATGATGCAGTTAATAGGAATCAATTTTCAAAAATAAATATTCAAAAACTCTCATGGAAAATCCACTTAAGCTCTTGATTTGGATTAATTACCCTTAAACAAGGTTAATCAACATTTGTGCAATTATTTGAAAATTGGCCCTCAATTAATCAAAATGGTTAGAAAGTCATATTACTAGGTCTAATTTGACTAGAGATGAACTAGAAGGTGATGTTAGATGCATTGGAATTGTATTCTCATTTTGGATATTTCCAATAGCAAATAACAAGTTACATGATGTGTACTAATGAATTAGAAGAAAAGAGTGATCTAGAGTACTAAATGGTGATATTGTCATTTTGAATCAAAATGATCTGATCAAAGTTAACTAGCCCATAAAATGCATTGCCCTATTTATGGATACTTTGACCCAAATTGTCACTTGTATGTGATAATTTATAACCATTTAGCATGTTTTATGGATTTTGACATAAAATGTACATTTGAGTACAATTTGAGTAAGATTGATAATTTCAACACAAATGATGTTAGGAATTAGATGTCTACATTTTTCCCCTATTTGAGAAGGCATAGAGAGACATTCAGGTGAATCAACATCTTTTCAAAGAAAAGAGTTGTTAAGAATAAATTGGAACAAACCCATGATGCCCCCTCGAGAGGACATACTAGGATGGAAGAAATTGATGGACTCTCAAAAAGAGCGAGAAAGTGAGAGAAGAACCCATGGAATAGATCACATCTAGATGAACTAATGATTTCACATGTGATTACCATCAATGATCAAAATATAATTAGAGGTATAATAGGCCTTAGAGATAAGGGGAGTATGAAATATATAATCCATAAATGTAAGGGACACATTGTAAATGTACCCAATTTGAGAGTATAAGTTGCACGCTTATGACATTGACCAATCTTGAGACAAGTTACACATCAAAATATTGCCATTATGGGATTTAATGTGGAGAGATTGGAATTAGAGGAAAAGAGAGAATGTTCTACTTTAAGAAGGGAAGCATCACTTAAATGGGGTTTCCAAAGAGAATATAATAAGTACTCCAGTAGATTATATTTTATTATGATAAAATAGTTTTACCCTAGTAGGGTGAATTTTGATCATTAATAAAGAATAAATAATGATTTTTCCTCTATAGAGATGATTTGATTTGGATGTGGTTTAGATATTGTGCCCCAATATGGGAAACTAGCAAGTAAAATAGCCCAAGTATATAACTAAAAATATAGGTTAAAATGAGTAGGAAAAAATGCACATGTGATGGTGTAATGGCTTATAAATCCATATAAAACCAAGCATATGAAAATGCATAAAGTGACGAGAGAGATGAAAATAAGAAAGGAGATAGCTAAGCTAACCTCAATAGAAATTGAGTGTTACCTACATAGTTTCATGGACTCAAGTTCCAACATGAACTTTAGGCTAATGTAGTTCACCCATGTTTGGGAGAGAATGGAATGAGGAATGATGAAAAGTGACCAAGAATTAATTAGACTCATAATGTATGGAAAGAGATGCACATCTAAGTATATACAAATAATCCTAAAATACATGTTACCTAGAAGCTTAATTCCATATCATAAGCCTAGGTTTTGTAAAGTGTTCTTGAGAATCATTCATCAGAGCTGATGTTGACATTAAGACATTGAGACCTGAGCACAAAGTGCTTGCTATAAAAAAAGTAATTAG
This sequence comes from Torreya grandis, assembly GCA_037957365.1. Classification (NCBI taxonomy): domain Eukaryota; kingdom Viridiplantae; phylum Streptophyta; class Pinopsida; order Cupressales; family Taxaceae; genus Torreya; species Torreya grandis. The sequence continues at coordinate 1,836,230 of JARHVA010001887.1, forward strand.
GCATCATAAGTATGAATAGCTTAGAATGACATAATATTCCAATTGCAATGAGCTAGTTCAAATGTGAATATCTATAACTAAGGATAATGGTAAAATAATGACCAAAACTACAGTTACAATGATTTACATTTAAATAACAATAAAAAAGTGAAGACAAAGATAAACATAAAAATAAATGAACCTAAGTTTAAATTAAGATATAATCAATCAAGACTTAAGTAGGAATAAAAATGTTTAAAAACAAAAGTTAAGAATGTCTTAATGACATGAGACCAAGATATGAATAATCAAGATATATGTGGACCATCATAGAAATCTTGAACACAAAAGAGAAAAGAAAAATTAAATATAAAAACAAGAAACCAAAAACAATCAAATAAACAAAATGGTCCAAGAATAACATAATAACATAAGATCAAGATATAAACAATTGAGATCCATGTGAATCATCAAGATGTTCTAAAACGCAAAAGAGACAAGTAAAAATAATCAAGGAAACACAAGACCAAGATAAGACAAGAAATAATAAAAAGAGAAAAGGAGAAGAAATAAAATGAGAGGTGTGAAATCCCAATCAAAACACCAAGAAAACACAATAAAATAAACACAAATAAAAACCAAGTTAGTGAAGTTTTAAAGACAAATTTTCATGCATGTGCGGTAGAGGTGTTACTTTCCACCACATCATAACAAATAACAATGACATTAAAATTATTCCCTAATTAAATTATGAGTAGACTAATTTTATTAGTGTTATAGAAGAAATTGAAGATACAACAAACAAATGAGAATGGTTTGGTAAACAAAAAGATAATGAGATGAGAAAGAATGATCTTGAAAAAAGATAAGTGCATGGGATAAGATGAAATGAACTAGTGTTTTTGTGCTTGCAAAATGACAATAGTGTAGCATGATGGAATGGGAATGTACAAATATACAAAATCATGAGATAATGTTTTTGTTATTTTATGGATCATGTTATGATGTTTTTAGTATTTCCAAAGTATTTATAGTGTTTTTGGGATAAAATATGCACAAAGTGGGACCATTTAGTTGAGGAGATGCATGTCCTAAGAGTAGAGGTTCTAATAAGATAACTAAGTTGGATAAAACAACCCATGCTCATAAATCAGTGAGAGCAAGGCTTAGGATACTCATAAAATGGTGAGAGTGTATGATAAGAGGGGATATGTTGACCTTGACATGAATCAAGCATGGCATACATAACCCCAAAATAATCCCAAGTTATATTAATTATATCAACACAAAAGGTGATAAAAAATAACTATGTCATAATAAGTTCAAAAACAAAGGTGAACAACAAGGAAAATGATAATAGTAATGACCATATGATGTGGAAATACATGATAAAAAGGCATTGTACCTAATTTGCCCATAGATAGTTATAATTAGGAAATGATTTCATAATACTAATTTTCCCAAAGGTGGTTTTAATTAGGGGTACTAAAACAATATTGATTTGCCCATAGGTGGTTATAATCAATGGTACCAAATAATATTATAGATAAAATATAACTTGCCATATCAAATGTCACATTATGTTCATAGACTATCCTTCAACACTGAATTCAAAACCTATTGAAACTAGATTATAATCACCCAATAAAAGGTGTAAGATGAACTAAAGGAACCAAGATCAAAATGGGATAAAGAAGATGACTAAAAAAAAGCCTTGGTCAATAGTAAAGAAATGGTATAATGAATGATCAAAATAAATTTGGATATAGTGGCAAGAAAGTTTCCCCCAAGCAATGACTAGATCATATTGCTCACAAAATGGTGAGAGTATTGGCTTAGTTTTCTTTCAAAATGGTGAGAGCATTAAAACTTAACAATTAATCATAAAATAGTGAGAGAATGGGATAGGGTGACCGGGCTAACTTCAATAAAAATTGAGCACTACCTACATAGTCCCAAAGCACCTCAAGTTAATTTAGTAAAGATATCTCATGTTTTATTGATTTCAATGGTATAATAATGCCTAAAAAGGGTCTATAGGGTTGTCCCCAAGAGATGAGGCATGGTAATGGAAAATGGGTGAATGGTAGATGAAAAATGGTTTTTTTGCTCTTACTGATAGGGAGAAGCATATCCTAGTCAATATGTGAGACAACAAAAATGATTAGCTACACATGTTTCTATCCAACACCCTTTCAGAACAACTACTCTATTAAGAACTTGTTGCTGATCTGGATCTCAATAATGTGTTTGTGATCTTCATAGATCTTTGATTCTACTTCCTTCAAATGTTGACATAAGATATCCTTATAACATTGATAAAGGAAAATGCTACCAATGATGGTAAATAATGGTAGAATAAATGAGATAAGTGGGTAATAAATAGGTAGGTGATAATGGAATGTATAATGAATGGGAAATAAATGAAGATTAAGATTTTTAGTCACATGTAATGTTTTTGATGCTAGATTCAATATAATATTGGTTGTGGTAGATCTGAAGACCTTTAAAATTATTCTTGATAGGACCATCCGATTGTTCTATTGCTTGATCTTGAGAGTAGCTACCATCTGATTATGTTATAGATTGGAAGTTATTTTATTTAATATTTGATATTTTCTTTAGTAAATAACGAAGAGATTTTATGCTCAACTATTAGTGCCTTGAATAGGTTTTCACCAATGAATTTGTTCTGATCATCCCATAGTGCCTTCAAGAAGGTTTCACAAAAATATGTTAACATTTGACTTTGATTATATTCTAACACCTTTTAAAAGGTGTCACTAAAAGATGCTGATTTTGATCTTTGCTTATCCCCTAGAAAATCTGAAAAAGTTTCACTAAGAGATTGTTCTTCTAAATGAATGTTGTCTTGGCCCCCTATTATTCTATAAATGATATGTTGCCATGGATGCAGTTCAATAAGGTGTGATTTTGTCTATCCTGATCAACACTTATGGGAGGTGGAATGTCGATATAATGGCTATGTTGGGTGGTATTAATGGGATAGTAAAAGGTAGTACAATCCTCATATAAGATACTAGGAGAACCTGTGTTGATGCTAAAGTAATCATCCTCAAAAACCATATAAGGATCAAAAATATATTTAAATTGATCTGCAAGGAAATTATAACCAATGTTGTAACAACCAATACTATAATCTATTTCTGACTCTAATTTTAAAGTAAGGGACTTTGAATCCAATGTTGTAACTGATGTTGATTCTATTTATGATGATAAATCTAATGTTGGTTCAAAAATAGAACCTAACTCTAATATTGATTCTTCATCTGATATGGTTGTTTTGATAATGTTTTGTTGAATATTAATTTTTTGACAAATAATGGCTTATGATGGCATAATGGACTCAATAAAAATTGATTCATCTTGGAAGGGTTCAACATAGACTAAATCATCTAAGTGAAGCCCCTCAAAAAGAGGGAATCTCTCAAGGGACGTCTTGACAAAATTGTGTCTATCAAATTGAGACTCCTTAATGAGTGGGAAAAGATCAAGAGACAACTCTATTAAGACTAGCTTGCCAAGGAGATGAGGGTCTTTAAAAATAGGTAACATATGAATAGGTAACTTATCACAATTTATCTTGCTATAAATGGGTGTTTCAATAATAACATGTTGGTTTTGGTTCATAATTGGTTGCAAAATATTAATTTTGAGCACATTTTGATCTTCATAAGATGTCTTTTGAAGAGGTAATGGTTCTTGTTTAGGCTCAAAGATCAGCATAGAATTTATAAAGTGGGGAACATTTAGTTAAGTGAAAAAAATGGTTTGTGGTTCAATAATGGACTCTTCAAATATTAGACTATTGAATAAGGGATTAGAAATAATTGGTTCATCAAATGGAGGTTCTTCAATAATAGGTTCATCAAAAACTAGTGATGGGCCAAGAATAATAACAACTATATGCTTCTTAGTTTGGTTTCTCATACAAACCAAATGAGGAGATCCTAAAATGGTGATCTTGGTACATTTTAGAGTTTGATTACTCACACAATCCAAAGCATCCAAGTCTTCCTGATAAACCCAATCATTCTAATCGAGAGTTGGATCATAAGTTGGATCTTGACCATGTTCCCATGACTAATTTTTGTGAGGTGGATATAAATTTGTCTCATAAACCATATTATCACCATAGGGGTCTTGACTAAAGTCATAGAAGTCATTTTGTATGGCCATTCTATCATAATTTGGATTATCCATGACTGCACCATAAGTGCAGCTAGACATATTTGCATTTAATGAAGAAATCTCTAAAAATAGAAAGACTTAAAGTTATACAAACTCTAAAAAGTGATGTTTAAAAGATAAAAGGTTAAAAATTGGTTGAAAGATTGAAGCTACATCTCAAAATTAGTTTGTGCCAAGATTTGGCATAAAACAACCTAACATCAAATGTCTAACATCAAAGGTTTTAGAAGAAAGGTTGTGTTTTCCCAAAAAAAGTCACAAAAAAAATGATGAGGATAGGCACTCAAATAAAGAAATAATCAATAGTGTTCAAAATTTGGTAATCATTTAACTGAAGCTATACAACCCAAAAGAAAAAGATCTATGTACCAACCCCATGAATTGAGGCCTAAACAGAAATCAATCAATGTTTGGATCCAAACTTGACAAGGTTGATTGAAAATGTAATGTTGAAGATGAGGATTAGATCAAACAACCTAGAAAAGAGTGGACAACATAATGATTCATAAACAAGATCCAAATGGTATACATGACATGGTTTGAAACAAATAGTTTTTAATACAATGGTAAAAAGGTTCTTAAAACAAATTGAGTAGCCTAACAATGTAAGCATGCTTGAATGATGTGGCCAATCATTATGTTTCAAAGACTCAAAGGTAAAAAATATTTGACATGATTTGGGTAGCATAACTCTACCCTTCTTAACTCAAATACATTATTTTGACATGGTTTATGAAAAAACAAACAAGTTATAGCCTGAAAACATACCAAGTAAATAATGACTAAAATACACTAAGTATAATCATCCAAACCCTAACAAGGGTATGGTAAAGTGGGGTTGACTGAAATTAATTGGTTTTTGATCATTATAGGGGAATCAATTTCATAATGACTTTCACATCAAATAATGCAAAATACAATCATAGAAATTGGGTGACTGTGGCATTAACTAGTTATAAAAAGGTCTAGTCCTTTTTACAACCACTACATCCTATTGTTTGCTCAGTATAGTGTGATGTCTAAATGTAGATATGTCCCATGTGTAACTCTAATGGAGTAAGTGAATTCAATTCCAAGAGATTAAACCTTGGGTTAAAGCTTTGCTAAATAACTCATGGGAGGCAATGATGTATCCCTCATAAGTCATGTTATTATAAAAACAAAGAAAGCATGAAAGTATAAAGACTTTAGGATTATTTTAAATATCACCCAAACTTTAATGCATTTTTAGGGAGTGCTTTATATGACATTATTTCTAAGCCTTGGACTAGGCTACTTGAAATAAGAATGGTGCTTTTGATTCCAAGGGTTCCCTAAAGGGGACAAATGGAAGAGCATACATGTGACACCCCTCCTTTTACCAAACAAAGATTTAACTTAAACAACTAAGTAAATACAAAAAATTGGAAAGGTGATTTCAGTTTTAAATCCAAATGGAAAATGGGGTGGTATTCATTTTACCCCTTGGTCTTAGTTGTAATTTTGAAACTAATGCTAAAAACTCACTTAAGCACTTAAATATTAATTTAAGCACCCAAAATAATGTTCCTAATTTAGTTTAATCATGAAAAAGGTGATCTAAACATGTTTTTAACAAATTTTAAGTTTGGTCTTACAACAAAAATGTTAAAATGTCCTTTAGTCTTGAAGATCTTTTGGGTTAAAAATAATGAACTTTAGAAAAAGAGCTCTTAGGTCCGTGTTTTAGGAAAAACACAGTGACTAATGTTAGTTATATAATCGATGATGGTTACATTTTTTAATCAATGATGATTATCTAACTAAAATACATTAGACCAATATGATTATTGGTAGGTATACAACCAATGTTGATTTTACTAACTGATGTCAGTTAATATATCCAACTGGTGTCAGTTTCATTAGCCGATGTCAGTTACTGTGTAAATTTATGGCAATCAAAAATGGAAAAATAAAGTTAGAAATTCAATTTGCAAGATTTTTAATGATACAAATGAATATTTTAAAGCTACAAAATGATTTTCTTCATGTGTGGGATGCATATTATCCCACCAAGTGTGCCAGATGTAGAGAGGATTACAAATCAAGTTGGTCAAACATTAGTCCATAAATAATGAAAAATACATAAATAACTAAATAAATAATACTATCTATTCCTATGGGAATTAAAAAGGATAGAAAGAAAAAAAATGAAATAAAGCAACATTATATTACCTTCCTAAATAGATTCACCATACCTATGTGGCTCAAAAGCATGTTCTCCCTTGATCAAGCATCCTTGTCTTTGTCAACAAAGGTGGTAAACTCCTCCAATGTCTAAATAACACTCCATAAACCCTAGGCTCATGATTAAAAATCATTAAAATATCCTATCAATGAAGCTTTAAAATAAAATAAATGGTTTATTTTAAAGGATTGTAGAGACAATTTTGCATGATAACTTTGCATAAATCAGTCTTTAAATTCATGTCCATGGCCTCTCTATTTATAAATTTTTGAGATTGGTCAAGATCAACCATGACCATCCATCTCAAGATTGAGATGTGTGGTCATGGATAATCCTAATATTTGTAATTATATACATAATTATCTTCATCATGAATTTGGAAGAAGGGGCATTGAAGAGGCATGGGAGCATTAACTAGGCATTGGTGACCCATAATCTTGATATTTTTGGCATTTATGGTCTAGGGATGTCTTCACTAGAAATGATGTCACCCAATGATGTATTTAATAGGAATCAATTTTCAAAACTAAATATTCAACAACTCTCATGGAAAATCCACTTAAGCTCTTGATTTGGATTAACTATCCTTAAACAAGGTTAATCAACATTTGTGTAATTATTTGAAAATTGGCCCTCAATTAATCAAAACAGTCAGAAAGTCATATTACTGGCTCATAATTTGACTGGGAAGGAATTGGAAGGTGATGTTAGATGAATTGGAGTTGTATTCCCATTTAAGATATTTCCAACACTAAATAACAAAGGTACATGATGTGTACTAATGAATTAGAAGAAAAGAGTGATCCATAGTACTAAATGGTGAAATTGTCATTTTGACTCAAAATGATCTAATCAAAGTTACATATCCCTTAAAATAAATTTCTCTATTTAGGGATACTTTGACCTAAATTGGTACTTTTAAGTGAAAATTTTAAACCATTTAGGATATTTTATAGATTTTGGCCTAAAATGTGCATTTGAGTGAAATTCGAGTAAGATTGACAATTTCAACACAAATGGTGTTAGGAATTAGATGTCTACACTTACAATAATTTAAAGATAAATTATATTGATTGATTGATTGAATTAATATACACTTGTATGTGGAAGGTTGCATTTATAATTTTATGCTTCCAACCAACACCTTATTTAAGTGTAACAACCTAGATACTCTATCATATTTAAATCTCTAAAAAATATTGAGGAAGTTATTTATTATAATACTAAATATATTAATTCATAATCCCAATCCCCAAAAAAAATGGAGAGAGATATTTATTGGAATAAAATTACATAAACATATATTAGAATACAATCTATTATGGTAAATCTATACATAGAAATCTATATATAGAAGGAATATAAATGGAAAGCATTCTTCATGATTTTGAAACATTAAATTACTCTTAGAAATACTTCCCAAACAAGTATGCTAAATTTTTATTAAAGTTCATAGTAATTTTATTGAAATTTTTAGTAACATACTAAAATCTATAGCAAGCCTAATGAAATCTATAGCAAGCCTAGTTAAATTTGTAACAAGCCTAGTGAAATCCATAGTAATCCTAGTGAAATCCATAGTAATCTTTGTGAAATACATATCTAGTCTAATGCAAGCAATACCTAGTCTAATGTAATCCATAGTTGTTCTATAGCAAGCCTGTTATAATCTGTAGCTACTGTAGCAAGCTTGTTGTGATCCATAGCTACTGTAACAAGCCTATTGTAATCTAGAGCTGCTATAGTAAGCCTATAGGAGTGCATAACTTGACCATAATATTGTATCTTGTTTCAGCATTATGTTTGAATGGTTACTTCTTCATATTTTGAATCATTTTTAGCTTGGTATGAATTTTATAGACACTTATTGACATATTTTTTCCAATAATCTTTAGAAATAGCTAACCAATAGATAAAAAGAAATTGTAAAGACATAACCATGATACATACTTATTATTTTATTCTAAATAAATTATAAGTTTAAAAAATACATTTAGATACACTTCTAATGTAAGAAAATGAATGTTATTTTATGGATATAATGAGCCATTCTATGGGCTCATCAGATCTTAAGGACCCTTTTCTTCAAATTCTCTTCATTTTCTTCTTTTGGATCACCCTATTTCTAAGGTTGTATTATTACTTATAGGGTTTAACCCTTCTATTTGATTTATCATGTTTTTATAATATTTTGTGATGGAGGGGTCATATTAGATCACTTTAGAAATATTCATAGAGATCTTTGCACCTCTGATCCTAGTGTACACATAGGAGTCATCCTTGTCATTTGGAAAATTATAGTCCTAACCATATTCCTTGTTGACATAGTTATATTTTAATCTACCTTAAAAATTATTTGTGTTAGACGAACACCCTTATAGCTTCCTAAAATCTAAATTTGTATAATTAGAACTAGAGGGAGCCCTATGATGTGAGGTCTTTTCTAATTGTTCACATTTTTGTAACTATTGTCTTCCTATACTAAGGGGTGTCTTGTGTAATATTTCTAGCTTGGCCCTTCTCATATTTTAATCAACATTATTGGATAATTGATAAGATATTTTATGTTCAACCTATTTTTTCTAGGACTAAGCTAGGCAAATAGAATGACTATACTAATGTTCCTTCAACTTTGATAACTATATGGTCTAGATAAAACCAATAATCCTCTAGTGACTCAAGTGATATTTTGATTTCTAGAGACAATATTGGCATTGGTTGTTAATGATTTCCACCATTGGATATAATTTTTTTGTTATTTATGGCATTTGAGTTATAAATTGGTGAATGCAATAGAGTTCAAAATCATCAAATATATATATATATATATACAGATATATATACACATATATATACATACATATATATATATATATATACATACATATATATACATATATATATATATACATACATATATATATATATACATATATATATATACATATATATATACATATATATATATATATATATATATATACATACATACATAAATATATATATGTATGTATATATATATGTATATATATACATATGTATATATATACATATATATACTTCCATAAATAGCACCCATGAAACATGAGAGTATATAAAAACTAATTACAACACTATTGTGTGACCCCTTGAGATTTCAAGTTGTAGATTATAATCTCTCCCAATGTTAGGATACCTTGTCCATCTAAAATTATGTATAACAAGGGGACAAGACTTCATCAACGTAGGTTATGGATTAGGTTTTGCGTAGTATGTTTAATAGGGCTGTGGAAATCATGACACCTAGCATGAATTGGGAAATTAAGACATTCATCCTCATGGAAAACTTATTGTGGTTTTCAACCCAATTATTAAAAGTGTTTATAAAATTATTTTCCTTAAACCATTCCTTCACCATTTATTTCTTGTAGGGAAATTATGGTTTTAAAAATACTACACCATATACATAGGATACCTATTGTTTACTATTATTCTTATGAAAAATGATTTTTTGTATGTGATTTCTATAAAAAATTAAATAAGTTGTCATTGGGAAATACCCAAAGATTAGATGTTTATTGTGTGGTCCAATTGAATTAATGAAGATCATGTCATCTCTATATTCTCTCTCCCCAAGAGTCAAATTATCTTCATCAATGTATGAATGAATATCTTCCACCTCTACGTAGATGGACAAATAGTGATGAAAATCATTATGTAGGGAAATGGGGATGAAATATATATATATATATATATATATATATATATATATATATATATATATAAACTAATGTTTAGTACTAAATCAAAATAATGAAGGAGTTGGTTCTACATTATTGATCTTGATTTAAATCCTTTATGAGCTCTATATACATTTGAATATTAGGGATTTTGGAATATTGTAGAGATCTGAATAGTAATTCAAAAGCTTCATAATTTTCAAATATCATTTAATTTAACTTGGATCATAACACATAGTCACATTGTAAGAAAAAAATTAAATTTAAATATCTTCCATTCACAAGAATTAATTTCATCATAACAGTCCTTGTCAACTATCTTTCTGATTTCAATTTGATTTTCAAGTCATAAGCTTTTGAGGGGATTTGTTTTACACACATTGTTTTGTCACTTCTTTTGATTTCTTATTCATCCATTTGAGTTTTAATGTGTCCATAGACTCTTATTTTGTTTTACAATTGTCACTTTGTCTCTTAATTATTATATGTATATCTTATCTTTTGTAGATGATAGTGTTCATGGAGCATGTGGTGTATTTTCACCTTATTTATTGAATATGTCTTTTAATCAATCTCTAAATTATTTTAGTGTAAAAAGTGGTGAGGTAATGACACATGAAAAATGAATATCATAGAATGGATAAGTATATGAACTAGTGAGTAACACAAAAAAAACATTGAATTACATATGGTAAATGAGTATGCAAAGGATGGACACATTTTAGTCTATCAATTTATTTCTTGGTCATAGTCTTTGTTGTCAACAAGTGTGTTATCATTGATGACAAAAGATTGATGTAATTATTTCAAGGGTAATGAAAAAGTGATGATGTCCTAGTATGATCAGTGTAATTGATGTCTAAGAAGGATAATCAAGGTCAAGGAGGGTAGATAAGAGTGTAAACTATGGGTTGGTAGAGGCTTGATAGCATTATGTAGTGGCATAGGCTTGGTAGCATAGTATGTTGAGATTGTTGAGGCTAGGGATAATAAGGTAGGTAGATGAGGATTAAAAATTAGTGAATATGACATGATGATGGTGATTTGAGATTAGTACAAGATGGTTCTAAGTGCTTTTTATATTCAAGTTTAACATGCAATCCTAGAGCTAATGTGCATATAGACCTAGTGAGGTCCAAATGAAGTACCAAAGTTAGTTATCAAGATAATATAGATCATTTAAGTATGTAATGAGGTATGATAAGTTGGGTCAAAGGTGTCTACCAAGTTTCAAGTATTGAGAAGGAAGAGCAAGTAATATATTATGTTAAAAAATATTCTATGCATTCAAATTGGAGGTTTCCAATCTTGAGAAGGAAGTTGAGATGCTCATTGGAACATATAGAGTTTTCATGGTGAATTAAGACTTTTTTTAGAGGTGGGATATGGAGATATGAAGTTTTTACAAGTATTTTGTAGTGGTTTTAGGTATAGAGCTTTATGAACATTGAATAAGAATGTAAATTGGTCAAAACCCTTTATAAACCCTCATAGTAAAGAGCATGGAAATAAATTGCTATTAAGGAACTAGAATGGAATGGTTGACCACTTTAGACTATTATAAGGTATATAGGACTTCTACAATCATAAATAGGTGGTAGTGGTGTGTTAGGGCAGTGAGTAAAAGGTACAAAAATATACTTATTTTAAAAGTTTTTAGTAGTAATGGTAGGGTTGACTGAGTCAACAATGGAAAATTGATGGAGGTTAAATATAGATATTGTTGTATAAGTACATGAAGTAATTTAATCATGTTTGATTCTCTAGATCAATCATTTTGATGATTCAATTTTTCTAGTTGCTAGAAGTTAGATAGTGAAAATAATGAGTAATAACTAGGCTGAATGAATATGAGTTTAGGGAAGTATTCCAACTAAGTAGGGTTGGATAAAATGCCTTTACGAATTTGTATAAGACATATTACTTGTGATTATTTTGTTTTAAAGTGGTGATGTTTCTCAAACATAGGTGAAGTGGTGATGTTTCTCAAACATAGGTGAAGTGGTTTGTCTAAATAGTAAAGACTGTGAGATAGTGACCTAAGGAATTGGTTTATTAGACCAATGAAATATGATTGAATAAGAGAAATATATAATTGAGAGTGATATAGATACCACATAGTATCTATATATATGTATTATATGTTATGAAAGTGTTCCTTCAAGTGTTAGATAAGAACATCTACATGACTATACTAATGGAAGCTACAGGTAGTTTGAGTGATCTTTTTGAAGGAGTGAATTGGAGGATATTTGAGAAAAGTTAATGAAACCTATGAGTTTTAAGTTATATAGGTCTAAAATATTTATGATAAGGTATTGGATGTCATGATTTTTCCCTGATTAGATGTGTCAAAATGCTTTGACTATATATTGACGATGTGTGACCAATGTGAGTGGTCCTGTTACAGGTGTGATTTGGAGGTGATCTACCTTATGTTCATTTCCAAAGTAAATTATGATGCTGGTAAAGTATAGGAAAATATAATTGATTGGTTAGGTGATCTTAATTGAGTTGATATGACATGTTTCTGTGTCTATTTATTATAATAGGTTTTTAAGTGCATTGACAGATCTGAGTAGTCTTTTAGGAGTGATGTTCTTGAGGCATATTAGCCTATTTTGGAATGTATAAGGTACATGGAGGTGTTTAATAGGTATTAAATGTTCCATAAATTTTATCTAATCATATGGTTATGAGATAAAAGTGATAGTATGCTTTAGTTCTATAAGATATTGTTTTCTATGTTTCTAGGCCTAATAGTGAGGAGACCTAATTGCTAGGTTCAAGGTGTGATTTCGAGTTATAGGAGTTGTGGACATATTTGGAAGTGATAAAGGGTATATTATAGGTATTTTTGATTTTTTTCATCTGTTGGTGAAGATTAAAATTATTCCAAGAGGTTCAAGATGGAACATGTGCTTGAGAAGGCCTAAATTACTTTAGGTCTCATTTAGGCCTAACGGAGGTTTGGGTTTAATGATGTAATGGACAACATATAAAGTTTATTTTTATCATCTGTAACATGTGTATGAACATATTTTAAGTGTGATATAAGTGGTTGAGGCATATTGCTGACCAAGATGGGTTAGAGGAAGAATGTAGTATAAGGCATAATTTGTCTATTTTTATTAGTGGGGCTAGAGTGCAATTAAGTGAAGGAGTGAACCTTTGAAAGAGAAGGTAGAAATCATTAAGGACCAGAAGAGAGTGAAAGATATTAGATAACCTTATCTATTCAAGGTGAAGACATAGGTCATTAGACCTAATGAGCCTAGGAGAGACATATTGAGCGAGTAAGCCCTATAAACTATTTGAGAGAGATTGAAGGGTGAAGAGTGTAATCAAGAGTAGTCCATCACCAGGTGTGTAAAAAATCAAATCATAGGTGGATATTAGATAAAAGGTATCTAATTTGGTTCTTGGTTTCCTATGTGGTTGTATTCTCCTTGTTAGTTGGATCTAGCTAAAGTTTAAATAGGCGCTTAACTAATTTGAGGGATGGGTACTCCTTAATTAGTTGGTGCTAGTCTAAATTTGGATCTTGCATTACAGGACTATAGTCCATATTATAGGGTTTAGTGTTTTTTATCCCCCTTGAGGTTTTTACACATAGATTATGTGTTAATGTGATGTATTCTCTTATTTATGATTTGGATGTATGTGTTTTCATGATGTTGTTGCTATATCATGTTTATGTATGCTTAATGAATGATGTATGAAATTGAATATGCATTATTGTATAATAACTCATGCTACCTATTATTAGATAATTATAATAATATATATGATAGACACACCTTTGGAGGAGGCTTGACAACCTATAGGTGATCACAAGTAGCTTGAGGTGTGGTGAGGACAATGTTCTTGTGTGCAGAGATGGAGACGTTTGTGAAGACCATAGTTGATGTTTGCATAGTAGTCTACATATTAAAGCTATCAAGGTTGAATAATGAATTTTTTGGAGACAAATCTACATCAAACTTGAGTTGAATAATAGATCTTATTGAAGTTGGTCTCTTGATCAACTAAGATGAAAAAAGAAATATAGGTAATGGTTTGATTAGAATCCTAGAGTATGAGACCTAATTTAGGTATATTTGAATATTCATGAAGTATACAAGGTGTGACCATGTTTTATTTTTTATATTTTGTGTTTAAAATATCCTACAAAAGAGTTATGAATCTCACATGAGGTCATGGACTATTGATGTCTTGTTTGCATAGACAAAGAAGTCAACATGATGTTTTGTCAAGTATAACAATATTATAGGTCTTGGAGGGTATGGATGATGATATGAGAGGTCATATAAGGTGTCAATAATACTTGGTGTATCTATGTAGGTGATAAGAAGAATTTGGAGTGATTTTTTGGCTGCCTAGTTCATCCTTGTTCTCTTGTCAAATTAGGTTAAGTAGATAGATTGATGATGTCAGACTTAACATGTTTGAAGGTGTCAAAATAAAATGATCACATGGACTTATTCAGGTTTGTTCCTTGTTCATATGTTTCAAATTTTAGGTCTTAACATGATGCCTATCAAAATTTATGGTTGCTCAAATTTGGCCTTCTAGGCATATTTCTCTATTTTCCATAATTAACTAATTTTATGTGAAAATATGACCGTTAGAATTTAAAAATTCAAATTTATCAAAGGAAACTAGTTTGAAAAGAATAGCTTGTAGAAGCCATCGATAATGTCATATCAAAGTGAGGTAAGAATAAAATTTGAAGAGGACTAATTTTAGAAGACTCTCCAAGTGGTGGTTTGTTTTAGGTGTTTATACAGGTGAAATAAATGTAGTTCAAAGTTGACTATTGTAGTTTGTGTTTGAAATGATGAACCTAGTTTGAGAAAAAGAGGATTATAACTCATATAATGATCTAGTTTTGATGTTATAATAATTAGATTATTCTTCTAACTTATCATATTACCAATCCATGCTCTGAGAGAGATTTTAATATGTTGATTTGACCAAGAAAATATTCATGGAAGGTGATTTTGTGTGAAGGACTTTATAGTTGACAAACTTGTGTGACAAGGTATGTTATTTGGAGCTCTTAAATGATCAAGGTGATTAGTCAAAATGTCTAAAGATGACCTTGATGTCTTTTATCTCATATAAATGCTCTCTGTATGATTAGTTTATTGTTTGAATGGAAGAATAAGCTTAAGAAGTGAAAATATGTGTCTTGAAGGTTTGGTGTCTATAAACCCTAAGGTGCATGTTCATGGTGATAATGACTTAGTTTTTTCATATAAATCTCAATGATCTTTTGATATAGAATATTCAATTATTCGTAAAGTGGTCTTCAGGATTTAATGCATGATTCAAGTTCATGATGGTATCCTATAAGGTAAATTCTAGAGTAAGATTATGAAGAGTTATCGATTGATCTTGGATACCAATTTTATTGGTTTTGAGTTTTCATATCTAAGGTTAAAGATTATGGCATGAATATTTGCCTAGTTATCCTTCAATATGAGGTTGAGTTTCTCCATAAGAATAATATGATCTGATAAGGTTCTTGTGATGCTTGGAAGGATGTTGCCATGTTTAAAAAAGTCTAATTAGAGGTCTATTAGAGTGTATAAGATCTCATATACCTAACATGACTGGTTGTTGACTGAGAAGGGAATCCTATAAATGTTTGAGCCTTAATGGATTGTGTTTTTTAAAGAAACTTGTTGATGATATGAGGGGTTACTCTATCATGTTGTGAATTTGTTCCGTACCTAATTTAAATGTTCATGTTGATCTAATAAGATAGAGGGTTTGAAAGAGATATAGATCTAAAGAAGACCTGTTCAAGATGTCATGATCTAGGTAGAGTATGGAGTTAGGGGAAACTAACAAAGATAGCTTGAGTGGATTGGAGAGATGTTCATGATGTGAGGGGGACCATATGTGAGATGATTCAATAATGGTGGAAATATGGATATGTCTGATAAAATTATGATTTCAATAAATTTATATGATGACTTGATCAAACCAAGTCATGTGTTTTTGAAAAGATATTATATCTTCATGCATTGATAAAGGAAGCATGTGATATTTTTAAGAGGCAAATTCCTAAGATTAGAGGACTGTGTAGATGGACCTAAGAGGAACATATGCTCACTTTGTCATTAATGTAGACACTGCAAACGTGTCTGCACCTTGGTCCTCCCCCCTTGGCCTTAAACCCCTATCCTAACCCTTGACCTTGGCCCCCTTTTCACCCTACCCTTGCCACCTTGGATCCTCCCTTGAATCCCTCCACCTTCCCCCTAGCATTTATTAGGCCAAATCTCTTCATTATCTTCCCCCCACGCCCATTTTGGCATCCTCGTGACCGTTCTTCCCACACCTCCTCGCTCGGCGGTGTGCAAGAATGGGCAGAGGCTATTTTTAGCCTCTGTCCCCATTCTACGACCGCCGACGTCGGCGACCCTTCGGCCGACGTCAGTGAAACTACCGGCATCGGCATCCTTCATTACCCCTTTCTGCATCCGTTGTAGCCCCCTGGACCCTTGAGCTCGCAAACAGATCTCTCTTGGTGTTTTGGCATTCGTCTTGTCTCCGTTTGGACCTCGTGAAATAATAGCAACAGGTGCAAAGGTTCTTCATCAGAGTTCTCTTCTTGCAGAATCCTCTGTGGCTTCAACAACAGCTTCTTCAACTCTTCATTCAGTAAGTAAAAAGGTAAGCAAGTCTGTTAATTGATTCTATTCTTTAAGTTTTCAGTTATTTGCTATTCCTATTCCCTCCATCCTTCCCCCTGAGAGGCTGAAAAGCCTTCTCAGGACCTGTCCTCTGTCCATCCTCCTCTCACATTGTCCCACTCTTCATACCAATCCCAGACAACTCCCTCATCCCCCTTTTGCCAACAAAGACCCTGTACAGGGCAAGATCACTCCACAGTCTATTCAGACCCGTCCCCAAACTCTGTCTCGACCCTCTTAGCATCCCGGACCTGTCCACAGTCCAGAACACATCCCAGACCCGACCACAGGCCATTACCCCGACCGACGCCGGTCACTTCCCCAACCGACGTCGGCAGGATAACTGACGTCGGCAGACCTCTTAACCGACGCCGGCAGCATTTTTGACCTCGGCGACTGTCATCAGCCCGACTGCTCCTTTCAGGGAATCATTGGTGTTTTCTTTCATTCCTAATCTATTTATCACTTCTATATTCTGGCATCTTATATTTTCTTAGTCTTTATCTGTTATCTGTGGGTTGACCTCCCTTAAGGAAGTTTTTACACTTCCGGGAACAAGCTTTCGCTTGGCAACCCACTGCCTATCTATCTAACATCCTCTTGTCCAAGTTTCTTTTTCTTGCAGGTGTCATTCCTCCACAGCCAAAGAGGGGTGCTCACAAGCGTCTGGATTTACGGTGCACAATCTTTAGTCCAGGTATTCCTTGCCTCGTCCATCTTCTTTAGTTTCTTTATTCAACTTTTGAATGTAGAAGGTGAATTAGCTCAAGAAACATTCTGCCACGCCCAGTGGGACCCTAGGTTCCTCTTGGGTTCCTTTTCCTTTTCATTCATTTAGGTGCATTTAGGCTCCTTCTCTCTTGTCTCTTTTTTCTATTCCGAATGACACTATAAGCAGGACTAAAACGAATCCTTCTTTTCTTTCTTGCACATTCTAGACTAGTCTAAACATCATACTCTTGACCCTTTCTCAAAACTTGTCTTCATAACAAACATCACATTTCGACTTGGGCATTAAAACGTATTGCACTTTCATTTCTACTTGTGCTTGCATTAGTCCACATCTAGTAACTTAGACGCATATTGAATGAACCGTAGACACTTGATGTTACACTACCAAACCACATGCACTAAACAAACATAAAACATACTTGAGACAAGGCCCGACTGGGATTTCATCCCCCAGGGGATACCTTACCTGTCCCGGTGACCCTACTTAGATTTCATCACCAAGGGGGAAGCCCACTCCATTCTCTGGCCGAGGATAAACTCTAGGCGAGGTATATCTTGGCTAAGCGAAACCAGCTAACCACTGGAATCGTGAAGTGAGGGGAGCTTGCTCCTTAGCACCAGGCCACGTACCAGACCCTAACACAGATCTTTGAGCACCTAAAACAAGACCTGAAACCATCTTTAGACAACCTTCTTCTAGGACCTTTCTTTCAGCCAATCTCCCTAAACATCCATCTAAGGCATAAGCCACAATTTTTTTTAAGGTTAATTCCTAGGATTTATCGCTTAGGCTTGTCTGTCTTTCTCTATTTTCCTCTTCTCATCTGTTTGTTTGAGTGAGTGAGGATGCTTTCTTATTTATTTTTCCAAGAATCTTCAAACCTTTTGGTTCTCTGGAAAACACAGTTACCGACATTGGTTCTGCCACCAACGTCGGCTTCCCCTGTCACTGGCATCGGTTCTGCCACCGAAGTCGACTTCATCTGTTACCGGCATCGGTTATGTGACCGACGTCAGCCATATTTCTTACTGACATCGGTTTTTAAACCGACGTCGGTCTCTGTCACTGTCCTTTTTTTTCAAAAACCAGCAGCCTGAAACCTGTCCTTTCTTTGCCAAAGACTCCATCCTGGTTTTCTGAAACTGAGCAACACAGTTCCTGAGACCTAAACCTTCTTTGCCTTGCATGGTTTTGACTCGCAGCCAAGGCAAAGCTCTTGTCAACCACGCTAGCCGTCAACCACTTCCGTCCACCCCGTCTGTGACCAAGCCTACAATGGAGTTTAACTCAGAGACCGAAAGAACTCCCATTCATCCAACCCCGCCGCAGACTCCCATTGTCCAAGAAGGGGACCAAGACTTCGAGCGATTCTTGGACCTCAACGTCAAGGCCTTGCAACATTATCTCGCGCATAGCCGAATGCGAGACTCCTTGGGCAATCCAATCTATGGAATACCAACCTCCCTTGCCGCAACTACGGCTGTATCGACAGCATCTGTAGTTCAACCTTTGGACACCCAAGCCATCGTTTCGACCACTGACCAGACTCAGACTTTGATCAATCCTCCAGGTGTGGCCTCTCCCTCTATCATTGGGCCCACTTCCACCGGGGTTCCGGCCCCCTGTCAACCTCAACCCTCTCAACCGCTATCCACTCCTTCTCAAAACCTTATCGTCTCTATTCCGCCTACCCTGGCCCCTATCAACACTAGGGTGGCTTCTTACCCCTTGGCCCCCATTACCACAGTTCAACCTCTCATGGCGACAATGGGCCCAGCTATGTCTTCCACCCAACCACCTTTAGCCTCCACCTCTGCCCCTGCGATTAGTCATCCATTCATTCTACAACCGACTATGTTGCATACCTCCCCTAGCCTCTTCCAAGCACCCTACAACTTAGGGGGTGCGCAACCTGTCAATCCGTTGGCAGACATCATCAAAATGTTAATGGACAAGATGACCAGTCTTGAGACCTCTATTTCTGGCTCGCGCAACACTCTTTCATACGAGCAGATCTGTAACGAGCCCATTCATCCTTCTGTCCCAATCAGACCATATCCTAGCCAGTGGGAGCTTCCAAAGTTTTCTCGCTTTCAAAACAAGGAAGACCCACAACAACACTTGCGGGCATTCAGACATGCCTGCTACCTCATTGGCCATGACGATGCGTTACTCTTACGCATGTTTCCTATGTCTCTCTCAGGTGCTGCACTTGACTGGTACAGCTCCCTTCCTAGCCATTCTCTCTTCTCATTCACACAATTGGCTCAGCTCTTCCTCGATCACTTTTCCATCAACATAACCAAGAAGGTCTCAATCACAGACCTCTATTCTATCTGGCAATTCGAGGATGAATCCATAGCCGACTTCGTTGCTCAATGGAGAGGCCTTATCAACCAACTCTCCTTTGCCTTACCTCAGGCTGAGCTTATTGAACTCTTTTCCCAAGCCTGCACCAGACATATCTCTTCCACCCTGAGGGTTCAAACCTTCTGCACTTTTGACGAAGCCTTCACGATGGCTCGCAAACTTGAGTTGCATGCCATTGAGGAGAATAAAGTCAAGTTGCAGAGCAAGAATCCCAGCTCTAAGACCAATGACTCTTCCTCTACCAATCCATCATCATCCAATTCTAAATCCAAGGCTTCAGCTAATGCCGTGGTTGTCAGACCTTCATCCTCTTCGACCAATCAGCCTGAGCCATCTACATCTCAGAGCGCTACTCGCCAGTTCCAACAAAGATACGTACAGCGGTGATATACTCCTCTCAGAGAATCATATGCGTCTGTGCTGGACAAGCTTCTCAAATAGGGGGTCCTCAATCTCCCTCAAGCCCGACCTCCTCCACAATTTGATCCCTCACACGCTATTCCCGCGTGGTATAGGGAGCATGACTTCTGTAGCTTCCACCGTGTTAAGGGCCATGACACAGAAAACTGCAAAACTTTTAAGAACATAATCCAAGACATGCTCTAAAAGGGGGATCTCATCTTAGACAATCCAAATGCACCCCCTAATCAGGCCATTGACATCTTCAAACAACCTTTCCCCAATCATCCACCAACTCAGAACAACGTCCAGACCTTAATTGACGACAATCATGAGCACAACGTTCAAACAGTCAATACGGTCTCTCCCTTCGTCCCCAATCAACCTCAGGAGGTTAGTCCATCAATTAGTCCATCACATGTGGATGAACCTCTCTCCCTGGCTAGTTCTCCGTCGACCTCTCTCATCTTGGAAGACACCTCGTCTTTACCTGCACCACCGGTCTCACCATCCTCCGTTCTACTGCCTATGGAGGACCCGACCCTTCCTACTCCTCAGCCACAAGTGGAGGGCACTGTCATCCCTGCCCTTTACCCACTCGGGGAGCCTCACTTTTCGGATTCTTCTCCACCTAGGGAAGAACCTATCTCCCCTTCGTCTTCATCTAAATCTGTCATGACTTCACCACACCAGGCGTCTAAGACCACTACACCCATCTCATCTTCAACCTCACAACCATCAACATCTTCTTCTCAGCCATTTTCCCGGTTAGTGGAGAAAATCGCGCTTCTCCCTCCAAGGAAAGTGACGCCTTAGGTGTTGTGGGAACATCTTAAAGCCCTTCAACATACCCGCGCTCTCTCATCACATGCTGCTAATCCTCCTAAGGCAAAATCTCGTCAGACTCTTGACAAAGACCAGACTCTCAAACCTCAACCAAACCCATCCAAACTGAAACCTGCATCTACCTTGTCTAAACCCATCAAGTCATTTGGTGTTCGTCCTGTCTCCGCCCTCACTCACCCGCAAGTGAAGATGGACCTAGGCCAGACCTCGACCAGCAGTACTCTTCCAACCAAGTCAAAGAGGGCTGCCAGACCACAGAAATGAATGCCTCCTTCTCCGTCACCATTGCCATCAATTTTGGGCCCCCATCCTTCGACCTTGGCTAGCATCCTTCCCACTCCGGCCTTCAACCAAAACTCGTTGCCTCCTTTGCTTCCTCTGCCTATCTCCAGTCGTCCCTCTCCCAAAAAGGCGGTATCAATCACCAAAAAAGAGCCATCTCCATCTGTCACCGTGCCATCAACCCATAAGGTGGTATGGAAACCTCTTCTAACCTTGCCTAAGCAAAAATCACCAACCTCGCGCATATCGAATAGCACGGACCCTCTATTGGGCTCATACTCGTTGATATTACTCTGACTTCTCCAGACTTCTGACATAACCCTTCCGCCCATCAAGCCTTTCCAACCTCTCAGGTCTAAGCCCTCCTGGTTTGACGACACAAAAATTTGCTTATATCATCGTACACCAGGACATGACACTGAGACTTGCTGTGCCCTCAAGGCTGTCATTCACCGCCATATGGAGAAAGACACTCTTCTCCTTGAGGACACTCTTGACCAGACCCCGACTCCTCATCCAATCTCTTCAAGCACGTCAACATCTCACCAGTAAGACATGACCCCTTCCTCACCCCCTATTTTCGAAATCAATGCCATTCGTATAACCACTAGGTCGCAGAAGGACAAGGCAAAAGAAAAAGCTGCCATCCCTTGGACCTATCCCTTCATCAAGCCACCCCTTGCGCCCAAACCTAAAATTTCTATCCTTGGCGCATCCCAACCTTCTTCATCTTCCTCTTCTGGGCCAATTCACGACTCCATGCTGAAACAGCTTCATCAGACACCTGTGAAGATGTCCCTCTATGACCTTATCCAAACCTCGCCTCAGCACCGTCAAGCCCTTGTCCAAGCCTTGCAAGCAGCGGAGGTCCAACCCGAGGACCCCCAACCACTCACTGCCCTCGTCCATTCTTTATCTCCTGTCAACTCCATCACATTCAGCGATTCTGAGATTCCCACATCTAATATGAAAGATCAAGACGCCGCCCTCTTCATCACTACCTATGTCGATCAGACATGCATCAAATGTGTTATGATCAATGGCGGCGCTAGCATCAACATTATCTCTACCCACGCCTTTGATTAGCTGTCTCTTCCCAAGAATTGCGTCTCTAAAACTGATGCGATCTTACGCTCTTTTAATGACACCACCACCACGACCATTGGCACAGTCATCCTTTACATCCGCGTTGGCCCACGCACAGTCCTGGAGCTCTTCTATATCATCGAAGGAGAGTTTCAATACAACCTTCTACTAGGCCGACCTTGGATCTGTGCCATGGCCTGTATACCCTCCACCCTGCACCGTTGTGTGAAGTTTGAGCATGACGGGCAAGTCCATACCATTCCTGCTGACCCTTCACCCTTCAAGACTTGCAACACCACCTACCGTCCCAAGGATGTCCTCATTCCCATCAAACCGTCAACTCCGGCACCACCTCCATCTGTGGAAGCTTCGACCAATTCACAATCGGTGGTTGCCCTCACCCCTCCTCTTTAAGTGCCGACCAAAGACCCCATGGAAGACATCTTCCAACGACTATCACTTGGGGAATATCGCTTGTTGACCCTCGACATGTTCCAAACTCTGCAAGAGTATGGACGCCTTCACCTCAGTCCCAATTACGACCATCAGATCGGGACGGTCATACCTTATGGTCCTCCTCACTTCCAAACCAATTTTGTCTATGGGGGGCTTAATCAAGCTCCTACCGATGCCAATTCCCTTTCTTCACCCCAACCTTTCACATCTGATTTCTCATTTCTTGGCAACCCCGCCTTTGCACACACTTACCTTCACAGGTGTGCATGGAAGGGTTTCAGTTTTAGACGTTATGAGCAGGGCTCCCATCAGCCCATCGAGCCGCTCAATGATCACGATGTCAAGAAATGGTATGGCCTGGGATATCATGACCCCACTCAGGCTCCTTCTGACCTCTGTCCCGAGCCAACCATTGACCAATCTCCTTCAGACTCGCCCATTTCTCCTTCGTCACCTACGGAGTCGGTGGTTTCCATCCCTCCTAGTTTTTTTTTTCCATAAACACCGTCCGCCTAAAACCCCTGACCTATCAGCTCAATGGGGTGTCCAGGTCTCTCCCTCTCATTTTTCCTAGCATGGTAGAAGATGAGTCGACAACCATTCACACTGTCCACTGCGTTGACGATGACGCCATCCTTTCCTACATGGGTGCCGATGACTCTTTCATCCAGCGTTTCCTCCCTTCCGAGACCCAGGTTATGTTAAATGAATCCACCATTGACATCAACCTCCCTTCTTCTTTCGATGTTCCTCACATCTTAAAGATTGGCCAATCTTTAGACGCTCAGGAGTAGCTTGACTATGTCTAGTTCCTTTCCAACCATAGCAAGGCCTTTGCCTGGACTTACAGCGACATGCCTGGCATCGACCCCACCATTGCTACCCATAACATTATCACCAAACCAGAGGCTAAGCCTGTTAGGTAGAAGCTTCGAAAGATGCATCCTCGCGTTGCGCTCCTTGTCAAAGAGGAGCTTCAATGCCTTCTTTCTATCTCCTTCATCCAACCCATCGATTATCCACAGTGGGTCTCTAACATCGTCCCAGTTACTAAAGCAATTGGGGGAATTCGGATCTACATGGACTATCGCGACCTTAACCTAGCCTGTCCCAAAGACGACTTTCCTCTTCCTAACATTGACCAGCTTGTTGATCTCACGGCCGGCCACGAGATGCTATCTCTCATAGACGGGTTTTTAGGTTACAATCAAATCCTGATTGCACCAGAAGATCAGCACAAGACTACCTTTATCACCCCATGGGGGACTTTTTGCTATCGAGTCATGCCTTTCAGCTTGAAAAATGTTGGTGCCACCTATCAACGCGCCATGACCTACATTTTCCATGATCTCCTCCACAAAATCATGGAGGATTATGTGGATGACCTTCTCGGCAAGTCCAAACTTTGCCACGACCACTTGACCATTCTCACAATCATCTTCTCGTGCCTTTTTCAATACAATGTCCGCCTCAACCCCAAGAAGTGTGTCTTTGGGGTCCTCTTAGGCAAACTTCTCGACTTCATCATTTCCTTTCGTGGTATCGAGATAGATCCCGCCAAGATCCGCGCTATCCTCGAAATGCCACCCCCGACCAATCTCAAGCAGCTTTGCAGTCTACAAGGGAAGCTCCAGTCCATTCGCCGTTTCATCTCGCAACTTTCAGACCACTGCCAGCCTTTTCATCACCTCCTTAAGAAGGATGTCTCCTTTAAATGGGATAAGAACTGTCAAGAGGCTTTTGAAGCCCTCAAAGGCTATCTGGTCTCTCCACCAGTCCTCATTCCACCTAAGGACGACCAACCCTTCTACCTTTATATCTCTGCTACCAACCATTCGTTAGGTGCCATGATCGCGCACCGAGACGAGCATCATCGTGAGCAAGCGGTTTACTACATCAGCCGAACACTGGTCGACTATGAAACTCGGTATACTCATACCGAGAAACTCTGTTTGGCATTAGTCTTTTTTGCCACCAAACTCTGCCACTATCTTCTCAACCACAAAACCTTTGTCGTCACTCACACCGACCCTCTCAATTACATGCACTCCAAGCCATATCAGAATCAATGTATGGCTCGGTAGCTCATGCTGCTTGCTGAGTTTGACTTCAAATTCATCCAGTAGAAATCTATCAAGGGGCAAACCATCGCTGACCAACTGGCAGATGCCCCTCTTCCCGACAACCAACCTTCCCACTGTGAGTTCCCTGACGAGTCTATCGCTACCCTTTCCACCGATGACACCATCTACCAAATGACCATGTTCTTTGATGGCTCCAAATGTCAACTCGGTGGGGGTGCGGGGGTCATCCTCATCCCACTCAAAGGGGAGCCCATGCCTCTATCTTTCAAGCTTGACTTTGATTGTACCAATAATATGGCTGAATACGAGGCCTTAATTTTGGGACTTTAGACTGCTCTTTCTCTCCACATCAAGTCTATCAACATCTTCGGTGACTCGCAGCTCGTCGTTAATCAAGTTAACGGTTCATATCTCTATAAAAACGAAGTTTTACAGAGGTATAAGAATCGTGTTGACCTTCTTTTAGCATCTTTCGACCATTACCTCTTGCAGACTGTTCCACGCTCTATGAACAAGTTTGCCGACACCATGGCTTCTCTTGCTTCGCATATCCCGTCTTCATCATCATCATCTCGCCTTTTTGTCACAGTGCATCGTGTACCCTTGCCTTCATATATCTCTCCTCACATTGACCATATCAACACTATCAATTCTATCCCACAAGATGACTGGTATAAGCAACTCGTGGACTACTTGTCTCTTTCTGTCACTCCTCCCAACCTCTCTAGCAATGCGCGGTGAGCCTTCATTAAGCGCACAGCTCGATATACCATGCTAGGGGGTCTTCTCTATAAACGAGGCTTTGACAGCCTCCTTCTTTGCTGTCTAACCTCCACTGAAGCTCCTCAAGCCATAAAGCAAGTCCACGACGGGATTTGTGGTGGACACTTCAGTGGAAACTCGGTTGCCAAGCGCATCCTTCACCTGGGTTATTATTGGCCCACCCTTCATCAAGACTGTAGCGACTATGTTCAACGTTGCATCAAGTGTCAGTAGCACTCTAACCTACTTCATCTCCCCAGCCACGCCTTACAAGTCGCTCAGGATTTTTGGCCTTTCTCTCGGTGGGGCTTGGATCTCATCGGTGAGATCAACCCTCACTCGTCTCTTCGTCATCAGTCCATCATCACTGCCACTGAGTATTTCACCAAGTGGGTGGAAGCCATTCCTCTTGTCTCCACAAAAGCTGACAAAATTGTTGACTTCATCAGCAGCCACATCATCTGTCATTTCGGTGTCCCTCACAAAATCATCACCGACAACGGCAAGTCCTTAAAAAACAAGACTGTCCAAAAACTATGCGACTCATTTGGCATCAAACTCAGCTTTTCTTCGCCTTACTACCCACAAGCAAATGGGCACGCAGAGGCTTCCAACAAAATTCTCACCAAAATTCTCATGAAGGTGGTCGACAATACAGGTAGGGATTGGCACATTCATATTCCCTTTGCTTTGTGGGCCTACCGCACTAGCATCTGAACCTCTACGGGTGCTACACCCTTCTCTCTCGTGTATGAAATAGAGGCTATCTTACCTCTCGAAGTATAGATCCCATCTCTCTGCATCTCCCTACATGACATTCTCTCCAACGATGACTTTCGTCAAGATCGCTTAGCTCAACTTGAGTTACTCGACAAGCGCCGTCTTGCTGCCCTTAATCATCTCCATGTCTACCAAAGTCGCATAAAGTGGGCCTACGACAAAAATCTGCGAGAACGAGACTTCAACATCAGAGACCTCGTCCTCAAAGAGAATCAGCACGTGACCAATATGGAGCAAAGTAAATGAGGCAAGTTCGCCCCTAATTGGCTTGGACCTTTTATCATCACGCACAAGTATGGGTCAGGGACTTATCGTCTGTCTTCCCACGACGGACGGCCAGAACCTGAGCCTCTTAATGCGTTGCATCTTCGACCATTCTTCTACTAGTCGAGTACTCGTCTACTTGACACGTAACTTGAGCTCATCCCTTGAGCAATCCTCGTCCTCTTAACCCTCATCCCTTTCAACCTTATTCCCCTTTAAACAAGTCCTCTACGACCCTTTTATGATACATGGATGCTTTGTCTTAATAAAGAGGGCGTCCTTAAACTTTTACAGCCTTGTCCATGACTCTAAAATCAAAAAAATATATCAAGATGTCAAAACATATCCATGGTCACAAAATCAAGTCAAAATCAAAAAGGCAGACTGCTCCCTCAAAGGACAGCTGTACTATCATTGCTGTATTACTAGACTGATCCCTTGAAGGACAGCTAGGCCAACTTATCAAACATTATAAAACAAAAATATAGACCACTCCCTCAAAGGATGGCTATGACTAATCTTGCTACAAACAACACCTTTTTTTAGAAGCTTCCCGCATTGATCAGCTTCGCAACATGACCACTACATCAAAAGACATCTCTATGTAGGCTTCCCGTATCGATCAGCCTACACCAAAAAAAAAAAAAAAAAATGGGTCATGGACTTGGCTTGTAGTTGTCTCCGAGTCTCCTATAAAAGGGGCAAGGTTATTCCTGCTCTTAAACTGGGTTACCCTATCCTCCTCCTATCACCTGCTCAAGGAACTTCAAGCTCACTTTAATGTCAAAGTGATTTGATTACTGTTCTAACTCAACACTGGTCAACGATGTAATGCATGAACGGGGCTTTTGTTCTAATAACCCCTATCTATGCTTCTTTTCAGGTCCTTGTCAATGAAAGAGCAATTTGCCTTTCATCTTTTCTCTTCACTTTGGTCACATTTAACCACATCAATTGGCGACTCATCTCAAACCCAGCCATTTTCATCATTTTCAGCTGACATCATCCTAGACCATTTCACATAGTTTCTATGGACACCAGTACACATGGAAACTACTGACTAGACCCAATTTATGTTAAGCATAAACCAATACTTGCTGAAACATAAATAGACTTCTATTCATTTTTAGCATATATCCATCGCGACTATGGAAACTTGCTAGGGATGAAAGACTCCCGACCAATTCTGCAGAATACACCATCTGTAGCATCATTTTATCCTCATCTTACCCACGTCATTTCAACACATGACCAATCTCATCATCGACCAATCTTCTCAATTTGTCTGAACTACATTGGTCTGAGGCCCTATGACCAGGGCTATGTAGGCAGCACTCAGATAACACATCCTCTGAGGTTAGCTCGACCACCCCCGTTTGTTCATCTCTTTGATGAACAAACCTTCTCTTCTACGACCTTGACCTTGACCAAGACCAATCATTCTCTTTGACCAAGACCAATCATTCTCTTTGACCAAGACCAATCATTTTCTTTGTCCAAGACCAATCATTCTCTTTGACCAAGACCAATCATTTTCTTTGTCCAAGACCAATCATTCTCTTTGACCAAGACCAATCATTTTCTTTGTCCAAGACCAATCATTCTCTTTGACCAAGACCAATCATTCTCTTTGTCCAAGACCAATCATTCTCTTTGACCAAGACCAATCATTTTCTTTGTCCAAGACCAATCATTCTCTTTGACCAAGACCAATCATTTTCTTTGTCCAAGACCAATCATTCTCTTTGACCAAGACCAATCATTTTCTTTGTCCAAGACCAATCATTCTCTTTGACCAAGACCAATGATTTTCTTTGTCCAAGACCAATCATTTTCTTTGACCAAGACCAATCAATCCCTCTGACCCTCCCTCCCTTTTAGGGAGAACTACATCAGCCTGAGGCCCCTACGACAGGGGCTATGTAGGCAGCACTCAGTTGACATGGGGTCTTCTGGGGTTAGCTCGGCCGCATCCTTTCGTCCATCCATCCTCTTGACCAATGACCATCCTTCAACCTTCGACCACTTCCAAGACAATGTTGCCTTGGTTGTTTTTGTGTGTGTGCTACCTCACGGCTGGTTAGCAGAATTGTCCGCAGACTATTTTTGACCCTTCGCAAGTATAGGATCGCGAGCCAGTTGATCCCTACTACTTGTGGCTTTTTCGTGTTTCTAGGAGCACTTCCTGAGCCCTGGATACCTGGAACATGATGACCATTTGGAGCTTCAGCTTAAATTGAGTGACCCGATCAACGGACGACTAAATGCTGGGGCCCGGTTACTTCAATTTTGGCACTCCTTGACCCTCGACATGCGACAATTTGACCCAACCATCCCGTGACGTGGTATACGCGCAATCACAACTTTTGCCGCATTTTCACTCACTTTTCATCTTTCTCATCCACCTTTTGTCAAATTGACACTCGATCTTCAGTTCCCTTCTCTCGACTATTGCTTTGAGGGGGGAACACCTCATCCCTTTTCTGGGGCAACCAACTCCTGTTTTTGTCTTGTAGTTCGTCTAGAACAACCAACAAGACAAAAAGGGGCAAATGTAGACACCGCAAACGTGTCTGCACCTTGGTCCTCCCCCCTTGGCCTTAAACCCCTATAATAACCCTTGACCTTGGCCCCCTTTTCACCCTACCCTTGCCACCTTGGATCCTCCCTTGAATCCCTCCACCTTCCCCCTAGCATTTATTAGGCCAAATCTCTTCATTATCTTCCCCCCACGCCCATTTTGGCATCCTCGTGACCGTTCTTCCCACACCCCCTCGCTCGGCGGCGTGCAAGAATGGGCAGAGGCTATTTTTAGCCTCTATCCCCATTCTGCGATCATCGATGTCGGTGACCCTTTGGCCGACGTCAGCGAAACTGCCAGCGTCGGCATCCTTCATTACCCCTTTTTGCATCTGTTACAGCCCCCTGGACCCTTGAGCTCGCAAACAGATCTCTCTTGGTGTTTTGGCATTCGTCTTGTCTCCGTTTGGACCTCGTGCAACAATAGCAACAGGTGCAAAGGTTCTTCATCAGATTTCTCTTCTTGCAGAATCCTTTGTGGCTTCAACAATAGCGTCTTCAACTCTTCATTCAGCAAGCAAAAAGGTAAGCAAGTCTGTTAATTGATTCTGTTCTTTAAGTTTTCAGTTATCTGTTATTCCTATTCCCTCCATCCTTCCCCCTGAGAGGCTAAAAAGCCTTCTCAGGACCTGTCCTCTATCCATCCTCCTCTCACATTGTCCCACTCTTCATACCAATCTCAGACAACTCCCTCATCCCCCTTTTGCCAACAAAGACCCTGTACAGGGCAAGATCACTCCACAGTCCATTCAGACCCGTCCCCAAACTCTGTCTCGACCCTCTTAGCATCCCGGACCTGTCCACAGTCCAGAACACATCCTAGACCCGACCACAGGCCATTACCCCGACCGACGCCGGTCACTTCCCCAACCGACGTCGGCAGGATAACCGACGTCGACAGACCTCTTAACCAACGCCGGTAGCATTTCCGACCTTGACGACTGTCATCAGCCCGACTGCTCCTTTCAGGTAATCATTGGTGTTTTCTTTCATTCCTAATCTATTTATCACTTCTATATTCTGGCATCTTATATTTTCTTAGTCTTTATTTGTTATCTGTGGGTTGACCTCCCTTAAGGAAGTTTTTACACTTCCGGGAACAAGCTTTCGCTTGGCAACCCACTGCCTATCTATCTAACATCCTCTTGTCCAAGTTTCTTTTTCTTGTAGGTGTCATTCCTCCACAGCCAAAGAGGGGTGCTCACAAGCGTCTGGATTTACGGTGCACAATCTTTAGTCCAGGTATTCCTTGCCTCGTCCATCTTCTTTAGTTTCTTTATTCAACTTTTGAATGTAGAAGGCGAATTAGCTCAAGAAACAATTAAGGGAAAATGGGGAGAAGGAGAATAAGAGGTTACCAACAATGGCAAAAGGGATATTATTGGCAAGTGTGTTGTCATTGATGTCATGGATGTCAAGGGTAATGACAAAGTGATGATGTAATATTATGATTAGTGTCATTGATGTCAAATTATGCTATGAAAGGTCAAGTAGAGTAGATAGGTATGTGAACTATGGGTTGGCATAGGCTTGATAGGCTTGTGTAGTGGTATAGGCTCGGTAAACTAGTATGTTGAGCTTGTTGAGGCTAGGAAGAAGCAGGTTTAAAGATGAAGAGAATGTAATGAGTGCATATGACATGTTTATGTTTATTTTGGATCATTTCAAGATGGTTCCAAGTGATTTATATACCCAAGTTTGACTTGCAGTCTTAGACCTAATGTGCACAAAGACCTAATGAGGTCCAAATAAAGTACCAAAGTGATTTAAAAAGATAAAATAGATCATGTAAGCATGTAATGAGGTTGGATATGTTATTTAAAATGTGTTGACAAATTTTTAGGTCCTGATAAGAAAAAGAAAGCAAGATAGTATGTTGGAAAGTATTTTATGCATGCAAATTGGATGTTTCCAAGCTCGAGAAGGAAGTTGAGATGCTCATTGGCATGTGTATAGTTTTCATGGTGACATTATAATTCTTTTATAGGTGTAATATGGAACTAATAAAGTTTTCCAAATTATTTTTTAGTGGTTTTAGGTGCAAATATTAATGAACATTTGTTAAGAATGTAGACTAGTCAAAACCCTCTATAAACCCTCATAGTAGAGTGATTGGAAAGAACTTGATAGAAAGGAAATATAATGAATTGGTTGACCAAGTTTGAATATTATAAGGTATATAAGACTCCTATAGGAATCTGTAGCTGGTAGTGGTGTGTCAGGGTATTGAGTAGAGGGTACATAAATATACTTGTTTATAAAGTTTTTGGTACTACAAGAAGGGTTGAATGGGTCAAAATTTGAAATTGGATGGATTTAAAGATAGAGAATTGTTATAAAATTACATGATGTAATTTTTTCATTTTTTAGCCTCTACTTTAATCATTTTGATGATTCAAATTTTCTAGTCACTAAAAGCCAAATAATGAGTAATAACTAGGCTAAATGAATATGAGTTTAGGGAAGTGTTCCAAGTGAGTAAGGTTGGATAAAATGATTTGGGGAATTTGTATAATACCTATGAATTATTATTAATTATTTTAAAATTGGTGATGTTTCTCAAATTTATTTGAAGTAGTGCCTTTAAAGTGGTTTTTCTAAATAGTAAAGACCATGAGATAGTGACCTAAGGAATTGGTCTATTAGACTAATAAAAGATGATTGAACAAGAGAAATATATACTTGAGAGTGATACAAAGATCACATAGTAGTTATGTATGTGTATTATATGTTATAAATGTGTTCCTTCAAATGTTAGACAATAACATCTACATGACTATATTTTTCAAAACTACAGGCAATTTGAGTGATCTTTTTGAAGGAGTTAGAGGCTATCTGAGAAGAGTTG
The DNA here is from genome assembly GCA_037957365.1 of Torreya grandis. NCBI lineage: Eukaryota > Viridiplantae > Streptophyta > Pinopsida > Cupressales > Taxaceae > Torreya > Torreya grandis. The sequence continues at coordinate 1,868,543 of JARHVA010001887.1, forward strand.
AAGAATCCTATGAGTTTGAAGTTATTATATAAGTCTAAAATATTTATGAGAAGATATTTTATGTCATTATTTTTCCCTTATCAGATGTGGAGATTAAAAATGCTTTGATTATATTTGACTATGTGTGATGAGTCTGAGTGGTCTTGTTGCAAGTGTGATTTGGAGGTGATTTACATTATGTTATTGTTTAAAAATCACATGATTAGGTTGATGAAGTATTGGATCATCTTTTTTAGTGGTTAGGTGATATTAGTTGAGTGTATATGGAATGTTTCTATCTCATTTTATCAGGATAGTTTTTTGAGTGCACTGGTAGCTCAGAATAGTCTTTTAACAATGATGTTCTTGAAGCTTATTATCCTATGTTGGAGTGTTCAAGGTACATGGAGGTTTTTTAGAGGTATTTAAGGTTAAATAAATGTGATATAATCATATTTTTATGAGATAAAATTGATTTTATTCTTAATTTGTTGACTATAGTGTTTTTTGTGTTTTTAGGCCTAATAGCGAGGAAACCTAATTATTAGGTTCAAGGTGTGAGTTTGAGTTTCAAGAGGTGTCAACCTATGTGAAAGTGAGAAAGTGTCTATTGGATGTAATTTATATGTCTTTCATCCATTTTTGAAGAGTGAAATTTGTCTAAGAGGTTTAACATGTAACGTGTACTTGAGAAGGCCTAAATTGCTTTAGGTCTCATTAAGGCCTTATGGAGGTTTGGGACTAATGAGGTAATGGCTGACCTAAAAAGTTTATTTTTATCACATTTAATGTGTGTATGAACCTATTTTAATTTTTATCCAATTGGGTAAATCATTTTTTCTGACCATGATGGGTTAGAGGAAGAATGTGGTATAAGTATAAGGCCTAATTGGCCTATTTGTGATAGTGGGGTTAGAATGGAACTAAGCAAAGGAAAACAAATTGAAAGAGAAGTTAAATTTTATTGAGGAAAATTAAAGAGTGAATAATATTAGACATTATTATTTTATTAAGGTGATGAAGGTGAACACATAATTCATTAGACCTAATGATCCTAGAATAGGCATATTGAGCGAGTAAGCCCTAGAGGCTATTTGAGAGAGATTGAAGGGTAAAGAGTGAAAGAAAGAATAATCCATCATCAGGTGTGTTAGACATCAGATAAAATGTGGAGATTAGATCAAAGGTAGTTAAGTTGGTGCTTGGCTACCTAGGGGGTTGTAGCCTCTTGTTAGTTAGAGCTAGCTAATGCTCAAGTGGATACTTGACTAAATTGAGGGGTGGGTAATCCTTGATTATTTGGTGTTGGTATAAATTTGGATCTTGTCATTATAGGATTATAGTGAAATGTGTAGGGTTCAATGGTTTTTATCCTCCTTGAGGGTTTCCCACATATTATATGTTCATGTGATGTATGCTCTTGGTCGTGCTTTGGATGTATGTCATTTCATGATGTTGTTTTTAGATCAATTTTATGTATGATTCATGATGATGTTTAGATTCTAATATGCATTATTGTCTATTAATTCAATCCCCTCTCAGTAACTACTTCCAAAATTTGTATTCTATTATTTTGGCTATAGGTTTCTATGCAATGAGATTACATGTAGCATGATATTGCTTAGTCATTTGCTACCTATATTTGTAACTTAGCTTTTGGGTTTATGTCTTAGAATAGTTAGATGATGACATATGGTAGAATCTCCCTCAATTAGCTAGTTATTTGTATTGAATACATAGAATTCTAAGTGAAGAGTTAATATGCCTAAATATGGTGATGTGTTTCATAATCTCACATAGTTAGTTGGTCACTTGTATTCATAACTTGAATTTTTTCCCCTAAGACTTACAATGAATTAGGATGGTGACACTTGGCATGGAATTGTGTAGTCAGGTAGTTACTAGTCCTCAAAATAGGTATTTTGAACCTTTTCTCTAGATTTAAGTAATAAATGATAGGTGGAGAAATCTCATTCAATCAAGATGTTAAATATGTATAACGTAAATATTTTTATCAATGTAAATATTGAAAAAAGGATCCCAATAAAATTTTGACAATTTATAAAATTTGGACAAGAAAGGGATCCTTGGTGATTTCAATGCTAACATGTAAGTCAAGAAAACCCAAAATCTTGGATAATAAATAAATTATCTCAATTATTTCAATAAATGAATTTACAAAAAAAATTTACCTTTTAATCAAATATTTCCTCTATTTAAAGCCAAATTTTATAAAAATAAAAAATTAATAATGATACTTAGGATTTGTTAAGTTTGGGATTTTAGGATTGATGCCATGTATTTTTTATAAATATAAGATGAGGTTTTTGGATGGGTTGATTCCATGATTACATGGAGTAGGAAAAAATCCAAAAAAGTCCCTAGAAAAGTAAACATATATAACAATGGCTAAAAAGATGTTGAAAAATAACAACTCAATAATAAATCTAAAACATAGAAACAAATTAAAAAAATAGATCTAAGGAACAAGCAACATAATAATTAAATATGAAGTCCTTTAAGGACTACATTCCACTCCTCTACCAAATTGTTAATGATAGTTTATAGTTCACACATACCACCTTCTTCCACCTCAACATCATTACTTTTTTCCAAAAATTTAGACTACTTGATCATCCTCATAATACTCTGATCTTCCTTTCTAGACTTAATATCTTATTTTAACACATTAATATTAATCACATAGTTATTTACTATCATCTCTATAATATTAATGACATGCCTTATTTCTTTCTTGAGTTCAAAATTTTCATTTTACAATATGTTTTTTTTTCTTTCTAAAATTTCCATTTTTTGAAGAAAACATTACTAATATTAAATTTCCTTTGAAGGGACAACTTGACTAGTGTTACTAGCATGGTGGAGTTGCATATTATTAATGGATAAATTCATTCCCACTATCTCCTTTTTCATCTAGTTTACAATACTCTTATGTGGCTTCACATCATTCACAAGCAAATTAAACATATATTGAAAGATGTCAATGCTCTCTTCCCTATCTCTCTTATTTCATTCCATAACCAAATTTTCTTAAAAGTAAGCTTCGTTATCCTACTGGACAACCTTCTATGTCATAATTTCAAACTACATGGGTTCTAAAACTGTGTCCTCCCTTTTAATGGACTTTTTACTATAATATCTCATCACAGACTCTTTATAAGATAACTCTTCCTCTTCAAAATCTAATGACACAATAACTGGAGGTTTATTTACATACAATATTTAACATTTTCCAATCCTAGAATTTTAATGGACACATTTTCCAACTTCTTGCCTTTGTCCCCTCATTTCATAATTTCTTTTTATTTATTACTTAGTTTTACAATAATAACCTATATTGAAGGGCTAGTGATGTAAGTTTTTACATGATTGAACAATAAAAAAATTAGATATTAGTGTAGATGTAAAATTAATTCCCAAGATTCATATCAATGATATTATTTTCAAAGGACTTTAATATATAAAATAAAAAAATAATAGAAACATTATGGTGAAAATGATTCAACATGCGAAGTGATAAGAACAAACCACCTTGAAACAAACCTCCATAATTATGTACATTATATTTAGTGTGCCACTAGTTGACATGAAAGAGGGAGTTTTTAAAGTATCCACCCTAAAAATTTGTCACTTATTCATCATCCTCATCCATAAATTTACCCATTCCCTCCCTTTTGTTCCTTTTGGACTTAAAAAAATTCCTCCCCTCAATACTTAAGCTAGTGACCCATGTTATGTATTATTCATTGAAAATAATATTAACTCCATTAATTACCACATAGTGATTCTTCCATGATTTTGAAAATTCCACCAAGATTTGTGGTTCATAGACTTTATTTATTTCCATATATGTTGAAAGAGATCCTTCTTTTAGGATTCTCTAAACCTTTGTTTTGTTTTTAACAATTCCAATAACACTTAGTTCAACTCTACAAATATCCCCACCCATAATGAAATAATTTTGTAATATCAAAAACTTCTATTTATTATACCTTAAATTACAAACCCTATATCTTTTTTGAAGATCAATTAATTGAAATAATCACCTCCAACAAATAATTGTGTAACTAGTATTATCATCAATGTCATGACTAGAATTTATGGTAAGAAGATAGATTAGAGATGGAATAATAATAATTCATGAAACTCTACCATAAATTGATAACTCTACTAGAGCAAGAATGTTCCTTAAAATAAATATGAAAAAGGATTATGATAGAGTGTCTTAGATATTTTAGACAAGGCTCTCAACAAGTTTAGATTTGAAGCAAATGTAAAGTGCCTGATCCATAGCTACATCTCCACTCTCATGTACTCTATTATGATCAATGGATCCCCTAAATGATTTTTTTAACCAATAGAGTCATTAGACAAGGATACCCCCACTCCTACTATTTATTTATCTTGATGGTAGAAACACTAGGAAGAAACATTACCAAAACTAGAGATAAAAGCCTAATACATGGATTAATGGTGACTCAAAACTCAAACTCAGTCACCCATGAATAGTTTTCATATGATACTTTCAATGTTGGTGAGGCTTCAATTTTAGAAGAGTCAGCCTTCAAATACATTCTTGTGAATTATGAAAAATCTTCTGGTCTATTCATTAACTTCCACAAAATCTCTACCTTTGTCCTAAATAATCTTCCATCCCTCCAAAAAATATTTTTGGAAATTATAGGATGTATGATCAATAGGTTTTCCTAAACATACCTAGGTATGCCTCGTTTTGAAAGTAAAATGCATAAAGATTTATGGAATCCCTTGGTAGAAATAATTTGGAGAATGCTGGTGGGTTGAAAAGGAACCCTCCTATTACAAGTAGGGAAACTATAGTTACTCAAAATATCCATAAAAATCATCCCTATCTACCATGTGACTCTATTCCAAATCCTCAAAAAAGTTACTAATATAGTTGAGTAGATTTAGAAAAATTTCTTATGAAGGGGAATGAAAGAATTTTTTTGACTCCCACTAGTAGCTTTGGATAAAGTTTGCCTCCCCAAATATTTCAAAGGAATAGGACTACGAAGAGGCAAAATAATGAATAAATCCATGATTACCAAATTTAGGTGAAAATTATAAAGGGGGAGAACCATTAGACTAGGATTATCAAAACAAAATATCTAGAGAATAAAAAGGAAGATAGATTTATTTGGGAATAAAGCCCCTAAAATGGATCAACCTTCTAGAATTCCATCTCAAGCATAAATTATATTCTAAAGAAATGTTATAGATGGTAGGTGGGAAATGGAGAAAAGTTAGACTTTTAGGAAGACCCCAAGTTCTCTCCCTTCCCTATAGCTTCCCATCCCCTATAACACTCCCAAGGAAACCTTTAAAACCACTTTTGGAATCAATTTTAAAGACTATTGGGTCCATTATGATAGAATAATGAAGTGGGATACTTATCCTAAAGTGTTTTACAATAAGGAAATTAACCTAAAAATTGCCAACCTCAACTCCCATATCTAGTACATTTATATATCTTTGTTCCCAAAATAAGATACTCTCATTTGGATAGTGAAAGATAAAAGAGAATACATGGCTAAATAGAGATTCCTTGCCAACCTGAATCAATTAGAAGATTGGTCCTTTTGGAAAAATCTTAAGGTTAAACATGTTACTCCTAAGGTGAACATCTACTTCTAGTTAGCAATCTACAACAAAAAGCTCACTATTGATAATGTAAAAATAAGGGAAATACCATTCCTAATAGGTGTGTCCTTTGTAACTCTATACTAGAATCTATGAATCATATGTTCCTTAAGTGCCCATTTAGATTCCATATCTAAAATCTCCTTATTCAACATTTCAACCTTTACTTGGTTAAGCCCAACTCAATTCTAGACCTCATAATCCAATGGAAACCTCCTTAGAATCTCCCTTCTTTGGCCTTCTTCTAGTTATTTTACTTCCCCCATATTTTTTGGCTCAAATGGTATGAACATAATGATCTCATTTTTTCTATAAACACTCCAATCTCTGTAGTTACTTCATTCAACTTCTCTCCACCATTATGGAGAATTGGTGGATGTTAGTTCTGAATGATAAAGTGGGAGCATCAGAGGTAGAACATGGATTTTTTGAAAAGTGGAACCTCACACCCCCTCCCTTCAAACCCTTTTTGAATGGAAAGATCAAAAAATGGGGTTTCCCCCTAGTGGGATGGCTAAAGATAAAATTTGATGGAGCATTTAAAGGAAATCCCAATATGGTAGGGGGAGGAGGAGTCATTCGGTATGAATCAGGGAAGGTAATTTTTGCCTATGATGGTATTATGGGAATCCAATCTAATCATATAGTGGAAGATAAGGTGGCCCTATAAGGTATTCAACTTACAACCCAACTAAACATCCATAAGATGGAATTCACATTGGAAAATATGGGAGTGATTAGCACAAACCTAGCCATGTGGATAGGACCCCACTACATACCCTCCCATATCCAACACTTTCTTGATAATGATGCATGTCTACAAGTACCCCAAGTTTATAGTGGAGAAAAATGTGTTACTATTAACCATGACTATAAAAATTGTTAATTTCACTTTATGTGATGATAATGGCATTAATTTTTAATTTAATGGTGTAATACATCATTTCAAAAAGGCCTATTCCAATGGTAGGGGAATAACATAGAACACTATAATTTTGACATGTTACTTGGCCCACAACAACCCTCAACATAGTTATAGAAACAAAAGCAACATCATTAGGGGAGATCAGGATTATTATGAATCAATATCATGTGTTAAACTCCAAGCTAATCATAAAGTATGAAGGAAGTTATGGAAGGGAGTTTTAACTGAGTTCATGCTAAAGAGAGATGGGCATGATGATATTCTTGAAAGATATTTCTTAGAAGGATGGAAGTAGTGGTAGGTGAGCTTCAAGGGGGCTACTATGGATTTTTTTAAGGAACTCATAGGGGAAATTACTAACATGACATGAGAGGGCATAAAGGCCTTAAAATACAAATATCAAAAGTAAGATTTGATGTAGGTATTCTTTTAGATAGATACAGTCTACCATAGGAAAAGAAGGGCTTCTCAAGGGCTGACCTTCCATGAAAATGGTCTAAAATCTTTCTGTAAGTAATACATTACCATAATCTTGAAGGGAAATTTACCCATATTTTATCACATCACTTCTTACTATTTAACCACTTCAAAGGCCATAGGGTTATCTTGACATACTATTTACTCATGTATATTGAAGCTATAGTCCTAACCTTTTAGGAAAAACACTCAACTAATATAATCCATCAAGGATTAATCCTTCTCACTAAATGGGCAACCCCTATGAGAAGACATGATATACACATGGTGCAAATTGGTAGAGAGAAAATATATAAAAATTACATTATTGTGGAGGGTTTAAAAACCTATGCCTCCCCTTCTACCTACTTGGATATATAGGAGGGATGGAAGAGGGAAAATAGAAAGGCTTGTGAGCCATCTCCCCCATAGAAGAGTTCTAGTAAGAAAGTCAATATGATCCTTTAGTTTCAATACGATGTGGATAACCCCAATTTCAAACTACATGAGAATAGGGTAGTAGAGGTTCAGAGGAGGGATGAGTACCTAGCCAAAATTTTATAAGGCATCAAGTAAAGGATGACAAATTTCCATTAAAACTTGTACAAACTGATGGTTTCATACATGGAATAATGGAATAAGCTTAAAAAAGAAATTGATGAGTTGAGGGAGGAAACTGGAGAACACTATATGGAAGAAGGGGCAAGCCCAAGGTAACCCCTAAAGGAAACGAAATAATCACCTTAAACTCAAGGGATCATAGCACCAAAAAGGAAAACCATTGGAAGAAAAGATCAGAGGCATGAAAAAATAAAGAAAAAACACAATGGAAAGCTAGGGGGCTAAAATGAGAAGAATGTTGAGCATCAATGCAAATAAACTAGTGGGTGGTTGAAGAAAAGAAAGTCTATCCTAAGAAATTTAGTAGGGGGTTGTGTCTAGTTAGTTTGTTCTATGACTCTTTTTGTTGAGGTTTTACTAAAGAATTGAGTATGTTAGGCCATGTAGGCCTCATTTCTTCTAGTTTTGTTTGTATTTTGTTACTGAGCTATGGTTTCTAGGTCATTATAAAACTTTAGTTTAACTAATCAAATTGAAAGATGTCATGAATAGTACATAATTCCTTGGGATGAGGTCAAGATTTAGTAATAGAATCATAATCCACCCACTAGCTACCCAAATCACTTCTCAAAATGGGGAAATTGTTTTCAAACATGTCAATGTTCATATTAGTAATAAATATCAACACAATTCACCAACCAAAGAGATAACTAGAAATATCAATCATTATGCTTTGAACTAAAGCAAAAAAATTGTCCCACATAATCCATGTTATACTCCACATTGTTCCAAGTCTATTTACTATTTCACCTCCTATGGGAAATATGACATATTATACCATTTGATGAGGTTTTACTCATGAACCCCCTTATTATCAAACCAAAATTCAACCTTATTCCCTTCATGGTAAGTATGGATAATCCTTATTTTTTGGAAACTATGAATAATATTGATGACTTCTTTCATTAGATTTTAATATACCAACTAGGATTATATTCATTATTTAGGAAGTTGACTATATTCGAGGATTGTCTTCAATTATCAAATGAGTGATACCAATATCTTTTACTAATTTAACTCCCCATAAATCTTATGTGGTTTTTAGTATATGGTTAGACTGATTTCTAATATTAGTAGTATAATAAATAATTACTAATTATTTACCATCTATTATAAAACCTCCCCCCTTATTTTACATGGGTTCCCTTTTAAAGCACCATCTAAATTTAGTTCATGTTAAGGATATAAGGAAATGATGAGATTCTTGTAAAATATTTATTGTTAGGATGGAAGCAGTGGTAGGTGATCTTCAGGGGGGATACTATGGATGTTTCTAAGGAACTCATAGGGGAAGTTACTAACATGACATGTGAGGGCATGAATGTCTTCAAAGATAAACAATAAAAGTAGGAGCTAATGAAAGCATTCTCCTAGATAGATAAAATATACCACATGGATAAGAAGGGCTTCTTAAGAGATAAATTTTCATGAAAATGGCCTAAAATCTATCTTCCAATAATGAATTACCTTAATATTGAAGGGAAACTTACCCATATTTTATCACATCACTTATTAGTATTAAACCACTTCAAATTCCATAAGATTAACATGGCATATTATTTACTCATGTATCTCAAAGATATAGTCTTAAAATTTTAGGAAAAACACTTAGATGATATAATCCATCAATGATTAATCCTTCTCACTAAACATGCAACCCCTATGAGAAGATTGGTGGAAATTAGTAGAGATAAATCTATGACAAATACATTAATATGGAGGGTAGAAAAATATATGCCTTCCCTTCCACCTACCTAGATCCATAGGAGGGTAGGAAGAGGTAAAAGAGAAAGACTTGTGATCCATCTCCCCCATAGAAAAGTTCTAGTAAGAAAGTCGATAGGAGACTTTAATTTTAGTAAGATGTGGAGAACCCCAATTTCAAACTCCATGAGATTAAAATAGTATAGGTTTAGAGGAGGGATGAAGAACCAACCAAGATTTTGGATGAAATTTGGTAGAAGCTGATGGAGTTCCATGAAAACTTGTAGAGATTGGGTAGGAATAATAAAATAACCTTAAACAAGAAAATGATGAGTTGAGGGAGGAGACTGGAGAATAGTAGATGGAGGAAGGGGTATGCTTGAGGGAATGCCTAAAGGTAAGGAGATAATCATCGTCACCCTAAGGGGTCATATAAAAAAGAAAGGTAAACCATTGGCAACAAAGATTATAGGCATGACAAAACAAAGCAAAAACATGACATAAGGATAACGAGATAAAATGTGAATAATGTTGACCATCAATGCAAAGAAATTGGTGGGTGTTAGAAGAAAGTAAAGTCAATTATAAGAAATTTATTAGGGGGATGTGTTTTGTTAGTTTGGTCTAGGACTCTTTTTTTGAGGTTTTCTTAAAAGTTTACATACGTTAGACTATATAGGCCTCAGTTCTTCTTGTTTTGTTTGTATTTTATTATTAAACTATGGGTTTTAGGTCCTTTTAAAACTTGAGTTTAACTAATAAAATAAATAAATGTCATGACTAGTACATAATTCCCTGGGACGAGGCCAAGATTTGATAAGAGCATCATAGCCCACCCACTGGTTACCCAAATCACTTCTCGAAATGAGGAAATTATTTTCAAGCATGTAAAGGTTCATATTAGTAATAAGTATCAATAAATGCACCAACCAAAGATCCAACTATAAATATAGATAATTATTATTTGAAATAAATCCAAAAACTTATCCCATATAATCCATATTATACTCCATTTACTTCCATGTTTATTTATTGTTTCACCTCCTATGGGAAATATGACATATTATACCATTTGATAAGGTTTTACTCAAGAACCCATTATTATCAAACCATTCTTCAAAATTATTCTCTTCATGGTAAGTATGGATAATCCTTATTTATTAGAAAGTATGAATAATATTGATGGACTCCTCCATTAGATTTTAATATACCAACTAGGATTCTATTTATTATTTAATAAGTTGAATATATTCAAGTATTAGCTTCAATTATCAATTGAGTGATACCAATATCTTTTACTAATTGAATTCTCCATAAATATTATGTGGTTTTTGATATCTGGTTGGATTGAATTATCAAATTAGTAGCATAAGAAATAATTAGTGAATATTTACTATCTCTTATAACACCTCCCCTTGCTTTCTATGGGTTCCCTTTTTAAGCCCTATCTAAATTTAATCTAAACCATCATGGACAAGTACTATCCATTTAATTAATCTTATAACCTCCTTTTTTGAATCCTACTCAATCATCCCCTCATTAAATAAGTTCCAATTAGATGTGATATTCACTTCATCATATTTTACTAATTTCCTTTCTTTTATTACATCAAACTTATTTTTTGATATATTAATAAATTTAGAGTCTACATATTTACTTTGGGTTATTTCATTTTTAAAAATTATCATGTTTCTTTACTTCTAAATACCTCATAATAAACTTGGTAAACAAAAATACCACAAGGATTTTGGACTTTTGATTTTGAATGGAGCATTTTATTGATACCATATTTCCATAATAGTTGAGGGTTGACCTAGATAACCTCAAATCTTGACAAAATAATTCATATAACTTTAAAGGTGAAGGGGAAATCTAGCAAAAAATGCATAGTAAATTTGGCATTTAATTCACACAAAACACATCTATTCGAAAGGATTCCTTTCTACATAATATTGTTAAAATTTGGAATTTTATTTTGCATAACAATCCAATAAAATAAGTTAATCTTGGGAACAAATTTTTAATCCATAACCAGTTCCATGAGAAGCCATATGTGTCACATTTAGATCAATTCTATACCTATTTTTTACATCATAACTACCATCCAAATAATCCTCCAAGATAAATAATTTCAAGTCTTAATGTGGACTAAATATATGATTTTAAGAACAAATGTGTCCTTATTTGAAAATTTGTAATTGGAGTGTATTGATCACAATAGAGGACAATATTATAAATATGCAAACTTCAACTCTTATAATTATAGACAATGAAGTCGAGGATAATATTGTAAATATGTAGATTTCAACTCTTATAATTGAAGATAAGGAAGTTTAGGATAATATTTTAAATATGTAAGCTTCAGATTCAACTTCAACTCTTGTAATTGAAGATAAGTAAGTTGAGGACAACATTGTAAATATGTGGACTTCAACATCAAATAATCTCTTATAATTTAAAGGATTTTGAGGATCATATTATAAATATTCATACTACAACACTTATAATTATATTAATTTGAGTAAAATATTTAAGATATGCATGCTTCAACCCATATAATTGTATAAAATAAACTTATATTCAGAGACATGAATGGAATTCTTAAAATTAAAAAAAATAAACTTTTATCTTAGAAATGAATAAATTTCTTATTATTAACAAGTATAGACCAATATGTAAAGAATAATTTATCTACAAGAGGCATATAGTAGGGTAAATTATTCATAAATGTATTTCTATGTTTCATGTGGCCATATGGTCTATGATGGAAAAACACAACTTGAACACATCAATTGAGGAGTTGAATAAGGGTTTGGAAAAATTGCAAAATTTTTTTTGGAATAGTCTCAATAAAATTGGTTTAATATTGAAAAAAAAAAAAATCTAAATATCCCTCAAAATAAATTATATCTTAAACATATTAATAAAGTTTGAATAAATATTGAATTATTTGGGATGATAAAAGTATAATAATTGTTGACCACTCTATCCAAAAGTGTATAGATGTTGATGCTAATACTAATTTTATAGTTAGCTTCAAAAGAATACATTTTTCCAAATAAATACATAACAAAAATTCTTACTCTTTTGAAATACACTATACAATTTAAAATTTAACTTTTGTCTATTTCAAATTTATGGAAATTATTTAGTGTTTGATAAGGATTGCAATATCAAAATGTTGTATATTCAATATTTTTAGTATATATTCATAAGACTTTGAAATATGCTATATTATGTCAATGTTATTAAATTTTGTGTATTTACTCATTATTATACTAAAAAACTAGAAAAATGCTCATTATTGTACGTTATATTTGTAGATATGGAGAATGAAACCAATACAACTAGAAAATTACTTAATATTATTATTGACAAGTTTATATTAATTTTTTGAAATATCTAAAGGAATTTTTTTTATAAATATACCTATAGACTATTTAATTAGCAACATAAAATATTATCAATGTCATAATAAAAAGGAGATACTTGATGAATATTTTGGGATATTTATAGATGTATGTTTATGGTCATTAATTTAAGCAGAACACTTCTATGAATTATTGGATCAGTGAATTAATCTCAACATTAACAAGTTCAAGTTTGTTTGGGTTCAAACTAAGTGTATAAATAAATATGGTTATGCCAACTACGGTGAATTATTAAAATTTTTATTTATACAAAATCATAGTCTTGAATACTTTTAAAATACCTATCATGGATCTACCCTTCAATTCTAGACCTTCTTTCTATAGAAAGTCTCACATTCACCATCTCATTATGCCTAACTATTTATATCATGATTTGACCCTATCATTTATGATGACCCAAATCTCTTTCACTATAAAGAAATTATAAAACCTGATATATCCTTCACTATAAATTTTATATCCTCAACAACTTCTTAAAATGTTTTGTGTCACACATAGGGATGCTTCCATCGACACAAGTGTATAGAGTTTTATCAATTGTCTAGTCTTAAAAATTTATCTAATTTTAGAATATTTAAAATACAATGGATATTTTGAATTTTTTATTTAAATCTATTGTGACATATTTATAAAAGGTGTTATATAAATTAAAAAATAAGCTTGCTCATTATTCATCTAGTAAATATCAAGGAAACACATATTCGATCTCATTCACTCGATTGCACAACTGACTTATACTACCATATTCTTTCCTATTTCCATATTAGTTATAAGAATATTCATATTATAGGTTTGAATCACTCAAAGAATATCCCATGAGTATTATTTGTCATGTTACAAGCTATATCATTTCATTCCCTTACATATAGTATATTTTACCCTTGTGCACATACAAGACACCATCTATGGGAGAACTATATATGGTTGAGGCCCTCATTAGAGTATTGAATATATAGGTAGTACCCATTAAAAAAGGGATAATTTAGGATAGTTCAACACCGTGAGCCTATTAACTCATTTTTGGCAAGGTACATAGACTGAAGGTGAAGAACTAGGGTTTGATCCACATATAGTCATCTATAACATATGTACACAAGTAAAATACATTAGTAAAAAGGCAAAACAAAAAAATGGATCCTAAGGGTTTCTCTAAAATATAATGAATATTTTCTACCAACTAGTTCTATTGATATTAAGATACTTACATTGACACAATTTGATAAAGGATGACACAAGTATATAGTACTCCATAGATAATATTTCCATAATTTGATGACTAGATCTTAATCTTACCCTCACTTATTTCCACCTCTACACTTCTTGGATCTGCCTACACATTTGTAGATAATCTAAGTATGATCTCTTATTTGTTTTTATGAAATCAAACTATTATTTTGAATGTACTTTCTATATTTAACATAACTCAACATTTAATTCAAAATATCCATTTATCTAAGTTTTCAATTAATTTTCCTTCTCTAGAATAATTTTATTCATTTTTTATACAGGCTATTCTACCCTTTAAGCCTAAACCATCCATATAAAAAATGTTAAACAGTTTTTTAACCCAACCTCTATGTCTTCTCTTGCAAATCCTAGCTTGCTCTAGGGTTTTCAATGTTCTAGGGTTTCTAATTTTAGTAATTTACATATCTAAAATTTTCATTACCCATGACATATTTTTTAAATTTATCAAAATGTAAAATGTTATGAAATATCCTTCAAAAATGGAAGATAAATAATCCTTAGTCCATCATATAAATATAAATAAATAAATAATTCATTATTACATACTAAAAATAAGAAATCAATAAATATACTATGGCTAATGCATCTAATTCTAATAATGGTGAACCCTTATATGGTACAACTATTTCCACATCCTCTATGGGAACACTTAATAATTCAACTCAATTACTAATTTAAATTTTTGTGTCAACACAAGTGGTGTTTTCATCCCCTTTTTTTGGCTTCTCAAAGGTAAATTTTAAATCCCAGTGGGTTTATTGTGTAAACTCTTCTCCAAATTATCAAAAATTTGAAGGCTAAAGTAACCAAGATTAAACAAAATTATTTGAAATCAAATCATGTTATTGATTCAAAATATGTATTACATAATACTCTAGAACATGAGATATCTTTTTACCATTTTATAATTTGTTTTATTGCACTGAAGTTCACAATTTATGGTGGCAAGGGTGATCCTAAACAACATATTCGATATTTATATGAAACATAACTTGATTATGCTTAAAATGATAAAATTTTGACCAAATTATTTCTAAGGATCCTAAATCATTATGATTTAAGATGGTTATATAAATTAAAAATCAAATCATTGAAATCATTCAAACCCATAGTGGATTAGTTTCTATCACATTTTTCTATCAACATCATTGAAAATATGTCATTTGCACAAATTGCTAAGATAAAAAAAAGAAACTAATGAACCTATTAATAAATATGTTTTTAGGTATAAAAAAATGTTTGTTTAGAAAAAAAAACTAATGGAAGATAAAGAGATTCAAGACATTTAAACAAAGTATGCTTACTTAATTACATAAGTCAACTATTTTAAGAAATTAAAATCTTTTGATGACATAAGCCATTTTTTTTGAGATCATGAAATGAAACTTATTTTCTTGAATAAGCTTAAGTATGTAGAAAACACACCAACTACATCTACTACTAAGTTTAATATCAAACCAAGATACAAGGTAAAACCTATAGAACCTAAAAATGAAGCAATCATAATTATTAATGTAGTGTCACAATAACCTAATCAGTTCATCTTATCTAATACAACTAAGAGACAATTTACAAAATTATGCAAGCTTCTAGTTTCATTGATTAATTATCTTGTGGAGTGTCATCTCAATGTCTCCCTCCTATTTATGTTGATATGAGTTAACCTCTATCAAAATGATATGATGTTAATGCATATTGTGACTATCAATAGGGCCCCAAACTTTATACAAACAAATGTTATACCTTGAAACATAAGATACATGATATTCTTAATAACCATTAAATTACCCTTTATGATACCTAAAATGATTCAAGTTCACAACAAGGTAACCATAAAAACTATAATATTTTTAATAATCCATTGTAAGACCATGTTAAAAAATATATAGAAGTGTAAATGTTATATGATTCACATATTCCTCCATCACACTATGGGCACCCACTAGATGGGATTATGGGCACTTAAATACATGTAAGACCTCCATGGTTCAAAGTTCTTTTACATTTGATGATGGTGAAATTGTGGATGATGACTCATATATTAATTCATTATTTATTCAAGCATACATTGATATTCAGCCTATACATTTTGTTATGATCGATAATAATGAAAGTGAGAATGTATCTACCATGACATTACTTACACATTTTGAATATATAAATGATAATTTATACCCTTCGACAAAAATGGTCATAACATTCAATGGGACTTCACATCACATTATCAGTGAGATTGATTCAGCTTTACAATTCGTCCATCATATGTGGTCACCAAATTTTATGTTATACCATATACCATATTATTTTATATGTTATTGAGATGACCATGGATAGATAAATCCTACATAGTACCTTCCATAGTGAATTGTTATATTAAATATATTAATAGTAATAAGATAGTCATAATTTCTATAATTCAATATTGACATCCACTTGAAGAATATAAGTTTATGTTTAGATAAATAATTATACAACTTGATAAGGTTAATAATCCATGAATTGGTAAGTAATGGGAAATCCCATTTCATAGGTGGCCCATACTTGAGATACCATTGCAAAATAGATACACATTGGATTCCATAGAATCCTCATATCTGCCTATATGGTCTATGCAGTTTCCAAGATAACATAAACATGTTCTAGTTAAAGTTTCAGCAGATAAACCATGAAGACCTAAAAAATGGGTTACACAAACCATAATCTTATTACTTATTCATTACCACAAAGTACTATGATATATACATAGAGTACCACATATTCTATAGTTCTATATATGATAGTTATAAATTCATCTTGGTAGTAATACCAGTTTGATGTACCATATTATAATTTTGGAGATTCTTATAATCATTCCCTAGATTGGATCATAGGTTAGACCTTTTTAAATTCTAAAAATTCTAAAAAAATAAATATTTAATAAAATACAAAAACATTCAAATAAATAAAAAATCAAAAGACTATTCACCATACACATGTTTAAAACTACTTGGCATCTAGGAAGAAGGCTTCACTGATGGCTTGACCTTTTATAAAGTGATCTCCATTATAAATAATCTATAAAAGAAGGCTATAGGTGGTATATAGGCAAAAGGGAATCAATGGATTTCTAGGATGATCCTTGGTTATCCCAAATCCTTCTTGGTTTACAGCACCTGTAGTCCAATATTTTTTTAAGTTTCAAAGCTAAATGGGGCACTAAAGTGAAATAATACTTGGATGTTTCCAATGGCTCCCCTCAACATAAATTTCTTAATCAAAATAAGATTACCTATGAATAATCCCAAGCTTTTATCGAAGTCAACTCTAAACTTTAGAAAATCCACATCCCTTATTTTCCTAAGGAGGATTCCATTCTTTGGTTTATAGAAGACAATGGGTCTTACTTGGTGAATTAGGGATATTTTGTTGAGCTAGATCTAGAGGATCAATGGGAGATCTGACTCCCACTCTAAATCAAACATTTGATCCTTAAAATCAGTATACTAGTAGGGTGATTAATTCACCATTATAATTAAATGAGTAATATTTAACTACTCAGTAAAAAATAATATACATGAGTAATTATCATTACTCACCATATGTTATCATAGATAGGTAGTTATATTATTTTAGTCATTGTATCTAATTTTATTTGAACCTAGGCATGTTGTTTTATCTAGATGTTTATTTATGAATAAGGTGGTTTTACATGATAATGCTCTCCCAAATTTACTCAGAATATTCAAAGCATATATCTGTGTATAAATAACTCTCTATAAACATATTTTAGTTGATCATAATAAATAAATTATTGTTATTCCTCCATATCTAGTATTAGATCTCTATAACTCTGACCTTGTGAAGAACCCTAGAGAAGCCTATGCACTCTGATGAATGTTTATAATAGAAGTTACATAGAATGAATGTTTCTCACAAAGAATTACCATTTGGAAATAAGAAGCCATAGAATCCACAAATAAAATAAATAAGGAGTGGCGAGATTATAATTCACTACCTATTATTCATTTCCATCATTAGAGATTGACTTTGGAGAATCAATGGTACATACAAAGACTAGGTATTAAAAGGAAAAGAAGTAGTCTGATAAGAATTTGAAAATATCTACAAAAGTGTTAAATATGATCTTCTTAGGCACTACAATTGAAGAAGTAAGGAGCTTGGCATTGGAATTTCCTTAACATTCTTAGTGTGGATGTAATTACTGAGCATCATCTTTGGAGACTAGTGGTTGAAGGATAAAATTTAAAGAAAAACACAAATGTTGCATCATCCTTGGCATCATAAGGAGCTGCATTGAGGGAAAAAGGTTGGTGTTTATATTTTTTGAGATTATAAACAAAATTAGTAATTTATAAGTCTTTAAATTCAAACCATAGTGCCCAAACAACTTTTAAATCCCCAAAACCACCCATTTAATATTTAATTTATTATAAATATTCTCAAAAATACTTGTTTAATCCTTAAAACCACCTAAGAAATATTCTTTTACTTTAATTTTATTAAAAAACACCTATTGAGAAATCCATGGTATTAGGTGGGAGAATGGTTTTAGAGCAAATCAACATTATAAGCCTTTAATTATCAATTTGTCCTTTTATATTCTTGAAGTGATGCATAGGTGAGTTTGTGGGAAGGATTTTTAGTAGAGCATAGGTGGGAGGTTCAAATCTCCCAAAAGAAAATTTTTAGTGAAAATTTTAGTAGCCCTCTAAATTTAGAAAACTACTAAATTTAGTTATAACTAACTAAAGTAACATAAAAAGTACAAATTTATTTTAAACAATTTTAAAAAAAAAGATAAAAGGAAAAATAAAAAAATACAAAAGAATTGAAAGAGCCCCCCCCCCAACCCCCCCAAAAAAAAAGTGAATTTTCATTTTTATTGTAAATTTATTTTTTATATTGCAAAAAAATGTAATTATAATGCATATCTAGTATTGCAAAAAATCATGATTATTTAAACTCAACATAGTGTTTAATAAAATATATACCTATAACTCACATTTATAGGTAATGTCATCATGATTTAGTTACATCATACACAACCTAACATAGTTGCAACAATGACATTTAGGTATCAACCCTTTAAATCATTAAGGAACAATAAGGCACATTCACTCATAGCCTTCCCCTCATTTACCCATTTGGTACAATCTAAGGGTGTATATATTAACAAATGGAATTTATAATTATATAGTTAGGTGACACACATGTATGCAAAAACCCATCTAAGCAGGTGTTAGTGAGTAGATGAATCTTTTTCAATAATGTTTAGTTGCCAAGTATCAGATTATTTCCCATATGTTTATGACTCCTTCTTGTACCATTAGATATTTATAAAGGACAAGCTTCTTATCCATAAAAATGGTTATAAATTAAGTTTGTGTATAAATAAAGGTCTGGTATATCAGTTTGATGGTATATAGAAAGGGATACCTTTATACTTAGAGTGAATTGATCTATCACCTACAATCTTGATAATGGCTACACAAGATCCAAAATTCTTTTTATCAAATTCATATTTACTCAAAGGTGACAAATTCTCTACTTAGAAGACAAAAATCAGAACTCAACTAGAGCTTGAAGAAATTTGGTTTATAGTAAATGGCTCATATACCCAACATGCAATAGACATTGATCAACAACGTTAGTTTGATAAAGACAACTAGAAGTCTAAGTTGATAATCATGTTTAAAGTATCAAATGAAGTTAAACCACACATATATAAATCAAAAATAGATAAGGAAGATTGTGACAAGCTACATACTATATATGAGGCCAAAAATGAGAGCACTATTTTATATTTTTAAAGTCAATGCCACTCTCTCAAATTGAGATCAGGAAAAATAGTGAATGACTTTTTAAGACATTTTGAAATGATAAGAGCATCACTTAAATTCTTGGGTCAAATATTTTTAGATGAATCTCTTTTACCTATTATCTTGAGAGTACTTCTACCCTCATTTATGATTTTTGTGACTACTTTGACTATCATAGAATAGAAACCAAGTTTTGAAAAACTAGTCAATCTGTTGCAATAAGAAGAGGCTTTCAATACTTATGACAAACAAGAAGAACATGTACTATATTATTATAAATATAAAGGAAATAAACTAGTCAAATCTTCATCTAAACATAATTCAAGGTAGAATTGACAAGGAGGAAAGTCACAAAAAAATGTCTCATTTTTACTCATCAGGGACATAAACAAAAAGATTATTTGTACAATACCTTTAGAAAAGGATCTTCTAGTGGTTAGAAGTTAACTAACCAACAACCATTCCATGTCTCATTCAATAATCCACAAGGATAGAAAAGGGGACCTGGAAGAAGAAATCAAAGTAACAAGAAGATATTGTCAAACAAGAATATGATGAGGAAGATGACTATCTGTACTATGCAGATATCCATGATGAATACACATCACAAAGTGACATATGGTATGTAGAATTGGGTGAAACTCAACACATGATAGGTAAAAAATATTGGTTTTTCACTTTGAAGTATGTACCCAATAAAAATCATGTTTATTCGAGTGATGATACCTCATAAAGTGTGCAAGGAATTGGCAACATTACCTTACCCCTAGGCATGTAAACATGTAAAATCACATATGTTATGTATGTACCTAGATTAACAAAAACTTATTATATGTAATTCAACTCTTAGACCATAATTTTAAGATTAACTTTGACTATAAAGGTGGAATGAAATTGTGTTTGATCAAAGAGAAATCCAAAAAATCCAAAATTATTGCAAAAACATCCAAAGTCAAGAATATGTTTCAACTTGATTTGATTCAAAAAAATAATCAAGAAATCATATTAAAGAGCATAGACTCAACACAAGTATGGAAAAAATATTTTCTCCCACAACAAAGATCAAAATGATTAGAATGATTTTTACTCTAGCTATACAATTTAGCTAGGAATCCCATCACATGGATATAAAAAGTGCCTTCCTCAATGGATACTTATAGTAATAAGTATACATGACTCAACCAATCTTTTTTGTTAAATATAAAAAATAAGATAAAATTTTTAGACTTTCAAAATCACTATATGGTGTTAAACAAGATCCTGGGGCATGGTATATCAAGATTGATGAGCATCTCTTGAAATATAGATTTGAAAGGAGTCCATATGATCCAAATATCCACCTCAAATAGGAAGGGGGAGATATCAATTATAGTTGTATATGTTTATGATCTAGTCATCATTGATAGTTTATTGAAGATTATTGAATCAACAAAGAAATATCTAAATTAATCATTCGACATGACATATCTCTAGCTTCTCCATTGTTGTCTTGGTTTAGAAGTTTGGTAGAGAGAAAATGACAATTTTATATCTCAACTCAAATATGCTAGAATAACACTCAATAAACTTAAAATGATGGATAACAAACTAATTTCCACACCTATGGAGATAAAACTTTAGCTATCTCAAGTAGATCCATCACCATAAGTAAATGCAACTCTATATTGTTGGTTGATGGATAGTCTCATTTACCTAACTTACACTAGGCCAAACATCAACTATGCTATCAATTATCTTTCAAGGTTCATCCAAGAGCCTAAGATTAGTCACTGAAAAGTAACAAAGTGAGTATTGAGGTATATAAGAGGAAATATGGATTTTGGCCTAGAATATAAGAAGAATGATAACTTATTTTTGATATAATACTTGGATTTAGATCATGTAGGGAATATTGATGATAGCAAATCCACTTCAGGATTTGTATTCTTTTTGGGATATGGATCGATATCATGGGACATTAATAAGAAAAATTATTTTTCAAGGTCCCCCACAAAATTAAAATATCACGTCATAATAGGACCTATCTGTGAATTGATTTGGCTCATATGTATACTTAAATAGTTTGGATTACAATAGGATCAACCAACACTTATTCATATATACAATGGAGTAATGAAGCTTATTTGCAATCAAGTATTTCATGAATGAACTAAAGACATTGAGATGTGAGTTTATTTCATCCATGAACATGTTCAAAATAACAGCTAGCTCTAGTATTTCTTGACAGATCAACATGTAGATATTTTTATCAAAACACTTGCATGGGAAAAATTTGAGGCATTCAGATAATTTCTCTCCTATTCACTTGAGACAATGTTGAATTAAGGGGGGGGATATTAGAGTAATTAATTTACCATTATAAATAAATTCATAACATTTAATTAATCAATAGAAAATAGTG
Organism: Torreya grandis; assembly: GCA_037957365.1. NCBI lineage: Eukaryota > Viridiplantae > Streptophyta > Pinopsida > Cupressales > Taxaceae > Torreya > Torreya grandis. The sequence continues at coordinate 1,890,809 of JARHVA010001887.1, forward strand.
TATGTGATTAATTTTCATTACTCACCATAGGTAACCATAGATAGGTAGATGAGTTATTTTAAACATTGTATCTAATTTAATTTTAATCTAGACTTGTTATTTTACTTAGATGTTTATTTAGGAATAAGGTGGTTTTACTTGATAATGCTCTCCCAGATTTATTGGGACTATTTAGAGCATATATTTGTGTATAAATAAATATCTATAAACATATTTTAGTTAAACAAAATAAATAAATTATTGTTATCTACCATACATATTTTTTGGTTGGCGGCTCAGAATTAGATTCTCACCATAGACAATCTTATCCATAGGGGATTCAAAATCCTTAATCATTTTTATATTTACTTATCCTCTAATGAGTCTATATACCATCTATTTTTGGATTTCCCCTTAGTCTCTTGGTGCTTAATCATCTATTTAACTAGTTCATGGTTTCCTAGGTCTATCCAGTCTCCATTTAGGATCTCATTCATTAATAGAAACCCCCATGGTCACTCCCATCTCCTTATTTATTATGTATCCTTGACCTCCCTCAATTTTTCTTGGCCATTTGAAAGGCTAAGAGTGATCAAATTTTTGAAAATCATATTTTTTCACTTGGGTTAATTTTCAAGCAAGTATGTTCTATCTTGGAGAACTAAAAGTATTTCACCCCCAAAGATAAGATTAGGTGTTCCTAGATTAGATCCTCCATATTATGATCATTGAAACTTTCTCAAGTGGTGGAGACATCACATTATTTGGCATCCCATTGAGATACAAAGTGGTCGAGTCCCTCTGTTGGTTGGTTCAAACTCAAGTTTGATGGCACAACAAAAGGCAATCTAGGTCTAGCAGGGGGAGGCATGATTCAATACCATGATGGATTGGTGTTTACTTATTTTATAAGTCCCTTGGGACATCAAACTAACCACATTAATAAGGACATGGATAACTTTTTGAGCATTCATATCACATCCTATGTTTGTATCTCCAAACTTGTTATTGAAGGTGACTCCCTTAATATACTCCATGACCTTGAAAGAAAAGTCACCCCCTATCAAACCATCAAATCTATTATTGATGATGTCCACATATTTTTCTACTTATTTCAGTAAGTTTTTATTATCCATGTGTACTAAGAGGGAAACTATGGGATAGGTAGCCTTGCTAATTTAAGTGAACATTGAAAGGTTGGCCACATAAGATAACCTCAATCAAATCCTAACCCAAATCATAAACACTCTCAATAATGATTGTAATCAATCATCACAATGAGTTGGCTAGGCATGATCCAAAGGTTTCATTAATGAAGAGTGTGTAGAATTGGATGAGTAATTATTCTCACTCAAAATTCACATTTAAATCCATTGGTATTAATAATTAGTTTGAATTATATAGAAATAAAAACATAGATTCTAAGCTAATAAACATTAAATATTGTAATAAGTTAACCATGGGGACATACAAAGACTATATTAAAACTCTATAATGTTAAGAGGTCTACAATTATAATAAAGTGTGGAAAAGACTTTGTAAAGAGGTCTAGTTGTATTCATGCAATGCATTATATGTCATGATGAAAACCTCTCAAAGGATTGCATTCTTGTTTGGAATAAGTGAATAATCAGAATGAGGGGACTAAGAATAGTTGTCTTAGAGGAAAGTATTGGTGAGGTGATGGTCCTAACTTGCATTGAGATGAAGGCCTTTAAAGATACCAACCATAAACTTGAACTAATGCATAAATTATTCAAAACTAATGAGGATATGAAGATAGATAAGAAAGGCTTCCCCATGCTTAACATTCCCAAGAGATGGCAAAAAAATTATCTACAAGTGATGAAGTATCTGACATTGGAAGGCAAGTTAACTATAATTTTATCTCATCACTTACTTCTCCTTAGCCATTTCAAAGGTTATAAAATAATTTTGCCTTTTATTTTTAAAATTCCTTGGAAAACACAACCTTAGCTTACCAAGTGAGTAATACAAATGACATTATTCACCATGGTCTGGTATATCTACTAGTCCAAAAAGGTGAGCATCTACTAAGTAAATCCATATCCCTTATTGAATACCTTCCTTTTGAATCCCATGAGCCTCTTAATAATGAGGATGCTTTCTCCACCCCTATCTCTTTAACCCCCTCAACCATCCTTTACCATACACCCCTATATCAAATGGTTTCCCCTTCATTGCCCATTACCAAAAAATGCAAAACTATCTTCACCCTCACCAAAGAGGCAACAAGTCTTAAGAAAACCTTAACCCTATCCTTAGATGACTCTATAGGTCAATGCAATAGATAACTTGGAGTTTTTTGGACAAGCTTGAGAATTTTGGGATGGCCATGTAGGATCTTATCACTAACTGGAATCATTTGAAAGTGGACACTGTTAAACTCAAGAATGACTTGGATGTGGTACTAAAGATGCAAGATAATCCACTAGAAAATATTACTAAACCAATGGTGATCTCCAAATAAACTCCTATTAACCAAACCACTTCTCATCATAAAAGAAACCCAAGCTCAATTTTGGAAAATACCATCCTTACCTCTAATGAGGGCCTCTCAAAACATAGTAGGGGTATAATTAAAAAGGTTTTGTTAAAGGAAACCATCCATGAGATAGATTAGGAGGATACCCAATATAATATTAGCTTTGAAGAGCTATCTAGTTTTAACTAAAGCTTTGGTTGTGGTATTTTTATGCTTTTGTTATCATTCTACTCATCTTTTTTTGGGTATGTTTTTGCTCGGTAGAACACCTTCTCTAAAATACTACTAATCTTTAGATTATATTTCATTATGTAATACTTCTGTTTGGATTAGTTGTTTTAGAATCCCTATAAAACCTACTTTATCCATGAAATAATCCATTTTTTTTAATTACTAACAGAGTACACAACATAGCTACATGTATATCTCACTACACAATCTTACCATGCATGATGCAACATCATGGATCTACACATGATGAGTTAACAACCCATAAATGGAATGGGTCAATTATACACTTATGCAAGGATGACCATATCTAGAGGATTCCATAGAGAAAGGGGTTGCCTAAAGAATAGTACACCATTTGAGGGGCATTAGTGTGTGGGTCCATGATAATAACCTTCAAACCTTTAGAAGACACTTAGTTTACCCATTGGACCATCTAGGAATCTTCAAATCAATATAAGCATTTGATAACCCTCTATAGTTATGACTTGGAAACTCATGAGGTAAGAAGGTTTTCTTAAGCTCACGGTTATCCTTCGACAAGGTTAATGACCCAGGGTAAATATTTATCATAACATCGAGTTATCTTACTAGACATTATTGATGTACATGTGTGTGTGTGTGTGTGTGTGTGTGTGAGCGATAATTTTTTTTTACCATAATAGTTATGAAAGGTCCTAAAAAGAGAACCAAGTTACCATCATACCTAAATTTTCAACATTTTAAGATCAACAATTATCTAAAATTAAATAGCTACCAAGGTGATGCATCAAAAAATTAGAGAACATACAAACTTTATGATCATCCAAGCAAAAAGTAGCTCAAGTTATACCCCCATCAGATCATTATATCATGATTCATATTATTGGGAGTCTTTCCACCCATAGTCCTTTACTTAAAAGAAGCCAACATATCATATGTGACCCCAATAAAAATGAAAATGTTTATCATGGGGATTAGATAACCATATTCCTCTTTCTAACCATGAACATTTGACATCCAAAAAATGATATTGTACATGCTAAAAAGGTCATAACATCCTTAACAGTCCCATTATACAAATATGGACTCATCTAGTATAGATTGTTACCTAATATAATATAATCACCAGTCATTATAATGAACCATCATTAATAGTGCTACCAAGTTGGAATTGTATTAATAAATCACCAACTATAGCATCATTTCACTAATATTTATTTCAAATCCTTCAAATAAGAACAAGTCAATGGTTTAACTAATAAGGATAATGACTTACTAGAATGACCAATTCAACCATTATGCTAAAATTATAAATAACCAATTGCCACATCATAAATTAATGACACATGGTCAACCATGCCTTCTAAAGAGTGATTTTACAAATTAGAAACATGTTGAGATTTGAATCTTCAACCTATAAGTCATGCTAACAACCACTTGATCTTGGTTGATCTCATATTCATATGTCATGAATCATACATTTATTAACTTGTCAATTGAATCAAAAAGATCCCATGCTTGTACTACCACACATATATACATTTGGATTAACATCCAATATTAACATAGGTATTAATGTGTATTAATACATACATTAAGTCCAATCCTTAATCAATATGGAAAAATGAACAATTAGAATATTATCTTAATTAACAAGTTTCCACAATAACAAAATTCTATGTAGCAACTACATCTATAGCATTTTATAAAATGACATTGCCTATCCAACAACATGAACATATGTAAAATGAAACTCTACACCTAATTGCTTAATCAATAAGTATACATAGGTTAAGTCTATAGTATATTAATGAATAACTCCAAGCATCTCTTTGCTATGACCAACAAGGAGGAGACCACATAATCAACTATCACAACATGATTTAATAGCCTGCTGCTAGCTATTATTGATGGCCACTAAGGTTTAAAATAAGAGATAACCTTCTTTCCTCAAAATAATCAAATATTTAAAAAATTCTTCTCTCATCATATTGAATCTAGGATTTACCACTTTAAACATGATTACCAAAATTCCTAATAAGTCATTTACAATTTACTAGTTCAAATTGAAAATATAATAAGTTACACACACACACACACACACACACACACACACACACACACACACACACACACACACACACACACACACACACACACAGATATATATACATATATATATATATTTGTGCGTGTGTGTTTGTGTGTATGTATGTGTGTATGTATGTGTCCAAGTATATATGCATAAGAAAGTAGGTACATTCTTACTTATACATTCATACTTGATCATATTAGATGATATAAATATCAAGCTTTAAATAAAAACAATCTAAACATCTGAATACAATATCACGACAAACCACCATATTAAAAGTATTATCCTAATATAATTTGAACCCAAATATTAATTATCTTTATGAGGTCTACATAAGTAATATTTTTATTTTGTTAAAATTTAAATACCTAAAAAGATTTACAAGGAAGTATCATGTAAGTAGTATCCTAATATCATATCAATTGCTTCCAAACCATTACACACAATAATATAGTTGGACCATGCCATGGAATGTTCCTTGACCAAAAAATCATACAAGGAAACAATCATTAAAAGTGGGCTACAAGATTGAAACACTTGCATTAAAACTATTTGTAGAGTGTGTCAACATAAGCTAGAGAGGTCACACTTTTATTTATAGACATTCTATAAATTTTATAATTTCTGAGCAACATAACAAATGTGAAAAGAATAAACTGATTGATTTTCCCTAATTACCATTAAGACAAGGAGATAATTTGTGATCATATTTTTATTTTCATATTATTGAAGATCAAATCAATTGTAGCTATAAATTTAATAAAATTTATTACAGCCCTACCTTTACACCATAATACTAAAACATGATAACAAAAATCATTAACTTTAATTAGATGAATGGCATTGTCTAAATAGAAAATATTGTCAAGAATAGAAGTACCTAAAAAATAGTTGTATAACCCATGCATTAGAGACATAATACATTGGATACATTCCTTTTGAACTTCAAAATGAGTCAATTCAGCATCTAACCAAAAATAAATCAGATATATAATACTGAAAGACCTGGCTATATGCTTCCTCTATTTGGTGGTTTCAAGATTTAACTAGAATACTCCAAATATCCCTTGATTATTACCTTATGAACAATCATCACATATAAGGGAGATTTAGAGCACTCTATTGTTTAGTTTTATGTACTTTTGAATAATAGGTTCCAGATATATATATCTTATCTTGCCATAATGAAGTCACAATTATTTCACTATACTTGTTATCATACTAAAAAAGAACAATAAAACTACATATGCTAAAATGTAGGGAAAACATGATGGTTTTAACAAAGTAGTAATCAAGACTCTAGTTAATTATAAATATTTCTACTTAACAAAAAATATACTTGAGTTCGCTTGGTACTTGTGCATAACTTGACTTAGTAGAAATAGAGTACAAACAAACAAGTTGAAAATAACAAAAAGAATGTTTTAGTTTAGCAGTTTGGTGTAGTTTACCATCGAAATGGTCGGTATTTTAAGCTTACAACCAAACAAATATGCATATGTTGAATAATTAATCCTATGGATTATTAATCAGCATAAATGTGTATTGAAAATACCACCTCTTTAATTAACAAAAATGCAAATATGTTAAGTTACCTGAGTCCACAAAATAATTAGGTAGTTTTGATAAGCATGAGGTTTCCTTACCTCACCATTATCTTTGTTTCATATTTTTGAGAAAATAAGTAGGTAGGTTGTTAATCATTTTACTTAAACATGTAATAAGCATACACAATAACCTACATCCATAAAACAACCATTATGGTTTAATAATCACAACCCATTAGTGATAATAATATTTTAGTTACAACTCAACCCAAAATATATGTAATTGTATAAATACTGATGGTTTCCAATATCAAAATTGCGTGACATTATTTACTTCAAACCTACCAAAAATCAGCCATATCAATTTACCCATAACTTTTAGGTGAAATTTATCAATCACCAGCACACAAGGTTTGAAAGAAATATAATTCTAATAAAAATAGGGTAATAACCCTACTGAAGTATAATTTTTTAATGAATATTTCATATTCATTTAAGAATTTATGCCTCACTAAGGGTAATAATCCTTAGATAACAATGTAGTATTTTAAGGAAATTAAACAACTTGAAGAATGTCAAACAAGAAAAGGATGATAACCTACCTAGAAATGAAGACCTTATTTTACACTCAGCTAGTTGTGCCATATAAGAGAATGATATTTTATTAGTTTCCCTTTCTCTTAGGTATGCAATGGCTACATCTGAAGTTAGGTCTTCAACTAGATTTATTTTTTTTCTAGCACATTATCATGGCACCATTACTTTCTTCTCTACATTTTATCCTTCCACACCCCATCATGGTGGAAACCACCATAGACTAGAAAACCCTATCATTACTCCGTTTCCCTTCCTTACTCTTCTCAAATAAGTCAATGACCAAAATGATAGTGCATCGAATTCTTACAAATAAAACCTAAAATTAAATTATTTTTGTCTCAATATTAATTCTAATATTGTGACAAGTTTATCACAAGATTAAAGTTCCACCCAACATTTGATCTCGAATTAAAGAGGAAACATCATTTCCTTCATGTATTTACTATTTCTTTCCCAACCAAAATATACAAAGAATTCCAACATTGATTTAAGGTAAAGGGGAAATACAATGTTTCCTTTATTTTCACTTGTTTTCCCAAATAGGCATTCAAAAAACACCCTTCATTCTTTCTCCAACTCATTTGAGATTATAGAATAAGATAAAAAGCCTTAATCTCCAAAAGCCAATGCATCATTAAAGCCTATGTGCTTTTTACAAATGACCAATGCATAAGACTTAGGACAATTCAAATTTATTTGATCTCTTATGTCTCATAATACCAAGGCCTATACCCCTTTTTCAGTTATCCAAAGAATTAACACTTCTACATAGAACACAAAGCCTTAAATCAATTAAAGTTCCTTTTCTAATTTTTTTCCAAGGTATCGATTTAAGCTTATAAGATTTTATAATTAGTTTGACCAAACTTAAGGGCCTTAGTGGCAATTTAAAAATTATATCACCAAAGCTAGTAATTCAATATCCTACCTAGAGTATATACATGTATAAATATATACAACTATCATGCATCCTAACATATCAATTTATGACATGCTTGAAAAATAGATATAAACCACCAGATCCACCTTTGTAAGGTTAGACAAATTTTGAATGATGACCAATAAAACATGCCACTAGACCTTCTCAAACTGGTTGTATAAATGGTGCTAACTAGATGGTCATGACATCATCACCTCCTTAAATATTAGCCATCCCAATGACTAAATAACTATCATGAGACAAGTTACATTGAAAACATGATTTATCATTCTTTTCAAAATAAGATTACACATTACAAGAATCAACAGATAAATAAAGGACCAAAGTAACCAAATTGATACTTTATCAATTATTATCTAAATATAAGTCATGCCTACTATGTACTTGCATAGTCCCTTATTAAAATAAGAATATTACCTTATACTTACCTCTTAGTATTAAAAAAAGATTTATTAAACTCATATTGTGAGCATACATTCAGCCTTACCTAGATGATATTCCATTTGATACCCCTAAGATAACCATGCCCTTAATTTAAATAGTCTATAAAATCATCCTTTTAGCTTGGTTTCCTTTTGCAAGGCCAAGGTGAACAAAACAAGGTGTTGCACCCACGTTTACTAGACATGAAATTTTGTGATAATGGAGCTTGAATGTAAACTAAAATTCAGATTTTGTGCCTCATAAGGACATGGTTTCACTTAGGAAAACATTAACACTAATAGAAATATGTTTTTTTATCTTAATTTTTCCCTTTCCTTAGAAAGTTCATTAGGGAAATGTTGTTTTTAATGCAATACAACTACATTTTTTTACCTGATTTATAGCCAACTATGCAAATAAAAAATCAATTAATTCAATCCAAAGTATGTATTCTAGGCTAAAATTACCCAATATACCTCAATATTTTTAAGAAAAGAGTTTTTAGTACTCTAAAAACCATAATTCACAGTTAGTACCTCATACAAAACAAAAATATTGAAAAAAATTCATCTTAGTGATGAATTCATGACCATAATTTTAATAGTAAAATAGTTTTTAGTAGAACCTTCCTCTTATTATGAGAAATTATTAATACATAAATACACAACTTCATAACAATAGTTACCCAAAAAACAATCCAACATTTTTTCATAAAATCTTTGATATAAGAGGGTGTTTTCCACAACATTTTAAGTTATATAACTATACTCATAACTTATATTATTTCCACAAAATACAAAATAATGCCATGATCATACAGGTATATGTTATTACCAATGCTTAAAATATGCTTCACACATAACTTATTTCATTCATTCTATAATTAAAATCAATATCAACCATACTACTATGGTCCCCACAACACATGTTGTGCATGCATATCTTCTTGGTAAAATTCAACACAAAATGTCAACAAGAATATATATCCATCAATTCATGGTTACTTTTCTTTCACCATTCACCATTCGTGGGTTAGTATAGTGTCTCACACCAATCACATTGAACATCAAAGAATCCATATTAGGTATTTACATGCAACTCCAAGGTTTTCAACATGCTCTCCATACATCTATGAGCTCACATGATGGCTACAAGGATTATAATCCCACCATATTATTGCACTTACCTCTTATTAGCATAACAAAGTACATAAAATTTAAAATTCTACTTGATTAGGACTTTACATTACTCCTCCTAAGCATAAAATCAACATGCATTCCAACCACGATTAAAAAAATAAAAATAATCATTTCAAAATAATAATAATTTTGCTATACACAAACAATACCTTTTACACAACATGGTTGAACTTATGAGTCAATAAATACCATTAAATTAGAATATTCATTTTAGAACATTATTTTTAGGTGATTCAATCATTACCTTATTAATAGCATGCTTGATTTTACAATCCAATACATGTTTGAATTTTAATAAGCTCAGTCTTGTTGATTTTACATAAAAGTCCAATTCCCAAGACTACTTAGTGCTTCATAGTTTACATTAATAAGTTTCACAAGGTTGTTTTTATAACAACCTCAAATAAGTGTTTAAAAAGAACACTCACAAGAGTTTATCATTATGCATGAAGATCCCAAAACCATCTTGTAGTGCTCATGGTGTGTAACCAAAATAAATTAGGTGGCTACTTTGTGTAAAGAGGATAAGTGGTCTTTTATCCTACGTTAGACTCCATTACTTATCCTATACCTAGTTTAATTAGCATGGATATGGTTTTTTCTTCACCCTAAACCTCATACTTTCATCAAAGTTTAATGCTGGAGTAGTGATGTAGGATCACACCACACAAAACACTTACTATACCTTGGTAGATTTTTAATTAATAGAGGTTGATTTTGGAAGGAAAATTACATCATAAAGTGGTCCATGATTACATAAAATCATATACATAAACAATATCAATATCAAGTGGCAATATGGAGATTCAAAAATTAACTACATTTAAAAAAATAGAGAAGTTACAAGTTTATATGATTACTATAATCTACAAAATGTATAATGTTTACACACATACAATAGTTTACATGCACTAAAGGAACACAATACTATGACATACATGTGGATCCAAATGTAGACACCTAAAAAGTGTCTAACCCTTGGTCCTTTCTCCCTCCTAGTCCTCCTTGGTCCCTAACCCACCTAAGTCTTATTAATTGGAAATAATCACCTATTTTTAATTAAATAAGACCCCTTTTTCCCTCTCCTTGCCACCTCGCCACCCTAGGATACCCTCCTTGGATCCCCTTCATTCCCCACATGGCCATTTAATGCCTTAGAATCCCATTCCAACCTCTTCTCTCGCCCATTTAACCCCCCGTCGACCGTTTCATCTTGGCATTCATTCGACCCGGCCGTTGGGAAATGGATGAAAGGCTATTTTTAGCCTTTCTCTGGCCTTTCAGCCGTCGACGTCGGTCAGCCTTCGGCCGACGTCGGCGATATTGCCGGCGTTGGCACCCCTTCATAACGGTTTCTTCACCGTTTTCTCTGTCTGCTGGTTCCGCTTGGCTCCTCCTCTTCACTCTCTATTTCTCTAGCTCTCGCACCCTGACTCTTGAATCTTTGGCATCAAATCCTTGTATCAGCAATCTCTCTACCAATCAATCTGACTCTCTCTCCCTCAGGTACACAGCAATCTTCTGCAGGTGAACAACAAGGATTCTTCATCAGGAACAGGGCTTCAACAAGCGGCAACAACACCTTCTTCAGTAGGGCACAGACCCGGATTCCTATCTCCCAGATTGGCTTCCTCTATCTCCCTGTCCCTCTCCATCCTTCTGACTAAAACCCATCCTCAGACCAAGCCCAGAGCAGACTCAGACCTTCGTCTACAAACCCGTCCACTGACCATCTTTAAATAGAGCACAAATCAAGGCCCGGACCATCCACAGACCAGACCCTGCCATTGCCCCGACCGACGCTGGTCATTACCCCAACCGACGTCGGCAGACTAACCGACATCGGCAGACCCGACAACCGACGCCGGTAGGACCACCGACGCCGGCGACTGCAACCAGGCCGACAGCTTCTTCCAGGTAAGCCTTTGCTTCCTTTTCTCTTTCAGTTTGCTATCATCTCAGTTTATTTTAGCATTCTGTCTTTTTATCAGTCATTTATCTCTTTATCAAATAGTGGGTTGACCTCCCTCAAGGAAGTTCTCATACTTCTGGGAACAAGCTCTTGCTTGGCAACCCACCGCCTATCTATCTAACATCCTTTTGTCCAAGTTTTCTTCTTTTGTAGGTGTCATTCCTCCACAGCCAAAGAGGAGTGCTCACAAACGTCTGGATTTACGGTGTGCAATCTTTAGTCCAGGTACTTCCAAGCCTTGTCCATTACTTTCTTTTAGTTTCTTTCTTTTTAGTCTGAAAAGCGAACTTTGAGGTAGAAACATCTCTGGCACGCCCGGTGGGACCCTAGGTTCCTCCTGGGTTCCTTTTTCTTTTTCATTCATTTAGGTGCATTTAGGCTCCTTCTCTCTTGTCTCTTTCTCTTCTTCCAAATGACACTATAAGCGAGACTAAAACGAACCTTTCTTCCTTGCATTCTAGACTAGTCTATCATACTCTCGTCCCTTTCTCCATCTTGTCTTCATAACAACATCACATTTTGACTTGGGCATTAAAACATATTGCACTTTCATTTCTGCTTGTGCTTGCATTAGTCCACATCTAGTAACTTAGGCACATATTGAATGAACCGTAGACACTTGATGTTACACTACCGGATCACATGCACTAAAACACACATAAAACTTACCTGAGACAAGGCCCGACTGGGATTTCATCACCCAACGGATACCTTACCCGTCCCGGTGACCCTACTTGGATTTCATCACCAAGGGGGAAGCCCACTCCGTTCTCTGGCGGAGTCTAAACTCTAGGCGAGGTATATCTTGGCTAAGCGAGACCAGCTAACCACTGGAATCGTGAAGTGAGGGGAGCTTGCTCCTTAGCACCAGGCCACGTACCAGACCCTAACACAGATCTTTGAGCACCTAAAACAACATCTAAAACCATTTTTAGACTGCCTTCTTCTAGGACCCATTTTTCAACCAATCTCCCCAAACATTCATCTAAGGCATAAGCCACAAGTTTCTAAGGTTAATTCCTAGGCTTTATCGCTTAGGCTTGTCTGTCTTTCTCTGTTTTCCTCTTCTCATCTATTTGTTTGAGTGTGTGAGGACGCTTTCTTCTTTGTTTTTCCAAGAACCTTTTGGCTCTCTGGAAAACACAGTGACCGACATCAGTTCTGCCACCGACGTCGGCCTTCCCCTGTCACCGGCATCGGTTCTGATACCGACGTCGGCTTCATGTATTACCGGCATCGGTTATCTGACTGATGCCGACCTCATTTCCTACCGGCATCGGTTTTTAAACCGACGTCGATCTCTATCACTGTCCTTTTTCTTCAAAACCAGCAGCCTGAAACCTGTCTTTTCTTTGTCAAAAACTCCATTCTGGTTTTCTGAGACTGCAAAAACACAGTTTCTGGAACCAGGACTCTCTTCTTAACCACTTTAGCCAACAGCCGCTTCCGTATATCCTGTCTCTAACCAGTCCTATTATGGAGTTCCACTCGGAGACTGAAAGAACTCCTACAGGACCGACCCCGACCCCGACCCCGACTCAAATTCCCATCATCCCTGAAGGGGACCGAGATTTCAAGAGATTCTTGGACCTCAATACCGCAGCCCTCCAAAACTATCTCGCAAGAAACCCAACGCGGGACCTTTCAGGTGACGTGGCGACGACATCTGCACCATTCGCCACCCAACCTTTTATGACTCAGCCTTTCGCCTCGACTATTAACCCAATCATGGCCAATACGCAAAGTTTGGCCTCCCCGTCTATTTTTAGACCGACCTCCATCGGGGTTCCATTACCCCCTCAACTACCTGCAATTCAACCAAGTTCTACCTCATATCAGAACTTGATTGCCTCGACCCCTCACACTCTTGTGCCCACAAATGTAGGAGTGTCAACCTGTCTTTCTACCAGTGCCGCCATTCAACCACCTTTGGCGATGCCCAGTCAACCTATATCTTTGACCTTCATAACGCAGCCACCTCTAGCCTCCACTTCCGCCCCTGCGACTAGTCATCCATACATTGTACAACCGACTATATCGCACGCCTCCTCTAACCTCTTCCAAGCGCCTTACAACCTAGGGGGCGCTCAACCCGCCAATCCGTCAGCAGATCTTATCAAGATGTTGATGGATAAAATGTCCAGTCTCGAAGCCTCCATTTCCGGTTCAAGCAATACTTTGTCATATGAACAAATTTGCAACGAGCCCATCCATCCTTCCGTCCCTATTCGACCATATCCTAACCATTGGGAGCTTCCTAAATTCACTCGCTTTCAGAGTAAGGAAGACCCACAACAACATCTACGGGCATTTAGACATGCCTGTTATCTTATTTCCCACGACGATGCGTTACTTCTACGCACGTTCCCTATGTCCCTTTCTGGCCCTGCCCTTGACTGGTATAGTTCTCTTGCCAGACACTCTATCTTTTCATTCATCCAACTCGCCCAACTATTTCTTGACCATTTCTCAATCAACATCACCAAACAAGTCTCAATCACAGACCTCTACTCCATCAGATAATTTGACGACGAACCAATTGTCGATTTTGTCGCTCGTTGGAGAGGCCTTATCAACCAGCTCTCCTTCTCTTTACCTCAACCCGAGCTCATCGAGCTCTTCTCTCGAGCATGTGCCAGCCACATCTCTTCTACCTTGCAGATTCAAGCATTTTGCACTTTTGACGAAGCTTTCATCATGGCTCGAAAGCTTGAACTCCGTGCCCTTGAAGAAGATAAGGTCAAATTGCGTAATACCAACGCAAAGTCTACTGACCATCCTTCTTCCAGACCTTCTTCTTCTGCCAACTCCAAGTCCAAAGGAGTGGCCAACACTGTGGTCGTTAGATCACCGTCCTCAACAACAACAAATTACTCTCAACCTTCGACATCTTCTAGCATCACCAAACAATTCCAACAACGGTACATTCAGCGTTCTTACACTCCACTTGGAGAACCATACGCTTCTGTTTTGGAAAAACTTCTCAAGCAGGGGGTCCTCAATCTCCCTCCAATCCGACCACCTCAATTTGACCCCTCTAAAGCCCTCCCTACATGGTATAGGGAGGCCGACTTCTGCCACTTTCACCGCGTCCAAGGCCATGACATTGACAACTGCCAAACTTTCAAAAACATCGTCCAAGACATGATCGACAAGGGGGATCTTATTTTAGATAACCCGAACGCCCCACCTAACCAACATATTGACATCTTCAAACAACCATTTCCGAATCATCCACCTACTCAAAACAACGTCCAAACTTCGACCAATGACCCTCAAGACCATGACATTCACACGATTAGCACTATCTTGCCTCTTGTCCTTGACCAACCTCTTCCATTAAAGGATGAGGAACCTCCTTCTCCTACTAGTCCTCCATCTACCTCTCTTGTATCGGAGGACGCTTTGACCACATCAACGCCATTAAGCCCACCTTCATCCGAAGACCCTACCTTGCCTACTCCTCGAGCACAAGCGGAAGGCATAGTCATCCATGCCCTCTGCCCACTTGAGGAGCCAGACTCTCTTATTTCTTCTCCACCAAGAGAAGAACCAGTCTCTCCACCCGTTTCAATCAAGGAAGACCCAGTCGCAGTTTCCTCTTGTCCTTTGCCTGAGATTGTTACATCTCACTCACCTTCATCCACATCCAAACCCAAGCCCACATCTAACCTCGCCTCG
Source organism: Torreya grandis (assembly GCA_037957365.1). Taxonomy (NCBI): domain Eukaryota; kingdom Viridiplantae; phylum Streptophyta; class Pinopsida; order Cupressales; family Taxaceae; genus Torreya; species Torreya grandis. Next base: position 1,905,958 of record JARHVA010001887.1, read on the forward strand.
CATAACGGTGGCTCTCGACCCAAACACACGAAAGCTACTAGACCACATCAGAAGACTCCTCCCCCACCTTCGTCATTACCTTCAATCTTAGGCCCACATCCGTCCACTTTAATAGGAGTGCTTCCCACTCCCATCCTTCATAGAGGCACATCACCTCCATTACTTTCTCATCCCATCAGACATACATCTCATCTGAACCCTCGACCTATGCCTCTTTCACCTCTCAAACCAATGTCACCAACCCTCACTGCAATAAAGCATCCAGACCCGTTAGCAGGTTCATATGACTTGCTCTTATGGCACTTATTACAATTCTCTCATATCGACCTCCCACCTCTTAGACAATATCAATCTCTTGGACCTAAACCACCATGGTTCGATGACACTCGCATTTGTGCGTATCATTGCACGCCTGGGCACGACACGGAGCATTGTCATGCCCTCAAGGTCGTCATTCGCCAATGTCTTGGGAATGACACCCTTCTTCTCGACCACGTTATCAACAAACCTTCAACACCACCCCAATCATCAACTCTCGGATTAAGACCATCTTGGTTCGACAACTCCGCATTCTACCATTATCATCACACTCTGGGACATGACACTGAGCGTTGTTGCACTCTTAAAGCTGTCATTCGTCAGCACCGAAGAAAGGATTCCCTTCTCATCAAGGGTCCTCTTGACCACCTTTTCGACAAAACATCAACCTCGACTCATGCCTCTCCAACCTCATCACCTAAATCGGGATCTCCACGCCAGACTGTGGTCCCTTTGTCGCCTTTGACCCCCTTATTTGACATTAACACCATCCATCTGACCACTAAACCTCAACCAACCTTAACCAACCTTTCAAACATTCTCCCTACCCGCTGGGGGAATTCATCCTTTTTTCAAATCTCGACTAACTGTTCAACCCAGTCTCTACCACATATCAATCACTCATTTTATCTTAAAACCCGACCAAGTATCCACCGACCCAACCCCCGACCAATTATTCGACTAGTCTCAACCAAACTTCAACCAAATATCAATCACCTTGACCTCTCAATCAAACATTCAACCAAATCTCGACCAAATCTCAACCAACCCTCGACCATGACATCGACCAAGCCTTTGACCAACCCTTCAACAAACTTTGACCAAACATTTTACCACACTCGACCAATCAACAATCAAATATCATTCAACCAATCTTTTTTATCTAAAGCATTCAACCTTTCTCAACCAACCAACGACAATGTCAACCAACTTCACATCTATCAATCAACACCTGACCAATCTGGAAAGAGGCAAATGGGGCAGGTTTGCTCCCAATTGACTCGGACCTTAACATACTAGCATGGCCTAGGGTCTTATCAGACCTTAAACCCCTTTTTATGTCTTGCGTCTTTGACCTTTGTTCTGTTAGTCGAGTACTCGTCTACTTGACACGTAACTTGAGCTCGTCCCTTGAGCAATCCTCGTCCTCTTAATCCTCATCCCTTTCAACCCTATTCCCCTTTAACAAGTCCTCTACAACCCTTTTAGGATGCAGTGATGCTTTGTCCTAATAAAAAGGGGCGTCCTTGAGCTTCTACAGTCTTGTCCGTGACTCTCATTCCTATCAATAAATCCAAATCAAGATGTCAAAACATATCCATGGTCACTAAATCAAGTCAAATCAAAAAGACAGACTGCTCCCTCGAAGGACAGCTGTACTATCATTGCTGTATTACTAGACTGATCCCTTGAAGGATAGCTAGGCCAACTTTTCAAACATTATTAAGCAAAAATATAGACCACTCCCTCGAAGGATGGCTATGACTACTCTGGCAATAAACAACACTTTTCTTAGAAGCTTCCCGCATCGATCAGCTTCGCAACATGACCATTACATCAAGTGACATCTCTATGCAGGCTTCCCGCATCAATCAGCCTGACCCAAAAAAATAAAAAAAAAATAAAAAAAAATGAGTCACGGACATTGGCTTGTAGTTGTCTCAGGGTCTCCTATAAAAGGGGCAAGGTTATTCCTGCTCTTAAACTGGGTTACCCTATCCTCCTTCTATCACCGGCTCAAGGGACTTCGAGCTCACTTTAATGTCAAAGTGATTTGATTACCGTTCTAACTCAACACTGGTCATCGACGCAATGCATGAACGGGGCTTTTGTTCTAATAACCCCTATCTATGCTTCCTTTCTGGTCCTTGTCAATGAAAGAGCAATTTGCCTTTCACCTTTTCTCTACACTTTGGTCACGCTTTGGCCACGTCAATTATCGACTCATCCTTAAACCCAGCCAACTTCAACATTTTTTTTCAACCCAGCCTCGACATTTTCAACATAACATCAGGCATCATCCTTGTCCTTTTCGCATAGTTTCTATGGACACCAATATACATGGAAACTACCGACTAGACCCAATTTATGTTAAGCATAAACCAATACTTGTTGAAGCATAAATAGACCTTCTATTCATTTCTAGCATACATCCATCACGACTATGGAAACTTGCTAGGGATGAAAGACTCTCGACCACTTCTACAGAAGACACCATCTGTAGCATCCTTTTATCCTCATCTTTTTATCCTCATCATTTCGACGCTTGACCACATCCAATCATCGACCATTTTGACCCTCGCAGTCTGAACTACATTGGTCTGAGGCCCTACGACCAGGGCTATGTAGGCAGCACTCAGATAACACATCTTCTGAGGTTAGCTCGACCACCCCCGTTTGTTCATCTCTATGATGGACAAACCTTCTCTTCTTTGACTCTTATCACACCCAACTTCGTCAACTTTGACCAAGACCAATCATTTCCTTTGACCAAGACCAATCCTAGACCTTTGACCAAGACTAATCATCGACTTTGACCAAGACCAATCAATCCCTCTGACCCTCCCTCCCTTTTAGGGAGAACTACATCGGCCTGAGGCCCTATCACCAGGGCTATGTAGGCAGCACTCAGTTGACATGAGGTCTTCTGGGCTTAGCTCGGCTGCATCCTTTCGTCTATCCATCCTCTTGACCAATGACCATTGGCGATCATGCCTATCTCCTTCAACCTCGACCACTTCCAAGCCAATGTTGCCTTGGTTGTTTTTGCGTGTATGCTATTCCACGGCTGGTTAGCAGAATTGTCCGCAAACTTTTTTTTGACTCTTCACAAGTATAGGATCACGAGCCAGTTGATCCCTACTACTTGTGGCTTTTTCTTGTTTCTGGGAGCACTTCTTGAGCCCTGGATACCTGGAACACGATGACCATTTGGAGCTTCAGCTTAGATTGAGTGACCCGATCAGCAGACGACTAAATGCTGGGGCCCGATTGCTTCAATTTTGGCACTCCTTGACCCTTGACCATGCGACAATTTGACCTGACCATCTTGTGCAGTGGTATGCGCGTAATCATGACTTTTGCAGTGCTCTCACTCACCTCTCTCTTTCTCATCCACCTTTTGTCAAATCAGCACCCGACATCAGGTTCCTTCTCTCGACTCCTGCTTTGAGGGGGAATACATCATCCTTCACCTGGGGCAATCACTCCCTGTTTTGTCTTGCAGTTCATTCAAAACAACCAACAAGACAAAAAGGGGCAAATGTAGACACCTAAAAAGTGTCTAACCCTTGGTCCTTTCTCCCTCCTAGTCCTCCTTGGTCCCTAACCCACCTAAGTCTTATTAATTGGAAATAATCACCTATTTTTAATTAAATAAGACCCCTTTTTCCCTCTCCTTGCCACCTCGCCACCCTAGGATACCCTCCTTGGATCCCCTTCATTCCCCACATGGCCATTTAATGCCTTAGAATCCCATTCCAACCTCTTCTCTCGCCCATTTAACCCCCCGTCAACCGTTTCATCCTGGCATTCATTCGACCTGGCCGTTGAGAAACGGATGAAAGGCTATTTTTAGCCTTTCTCCGGCCTTTCAGCCACCGACGTCGGTCAGCCTTCGGCCGACGTCGGCGATATTGCCAGCGTCGGCACCCCTTCATAATGGTTTCTTCACCATTTTCTCTGTCTGCTGGTTCCGCTTGGCTCCTCCTCTTCACTCTCTGTTTCTCTAGCTCTCACACCCTGACTCTTGAATCTTTGGCATCAAATCCTTGTATCAGCAATCTCTCTACCAATCAATCTGACTCTCTCTCCCTCAGGTACACAGCAATCTTCTGTAGGTGAACAACAGGGATTCTTCATCAGTAATAGGGCTTCAACAAGCGGCAACAACACCTTCTTCAACAGGGCACAGACCCGGATTCCTATCTCCCAGATTGGCTTCCTCTATCTCCCTGTCCCTCTCCGTCCTTCTGACTAAAACCCATCCTCAAACCAAGCCCAGAGTAGACTCAGACCTTCGTCCACAAACCCGTCCACTGACCATCTTTAAACAGAGCACAAATCAAGGCCCGGACCATCCACAGACCAGACCCTGCCATTGCCCCGACCGACGCCGGTCATTACCCCAACCGATGTCGGCAGACTAACCGACATCGGCAGACCCGACAACCGACGCCGGTAGGACCACCGACGTCGACAACTGCAACCAGGCCGACAGCTTCTTCCAGGTAAGCCTTTGCTTCCTTTTCTCTTTCAGTTTGCTATCATCTCAGTTTATTTTAGCATTCTGTCTTTTTATCAGTCATTTATCTCTTTATCAAATAGTGGGTTGACCTCCCTCAAGGAAGTTCTCATACTTCTGGGAACAAGCTCTTGCTTGGCAACCCACTGCCTATCTATCTAACATCCTTTTGTCCAAGTTTTCTTCTTTTGCAGGTGTCATTCCTCCACAGCCAAAGAGGAGTGCTCACAAACGTCTGGATTTACGGTGCGCAATCTTTAGTCCAGGTACTTCCAAGCCTTGTCCATTACTTTCTTTTAGTTTCTTTCTTTTTAGTCTGAAAAGCGAACTTTGAGGTAGAAACACCAAAGGTTTGGTAAACTATTTCAAGGTATTTTCACATCACACCACTTAAATATACTAGTAAGTGAAGAACAAAGGTTCATGTTCTTCATCAATCTACCGAATGTCCAAATGTCATCAAGGATAACATAAAATATCTAACATATAACATCATGCTTAGTTTTCTAGATCTCAAGTTCATCAATGCCTTCTTTCAAGGAAGGATGTGTTCTAACATAGCCCATAAGTCTATATCTATGAGTCTTGAAAAGTTACCAATAATTTCACACCTCATGGATTAGATGGATCATACTAATCATTAATAATAAGAGATCCCCAAAACTTAATTTCCCAAGAAATTAAGTCACACTCAGCCAGTAGGACATATAGGCTTAAGTTACATCCTTGGACCTCCCAAGAGTATTATAACTCAATCATCATAAGATGGCTTGCCCATGCAAGCTATCAAAGATCATCAAGAATGGTTTCATGATTCCAATAACAAGCTCTATCACTATCTTTCCAATTGACTTATTTCATAAGGTCAAAGGTTGACTAGTAATGATTATTTTAATGAAATCATAATCTTGAGAAAATATGAACTTATCTAAGGCTCTAGGTGAATATCATATCATCATCATCATGCAAATTATAGTTTTCATAACCATTAATATGTTACAATCACAAAAAGATATCCTCATGGATGTAAAATATATATCCATGATCATCAGAACATCCTCATGGATGCTAAAGCTCAACCAAAAATAAATAAATCATCTTTATGGGCATAAAACATAACCAAGGACATCATAGCCTCCTTATGGGACTACAAAATACCCATGATAAAAAATAATAGCATCATGGAATCAATATATCCACATTCTTAATAGCTTATAGACTTATAGTGAGATGGAAACATAGGCTTCCTCATTCAACTCGAAGGAGGCAAATTAATCATAATAAATAAAGCCTAGATTTAGCTAAAAACATATATTTTTAGCACCTTAGTATTATGATGCATAATACTTATTAACTTTTATGTTACAATGGTTATAATTAGTGAACCATATCAAAGTTTTCAACCTAAAAATGTACTAAAACTTAGCTTATAACTCCATTACATGGAATAAAACGATGTTCCCTAGGCATTAGACATAATTTTTAATATTTTATTTTCTTTGTTGCACGCAATCAAGTGTAGTAACACACAGGCCAAGAAATAATTTATAATTTATCATCCCATCTGTCAGTAAATTATAACTATATGAAACTCATAGTTTATCCTATTAGAGAGTTATCATGATGATTTTATGGTGTTGTCATAAAGGTTTCCTGGTGAGTGGATGAAGTGATTTGATAGCCTAAGTGACAATGATAAAGTGTGCAAGGTACTTATTCTTATATGCTTGATGGTGGCTTGGTTGATATTTAGGGTTGACTTGGCTAGAAGTTTAGGGATGAGTATGGAGGATTGATCATGTGTAAAGGATCCTATAAGATGTCATACATTCTTTGATATGTTGTGTGCATAAGTGGAATTCATCTGGTAGTCCATAGTTCTCATCTAGACACTTTGGGTCTAGTGGTAGAAAATATGAGCAGGTAATTTGATGATGTCACCATTGCCATATGGGAATGAGTCAAGGGGAGATGGTCATATGGTTGTGATCACATTAGTCCCTAATGGTTATGCATAGATATCAAGTCAAGAATTGAAGTTAATTTAAATATATGAGGGTACAAATTTGGATTCTCAATCAGAATTCACTATTTTCCCATACTTAGCCAAATTTGCAATTGGCCAGAAAGAGCTAAGTAAGCATGTTGATGAGGTTATCATTTACATGTGTGGAGGTGCCAAGATAAAATGAGCATATGGGTTTATTAATTTTTCCTAGTTTATAAGTGCTTAATTATATATCATGTGATGTAGTGCATCAAAAGATGTGCATATGCAAATTTAGGCTCCCAAGCAGTTTGACTGTATTTTCACATACTTAGCCAATTTTACAATGAGGAAAAAAGAGCTAAGTGAAAATTTTTATGGTGTTATATATTACACATGTGAGGGTGACATGATAATGTGATCATATGGGTTTTTTGATCTTTTAGTATAGATGATTTGTGTTAAATTTGAGATCATCCACTAAAGTGAAGTAAATGTTATGCTTGTTCAAAGTTGGCCTCCCAAGTAGGTTTTGACATGGTTGTCTCTATGATAAAATATTTTGAGAAATCACTTTAATGGAATTATATATTGCAAACATGAGGGTTCTAGGAGCTATTTGTCACATGGTTGGATTATCCTTTGTAAGGAGAATATCTAGTCCAAATTGGAGATCATGTGAGTAAAAATGGCTACTCAAGAATATTGAAAGGGTTCCCATAATCATTTTTGAATGAGTTAAATATCATTCAAGATCAATGGTGTGCATTACTCCAAGAAGCTAGGAAGAAAAAATATGAGGATATGTGCATAATTTTTAATGACTAAGAAAAGTTATAAAATAATAATCTAATAGTGAGTGAGCATTTGCACAAATTAATCAAATGGTAAGTATTGATGATTAAAGATCTGATTAATACACAAATATCAATGGAGCATGTTGAGTCAAAGTTCCCAGATTACATGAGATGAGGTCAACTGTCAAATGTTTAACATTTAGCTTTGATTATTTATACATTAAAGATTAGACAAGATCAATGGTGAATATTTGATATAATTAGTAAGGACATGAGATTCGAGCACTATGTTTGAAGGTTAACTATGATAGTTTGAATTCAAATATTTGAATTTAACATAGGAAAAAATAGAGCTCTTTATTTCATCCATATCTTTTGATAGAAGTCAAATTTTATAGTGTTTTAAAAATAAAAGATGAAGAGGATTCCAGGGCACATATAATCAACCTAATTTTAAGATATAAAAGTAAGTAAAATCAAATATATTGAGCCTAGAAATTGACTATGTGTTCATGCTTGTTCTACAAGTGACATGAGATGGATATTTGAGCTTGTATTAATGTTGTTTTGATGTTTCATGAAATTATCTATTAGAACATGTTGTATATTCTATGAAGATACTCTATGTGGATTTTGGAGGTGTGATCAATCTATCTTGAGTATGAATAATGCTTAAGAATTTGACCATGTGTTTGTTCATGGTGACTATGTGTACCATGTTAGTTTTTGACTTGTTTGAGCATACATAAAGTTGAGATAAGTTGACTATGACAATTTGAGGATGTTTAAGTGGACATAAGGAGTGGACCCATGTATTTTAAAGTGGTGATATATTCCTTTTTTTATTGATGGAGTGAAAAAGGAGTGAATGGGTTCACATGAGAACTATAAGGGCTACAAGGGCATTATTAAGAGGTGTAGTTCCTTAAGGATGACCCATAGATGCTATGGCCATCATATGAATATTATATTGAGTTGTGTCTTCATGTGAGATATTTATTAAGGGATAAGGTATGCATAATGGCTAACCAAGGTAGTGATTATTAATATTCCTGTATAAATAGTGGAACTAAAGATGATTGGTTCTAGACCTGAGGTGAGAAATTAAGGAGTGAATGGAAAGAGGTTTGTGTGTGTATTTTGTGGAGTGAAAGAGGGGTAGAGTGCCCTAAGGATGATTTGAAGAGTAGATAATATTAAGTATTGATTTTATGACCTGTAGGTAATAATTCTATTGAAAAAATAGTGTACTTTCTATTTGAGTATGAGTGAAGGTGTGTGATAAACAAAGGTCCATCATCAAATGTTGTAGACACCAGTTCTAAGGTGGATGTGATTATAGGTGTTATTGTGGTAACTCAACATATAAGGTGATTTTAGCCCCCTTTCAAGGTTAAACTTGCTAAAAGGTCTAGTTGTTGTTGTAGCTCATCTAGATAGGTGTGGAAACACCTTATGGGATTAGAGTCTCACTAAATAGGGATTATAGTTCCTTGATTAGTTATAGCTGGTATATATTATATATTTTTATTATAGGATAGTAGTCTAGTTTTAGGTTCCATTAAGTTTTATTCCCTAATAGGGTTTTCCATGTATGTCATGTGTTATGTGATTGATCTTGCATTGTCTCTCTTGTTCATTGCTATGAATGTTGTATATTCTTCATAATACTTGTGGTAGTTGATTAAGTATTTGTAAAGATTATAATTGAAATTGAATTATTTAGACTTACTGATTCATCCCCCCTCTTATATATTTTATGTATAACAATTGGTATCAGAGTGAGGTCATTAGGTAAAGTCTTAATAACTTGAAGGTGATCCAAGGTACAATGGCTAGTCAAAATGTGCAAGGTTGTTTCTCTACTAAGCAAACACCAATGTTCAATGGATCCAATTATGCATTTAAGAGTTCTATGATGAATACCTATATTATATACCTAGGGTTTGATGTATGGAAATCTATTCTAGATGGTTATGTTACTCTTATTATTCCTCCATCTAGTGTTGTAGATTAGAAGCTATTTGAGAAAAACTCTACGGAAATGAATACCATCACTTGTGGTCCTATAGAAACTAAGTTCACCAAAGTAAATCACTACACATCTAGCAAGAAAATATGGGATAAATTGAAGAATATTTTTGAATTTTATTCAAAGGTCTTCTACACTTGATAATTTGTAGACTCATAGAAGGTAATTTGAAAGTCTCAAGATGAACTAAGAAGATACTATGGCATCCTTTTTTTTAGAGATTTGATGAGATCATGAATATCATCAGAGGCCTTGGGGAGAATCTTGAAGATACTACTATTATTCAAAAGGTATTAAGCTATCTATCCCCCATGTTTGATCCAAAATTATCTACTATAGAAGAGAGTCATGAACTTAGTTAAACATGGATCAATTGTATGCCATCCTTACTGCCTACGAGATGAGGAAGAATGATGATATACCACCAAATAAGGAAGTAGATTTCAAGACTAAAGTGAAGACAAAGAAGTTAAAAGGTAGGAAATCTAAAGAGGATTACCTTTCTGATATTGATGAGGATGAACCAATTGCTTTGATTACTAGGAAATTGAACACAAACTCAAGGAAGTATAAGGGTAAATTACCCTTCAAATGTTTCAATTGTGGAGATATATGACATTTTTATTAAAAGTGCCCTAACAAGAATAAGAAGAAAGATGATTAAGAGTATGATAAAGGACAAGATGAAGACAAAAAGATATACAAGAAGAAAGGATTTATAAAGTATAACAATAAGAAGAGATCCTTTAAGAACAAGAAGAGTCTTTACACCAAAGAAGACTTTACCTCATTAGATGAGAATCAAGATATTGAATCAAAAAATGATAATGAAGATGATGGTCCTACTAAAGATGAATCTCTATTCATGGCTAAAGATGGTAGCTTCTCAAATCAGAAATATTTTACTTGGAGTGATTAAAAGGATGATGAAGATGAGGTGGACTATGAGACTATTTTGATGAATGCTCATGAAGAACTGAAGATTGAGAAGAAGATCAATAAGAAGATGAAATCTAAACTCAAGGACTATGAGGAGAAATTTAGTGTGTATGAGTCAAGATTAAATTAAGATGCCAAGGAGCATGAATATATGATCAAGAATCTTAGTTGTTAATTGGAAATTCTATCTACAAGCCTAAAAGTTAAAGAATATAAATGTTCAAGGTATGTTTTTGAAAATGAATCTTCAAAATCTAAGCTAGAAAAGATAACCAATAAGGTGAAGACATTTTTGAGATTTGAAAAGAGATCATATGATCTAGATAATATTCTAAGTGGTCTAAATCATGATAGTGATAGAACTGGTCTTAGATATGGACAAGAACAAAAGATAGTAACTCAAGACAAGATGAAGACTAATGTGAATAATGACAATTCTATTTTGAAGACAAATCATCAGATAAGGAATGAAGGTGTTGGTAGAGTAAATACAAATAAGATCAGACATCTAAATGCCATGAGGTATGAAAGATTCAATTGTTACTATTATACATGTAATCAATTTGGTCATAGGGATAGATAGTGCAAGAGACTTGTTAGAAATGAATTTAGATCGGACTACGATGGGGGTCATTAGTAAAAAGGTGTGACCAAAATTAAGTGATTTAGTTGTCTTGATGTGGGATACTTTGTAAACCATTTTCCATATAATATTATACAAGGTGAATCCTCTTCAGAAAGGGGCAGTTGTTTTATTTATCATGACATAAGAAACATTATATATTTTTATCAAAATAGGGTAAGTCAAGATACATTTCTTACAAAAGGTATGATGTGCTAAAATTACGAATAAAAGGTCATATTGATAGGTTCTATAAGCAAAGGTATAAAATATATAATATATTTAATTAGGATCTTAGAGTTTAAGGAAGAAGGCAAGTTAACACATGGAAGCCAAAGGTGACAAGTGTGAGTCATGATGAAACAATAGGTCCAAGTAATCTATTTGTTATGGTGGAGAATGCAATTTGAAGAGAACCAAGAGGTCTCATTATTTTCTCATGTTGAAAATGAAGAAATAAAGCCCAAGGAGAAGACCAAAATGCTAATTGAGGCTAGGCCTAAGGCATGTATGGATCCAAGTGAACATCTTGTTGTTGCTAAGCATGTATCCTATAAAGAACATCAATTTTTTGTGCCTAATGATGAGGTTACAATCTCTAAGGAAGATTATTTAGATGAAAAGGTATGTCATGAATCTGTGTTGTCTCCATGTATTATCAATTCAATCATAGATGAAAAAGATAATGTTTTAGTGGATGAATAAGTTTTTTCTCCTAAGCCAAAGAAGAAGAAGAACTACAAATATTGAATGAGCAAGAAAGAGATGGAATATGAGGAATTTTTTTTGTTTTAAATTGAGTTATAAAAGATGTCTCTATTTATGATTATTAAGAGAATCTTTTTAGTGGAGAAGCAAGTTTGTGTTCTCAATATGATAAATCCAATTAGAGAATGTCTTTGGTTAAGGGGGAGAAGCAAGTTCATGAGCCTATTTCAGAGGTTTGTGAAGGAGTTGTAGTATAGAGTCAATTTGGGTGGGTCCAGGTGGCTTAATGAGATTGATGTAAATGTCAAGAAGTGTTTGGTGCTTAGAAATGATTTTTAATTTATTTTTGGTGTTCTATAGGTGTTTTTGAGGTTTGAAGGTATGTATGTGTAATTGAGGATTTTTGAGTGTTCTCAGTTTTCTCTATTTTTTGTTTAAGGGAAATCAAGCCTAAAAATGGCTTATAGATATATGGGTTCTTAAAGGTATGGAAGCACAAATTATGGTCTATAAGTGTGTGATGGGTGCCTCCAAGTGTGAAATAAGTTTCATAGATGTGCATTGACCATAAGGAGGTTTTTTGACCTTGTTTGCTTTGAGTTTCTAAGGTTTTGGAATTTACTAGAAAAGTGGTTTTCTTTATGAATTAAGGAATGAAATTTCTTAATAAGTTTAATGGGACAAATATATGGTAAAATCAATCTTTAAATAGATTTAAAGGTTTGTGGTTCTCTAGTTATTCAAGTTTTTATCAATATGGAGGGTTAATTAGCTAGTAGGTTTTTGAAGGGAGTATGTTGCATAGGATGGGATTGGTGATGAAAATTGGTGTGCTTGAGGGGGAATATTAGAGTGCTCTAGATGTGGAGTTTCATGTCTTAAATACATGTCTACTAAATATTTTTGGCTGTACAAGGTTTAGGTAGGGCTACAAGAAGGCTTGACATGCCTAGTTTGAAGAAGAGTGGTTTTTGCTTAGTTTCTCCAAAAGAACAAGGAATGTGTGTTTCAAAGAGAGTTATAAGGTTTATTGATAACATTTTCCTATTTTTTGAGTGGCATTAAGTTATGATAGTTTTCCTTATGGTAGATTGAGAGAGAAGGCTAGTTAACATGTGTGATGGTTCTTCATGGTGTGTGGAGATCTAAAGATGCTCAAAAAGTGAAATTGCTCAAAGTTCTTAGGAGTTCCTATTAGATGTTTATTTATGTGCTCCATCAATATTTATATGTTTTTATGTCTTATTTATTTATTGGTTGAAGTGTTTGATTGAATAAGAGTGTTGGTATGGGGCAAGAGGATGTTGTCAAGGCAAGCTGAAGTAGGCTCAAGGTAAGGGGGAGTTTGTATCATTTTTATAAGATGGTTCTTTCCTATTTGATAGTATTTTTAAGTCCTAAGGATCAATGTGTGCCCAATTTTTCATTGTGTGAAAGGGGGAGATAGTTCTTGTTGGGGAGAAAGTTCCTGTTGTGGGAGTGCTTGAAGAGAGAGAAGGTGAGCCATATATTGATATATTGATGGGTGTTTACATCAATGACAAAGGGGTATATTGTTAGAGAGATGTCATTATGATGTCATGATATTTTCATAGAGTTTCCTTGATGATTGTATGAAGTGAGTTGATATCCTAAGTGACAATGACAAAGTATTTAAGGTACTTCTTCTTGTATGATTGAATGTGGCTTGGTTGATCTTCAGTGTTGACTTGGATAGAATTATAAGGATGAGTATGGAGGACTAATCATGTGAAACAAGTTATATAAGATGTGATCCATGATTTTAGAGATTGTGTGCATAAGTGGAATTCATTGAGTAATCCATAATTCTCATCTAAACACTTTGGGTCCAGTGGTAGAAAATACAAGTAGGTAGTTTGATGACATCACCTTTTCCACATGGGAATGATTAATGGAGAGATGGTCATATGGTTGTGATAAAATTTTTACCTAGTTGTTATGTGCCAAATCTCAAGTCATGCGTCAAAGCATGATTAAAGATATGAGGGTGAAATTTTGGCTTCTCAGTCAGAATTCACTACTTTCCCATAGCCAAATTTGTAATTGTCCAGAAAGAGCTAAGTAAGCATGTTGATGAGGTCAACATTCACACATATGTAGGTGATAAGATAAAATGACCATATGGGTTTGTTTATTTTTGTGCCTAATTTATTTATGCTTAATTTTAAATCATGCGATGTGGCATGTCAAAATATATGCATATGTAAAGTTGGGATCCCAAGAAGTTTGATTGTGTTTTCCCATACTTATCCAATTTTGGAATGAGTTAGAACAAGCCAAATGAGAATTTTCATGGTGTTATATCTTGCACATGTGAAGGTATCAAGATAATATGATCATTGGGTTTGTTTATTTTTGAGCATATATGATTTTTGCTAAATTTTAGATCATCTACTAAGGAAGGTAAAAGTTATGCTTATTAAAAATTGGCCTCCCAAGCAGGTTTTGACATGGTTGGCTCTATGACTAAATATTTTGAGAAGGCACTTTAATTATGTTATATCTCACATGTGTGAGGGTTATAGGAGTCATTTGTCACATGGTTGGATTCTCCTTTATGAGGAAATCATCTGGTCTAAATTTGAGATCATCTGTGTAAGCATAAAATAAGTTAGTTAAGATCAAAAATGGCTACTTAGGCATATTGAAAGGGTTCCCATACATAGTCACTTTTTAATGAGTTAAAAATTGAGAAAGATAAATAGTGCACATTACTCCAAAAAGCTAGAAAGTAGTGAGATGAGGATAGGTGCATAATTTTTAATAACTAAGCAAAGGTATAGGATAATGATCTAATAGTGAGCAAGCATTTTTACATATTAATCAAATGGTGAGAATTGATCATTAAAGATATAGTTAATCCATAGAGATAAACAAAGCACATTGAGTCAAAGTTCCCAAATTTCATTAGATGAGGTCAACTATTAGATGTTTAATGTTTGTATTTGGTAGTCTATACATTAAATCTTAGATAAGATCTATGGTGTATATTTGATCTGAGAAGTGAGGACATGAGATTAGAGCATTGTGTTTGAAGGTTAATTGTGACCGTTTGAATTCAAATATTTGAATTTAACATAGGAAAAACTAGAGGTCTGTATTTCATCCATATCTTTTGATAAAAGTCAAATTTTCTATTATTGTAAAAATCAAAGATGAAGAGGACTTCATGGCACATCTAGTGAACCTAATTTAAATATCTAAAAGTAAGTAAAGTTAAGGATATTAAGATTAGAAGTTAATTATGTGTTTAATCTTATTTTGCATGTGACCTGAGAAGGATATTCAAGCTTGTATTGATGTTTCTTCAATGTCTCACAATAAATTAGCTATTAGGGCATGTTATATAATTTATGAAGATGTTTTTTATGTATTTTGGAGGTATGATCAATATATATTGAATATGAACAATGCTTAACAAGATGATTATGTGTTAATTCATGGTGACTGTGTGTACCAGGTCAGTGTTTGAGTTGTTTAAGCATATGTAGAGGTGAGATAAGTTTATTATGATTATTTAAATATGTCTAAGGGGACAAAAGGAGTGGACCCATGTATTTTAAAGTGGTCATGTGTTCTTTTTTTGCTTGAGGGAGTAATAAATGAGTGAATGGGTTTAGATAAGACTTATAAGGGCTACAAGGGCCTTATTTTAAGGTGTAGTTCCTTAAGGGTGACCTATAGATGCTATGGCTAACCTATGAATGTTTTATTGAGCCATGTATTTGTGTGATATATACCTTAAGGTCTAAGTCATGCGTAATGTCTGACTAAGTTAGTGATTATCAAGATTGATCTTCAAATAGTGGAACCAAATATGATGCATTATAGACTTGATGTGAGAAATTAAGAAGTGATTGGAGAGAGGCTTATGTGTGTGTTTTATGGAGTGTAGGCAGGGTAGAGTTCTTTGAGGATGAGTTGAATATTAGATAAGATTAAAGATTGATTGTATAACCTGTAGCTCATAATTTTGTTGAAAAAATAGTGTTTTTTTATTTGAGTGTGAGTGAAGGTGAAGTGTGATAAGTGAAGGTACATCATCAAATGTTGTAAATATGAATTCAAATGTGGATGTGTTCATAGGTATTTTTTTGGTAGCTCAAAATCTAAGATGGTTGTAGCTTCCTTATAAGGTGAAACTTGCTAAAAGGTATAGTTATTATTGTAGCATAGCTAGATAGGTGTGGCAACACCTTGTGGTATTAGAGTCTTACTAAATAGGGATTATAGGTCCTTAATAAGTTTCATCTGGTCTAAATTGGATATTTTTATTATAAGATAGTAATCCAATTATAGGTTCCAATGGGTTTTATTCCTCAAAAGGGTTTCCCACGTATGCCATGTGTTATGTGATTGATCTTACATTATCTGTCTTTGTTAGTGATATGAATGTTGCATATGCTTCATGAATTCTTGTGGTAGTTGATTAAGTATTTATAAAGATCAAAATTAAAGTGGGATTATTTAGGCTCACTAATTCGCCCCTCCTCTCAGTGATTGTACCTCTAACATATCCATAATGAGTGATATTAAAGCAAACAAAAGAAGTAATGAATAGCCCCTTGATGTTTCTACTAGACTTTAAAAGATCAAACAATGCTTCACAAGAATATATTATGATTCAAACCTCAACATGGCAAAATATAATCAATCAAATTGATATACATAGATAGAAACATAATATTTACACACATGCAACAACTAAACATTACCCTTACCAATGTCTACGATCAACTAAGAAAAACTTAAACCCATGGAGCCATTCTTACTCTACTTACAACCATTTATTTAATATTGGTATGCTATATCCTTAAATCTAGCATTTGATCTCTTTTTAGCAATCTAAACTAGATATTTAGTTTAATGAACAATAAATTATAAAATTATTACCTATGAGGTTAGAAATGGTTATCACCACCATTCATGCCTCATAGCTCCGTAATGGCTCAAGATATTCCCTTAATGAGTGGAGAATGAAAGATTGATTGATTTACCCAAGTAGACCAACTCCTCATACCTAATCTAGCCATCTAGGTTTGATTTAAACCCTTCATATTTCTTGGGTCATAATGTTCCAAGTGTCTAGTGATGGTTTTCCCATAAAACCCATCAAAATATACTAGACACTATTTACTTTTATTGTAATACTGAAGCCTTTATCACTTATCTCTCATTGACCCACCATACAAGTTAATGGTCAAAAAGTGAAGATTTCCCAGATGCAATTGAAATCAAGAAGGTTTATCCCAATGAAGTCCAAGGTAGAGATAAATGACCATCTCATAAATTTATACTTCCATCATCCTAGTGTTATACAACAACACTAACTCACTCACATAGCTATCATACCTTATAGGTTGATATACTCGTGTGTACACACATTCATTCATCAACTACATCATCAACTTATTAACCTATGTAATTAGATGGTGGGAACCTCTTGGGATCCTTAAGATTTGGTCAAGCTTAATCAACACCTTTTCATGTAGCCCAAGTCCATTTGCATAACCAAATTTGGATTGGGGAAATTCTCTAGGAAATATTCTATAGATTATTCAATTCATGATCATGCTTTCCATCATATCTAACTATATCCTTGATTTATAAATCACCAAAATACCAGTTTGGGCATATTGTCATTTCTAAACCTTAGGTGGAGTGGTAACTAGTAGGAACCAAATGGTAAGTACAATTTAATTTAATTTTAAAATGAATTAAAATTGATCTTAAATTACATAGAGTGAGATAAATAAACATTTTTCTCAATAATACTCATGGCACAAGCTCTAATACCAAATGAAATAACCCAAAATATATTTGGGGAATGCTAACAGAGTACACAATGGAACTACATGTAGAGCCCACTACATAATCTTACCATGTATGACATAACATCATGGCTCTACACAAGATGAGTTGACAACCCATAAATGGAATGGGTCAATTATAAAATTATGCAAGGATGACCATTGCTAGAGGATTCCATAGAGAAAGGGGTTTTGTAAAGGATAATACACCATTTGAGGAGTATTAGTGTGTGGGTCCACACTAATAACCTTAACATTACGAAGGCACTTAGTTTCCCCATTTGACCACCTAGGGATCCTCAGCCCAATATAATCATCCTTTAACCCTATATGGTTATGAATTTTCAACTCATGAAGCAGTAAGGTTCACTCAAGCCTATATGTATCCTTAGACAAGGTTAATGAGCTAGGGTAAATATTTATCATAACACTGAGTCATATTATTGGACATTATTAATAATATATATATATATATATATGATAAAAAGGAAGTACCATAATAGGTATTAAATTTCCTTAAAGGAGGACCAAGATACCATCATACCCAACTTTTAAACATTTTAACATCAACAAGTAACTAGCATTAAACAACTAACAAAGTGATGAATCAAAAACTTAGAAAACATACGACCTTTATGATCATCTAAGTGAAAACCAATTTAGGTTCTACCCCGATCAAATCATTTTACCATGATCTATAGTCTTGGGTGTCTTTACACCCATATTAATTCTCTTAACAAATGCCAACATATCATATGTGGCTCCAACAAAAAAAAACTAATTATCATGGTGATTTAATAACCGTATTGCTCTTTCCAACCAAGAAAATTTTATGTCCACAAAGAGATAATGCACATGCTAAAAAATTTCATAGCATCCTTAGCAATCCCATTATACAAACAAGGACTCATCTAGTTGATATTATTACTTGATATAAGATAATCACTAGTTGTTCTAATGAACCAATAACAACCATCATTAATAGTGATACAAAGTCAAAATTATATTAATAAATCCGCAACCATAGGATCCTCTCACTAATAGTTTATTCAACTCCTTTAAATAATAAAAAGTGAATGGTTTAACCAATATAAATAATGACTTATTATAATGAACAATTCAACCAATAGGCCAAAATTATAAATATCAAATTGCCACATCACAGATTAATTATACATGATCAACCATGCCTTCTAAAGAGTGATTTGTGAAATTAAAATCACGTTGAGCTTTGAAGCTTCAACATACAAGTCATGCCAATAAACATTTGATCTTGGTTGATCTCATTTAATCACATGTCATGAATTGTACATATATTAACTTGTTAATTGAATTAAAAAGATCCCATGTTTTTACTACCACATATAATATGTTTGGATTACCATCCAATATTCATAGAGGTATTAGAGTGTATTAAAACATCCATTAATCCTGATCCTTAATCAATATGGCAAAGTAAACATCTAGAATATTGTATTAATTAACAAGTTTCCACAATAATAAATTTCCATGCGGTAACTACATTGTCAGCATTTTATAAAATGGCGTGGTCTAGCCAACAATATTAACATATGTAAAATAAAACTTTACATTTAATTCCTTAATTAATACATGTACACAAATTAATTCTATAATATATTAATGAATAACTCCAAGCATCTCTTTTCTATGATTAATAGGAAGGAGACTTCATAATCAAATCTCACAACATGATTTAATAGCCTTTTGCTATCTATTCTTTATGGTAGCTAAGGTTTTAAATAAGGGATAACCTTATCTCCTCAAACTGGTCAAGGATTTAATAAATTCTCATATAGTCATATCCAATCTAGGATTTACCACTATATAGGCATGATTACCAAAATTATTGATTAGTCGTTTAGAATTTTCCAACTCAAGTTAAAAATATAATAAGTTCTATATATGAATATACATACATGCCTACATGCATACATACATACATACATACATATATATATATACATACATACATACATACATATATATATATATATACACACATATATATATATATACATATACACACACATATACATACATACATACATACATACATACATATATATATATATATACATACATATACATACATACATACATATATATATACATACATACATACATACATACATATATATATGTATGTATGTATGTATGTATATATATATATATATATATATATGTATGTATGTATGTATGTGTATATATATATCTATATATATACATACACACACACACACACACACATATATATGTATGTATATATATATATGTATATATATATATATGCATATATATACATATGTGTGTGTGTATATGTCTATATATATGTGTGTGTGTATATGTCTATATATGTGTGTGTGTGTGTGTGTGTGTGTGTGTGTGTGTGTATACACACATACATATATATACACATACATATATATATATATATATATATATATACATACATATACATATATATATATACATACACACACACACACACACACACACACACAGATATATATACATACACACACACACACACACACACACACACACACACACACACACACACATATATACACACATATATGTGTGTGTGTCCAAGTATCAATGTATAAGAAAGTAGGTATAGTCATACTTGATCATATAAAACAATATATAGCTCATGGTTTAAATAAAAACAATCTAGACATCTGAATATGATATCAAGACAACCTACCAAACTAAAATTATTTTCCTAATATTATTTGAACCCAAATATTAATTCTCTTTATGAGGTCCACATGAATAATATTTTTTTTTTGTTAAAAGTGAACTACCCAACAAGTTTTATAATGAAGTATCATGTAATTTGTATCCTAACAAACCATTTCACACAACAATACAATTAGATCATGACATGCCATGTCCCTCAACCAAAAAATCATACAAGGTAACAAGCAACATCATAAGTGGGCCACAATGTTTTAGCACCTACATTAAAACTATTTGAAAAGTGTGTCATCATAAGCTAGTGAAGTTACACTTTTATTAATAGACATTTTGTAATTTTTCTAATTTCTAAGCAACATAAAAAATGTCAAAAGAATAAACTATTTGATTTCACTTCAATAACATTGGGTGATTTACCCCAATTACCATTAAGATAATGAGATAATTCTACACATGTTTTCATTTTTAGATATTGAAGATCAAATCAAGTGTAATCAAGAATTTAAAATAATTTATTACAACCCTACCTTTACACCATAATACTGAAACATGATAAAAAAACCATTAACTTTCATTAGTTGAATGGTATTCTCTAAAAAATCTTTTTTCAAGAATAAAAGTATACGATAAACAATTTTATAGCCTATGCATTAGGCACTTGATACATTTGATGCATTACTTACAAAAATCAAAATGAATTAATTTAGAATCTAACTAGAAACAAATTAGCCTTATCATACTGAAATACTTGGCTATATGCTTCCTCCATTTGGTAGTTTCAAGGTTCAAACATAACATTCCAAATATCCCTTGATTAGTACTTTAGGAATAAACATCACATACAAGGGATATTCATAGTAATCTATTGTTTATTCTATGTACATTTAAATAATAGGTTCTAACTATATATCTTATCTTGCCACAATGAAGTCATGATTATTTCAATACATCTCTTATCATACTAAGAAGGAATAATATAGTTAATTATAAATATTTATACTTAAAAAATATATATTTGAGTTCTCTTGGTACAAGTGCTTAACTTATCTTAGTCGCAATATATTAGTAACAAACAAGTTTAAAATAACAAAATAAAGGCTTTTGTTTATCATCTGGGCATATTTTACCATTGGAGTGGATAGTATTTCAAATCTACAACCAAATAGATTTGCATATGTCAAATAACAACTCCTATGTATTATTAAACAACTTTTTAAAACACCACATCCTTGATCAACAAAAACAAAATTATTTTAAGTTACTTGAGTCCACAAAACAATAAGGTAGTTTTGATAAGCATGAGGTTTCCTTACCCCACCATTGTCTTTATTCCACAATTTTGAAAAATAAGTGGGTAGGTTGTCAATAATTATACTTACACACTTAATAATCATATGAAATAAATAGCAAACATAAAAAAAACATTATGGTTCAATAATCACAACTTGTTAGTGGTAAAAATACATTAGTCAAATCTCAACCCAAAATAAATGCAAATGTATAAATAATGATGATTTTCCATTATCAAAACTAGGTGAAACTATTTACTCCAAACCTACCAAAAAATAACCATATTAATTTACCCATCACTTTTTGGTTGAAATCCATCAATCACAACCACATAGGGTTCAAAATTAATACAACACCAATAAAAATGTAGTAATAACCCTACTTAAGTATAAATTTGTAATGATTATTGCATACTCATTTATGAATTTATAGATCCCTAAGGGTAATAATCTTAAGATATAAATGAAATATTTCAAGGAAATTAAACAACTTTAATAATTTCAAAAAAGAAAAGGATGATAAATTTCTTTGAATTGAAGACCCTATTTTACACTCACCTGGTTGTTCCATATAGGATAATTATCTTTTATTGATTTCCCTTCCTCCCAAGTATGCCATGGTTGCATTTGAAGCTAGGACTTCAACTAGCTTTATTTTTTTCTAGTGCATTATCATGACACCATTCCTTTCTTCTCTAAATTTTCTCTTTTCACACCCAATCATGGTAGAGGTCACCATAGACCAACAAACTCTATCATTTTATCTATACTTTGCTTATTCCTATGTATCCCTTCCTTACTCTTCTCAAAGAAGTCAATGATCAACATAATATCCCATCAAACAATTACTAATAAAACCTAAAATTAACCATTTTTATCTCAATATTAATTCTAATGCAATGACAAGTCCACAACAAGATTACAGTTCCACCTAAAATTTAATCTCACATTAAAGATGAAACATTATTTCTTTCATAAATTTACTATTTCTTTCCCAATTGGAGTATATAAATAATTCCAATGTTGATTTTAGGTATAGGTGGAATATAATTTTTGATTTGTTTTCACTTGTTTTACCACATAGGCATTAAAAGAATACCCTTCATTCTTTCTCCAACACATTTGAGATTATGGGATAAGACAAAAGCCTTAATATCCACATGCCAATGTTTCATTAAAATCTATGTGCTTTTTACCAGTTACCAGTGCATAAGACTTAGGAAAATTCAAATTTCCTTTATCTCTCATGTCTCATAATACCAAGGCATATATTCCTTTTTCAATTAGCCAAAGCATTAAAAATTCTATTTAAAACACAAAGTATTTAATCAATTAAGATTCCTTTTATAATTTCATGCCAAGGCATCGATTTAAGCTTATAATCTTTTATAATTAGTTTGATCAATCTTAAGGGTCATATAGACAATTTCAAAATCATGTTTCCAAAGCTAAAAAGTCAACAACCCACCTAGAGTATATACAAATATACATGTATAAATATATAAAACTATCATGCATTCTAGCATATCAATGTGTGCCCTACTTGAACACACACACACACACACACACACACACACACACACACACACACACACACACACACACACACACACACACACACACACACACACACACACACACACACACACACATTCATACATACATGTGTGTGTGTGTGTGTGTGTGTGGGTGGGTGTGTGACACACACACACACACACACACACACACACACACACACACACACACACACACACACACACATATGTATATATATATATATATATATATATATATATATATATATATGCAAGGTTAGACAAATTCTAACTAATGATTAAGAAGACATGTAACTGAACCTTATCATATCGGTTATGTAAATGGTGATAACTAGCGAGGTCATGACAATTCACCCTATCGAATACAAAAAAATCCTTGGCATCAATGTGGTTTACTTTGTGTTACTACATAAAATATCATTTATATACACATATATGTTTCATCCATACACTAGATACATAATATATGCACATAAAGATGGTGGACCTTTCTTATTTTTATGTAACACACTAAGTTAGGGGTATCTACCTTCCTTGATAATGATTGACACATGTTACATTACTTTATGATAATTGATACATTAACATGTTGAGCTTATATACTTATCTTTATGCATGTATATAATCATTTTTACATATTACATCATGTACTTGATATGATATGTTAAATTACATTTTTTGATAACACATATATGTAGGGACTAATATCATGTGTCTATGTTGATTGTTTATACTTAATTTATTCACATTGTCACTTTCTTGAGTGTATTTTTATTGTTTGATATTGTCTTGCTTGTGGAACATTTCAACATGTTCCTTTCTTAACAACCCTTATTCCATTTAGTGTTAATTTATTTTTCTATTTAAATTTTTTAATTTCATTCATTTGAGTATGGGACATTTAAATATGTCTCTCTTTTGTGGTTACCTTAGACCCCTTTTGTGTGACATTAAGTGCTCTTGTATGTGTGTTTGATTATCTGATGAGCTTATAATTTTAATTTATATATATTTCCATGATCCATATCATTCTTATTAGTTATTTTTGTCATCACATACTATGATCTTAATTTATATATCTAATTAAACATCCTACACTTATATTCTACATGATTTGTACATAGATTATATAGTTATCATATTCTTTTGATGTAAGGTAACTACCTAATTCCATTTCCATCACCTTGAACGGGGTAGGGGGGAGAGGTAATTAGTGAGGGAATGTTATAGAGACATGACCTCCACATTTACATAATTTAGATATGCACTCAATTTAGAATCATATACACATTGCATATATTTTTACAGATTTAGGATAAATGTTTTTAGAATTGTGATAGATATTATACACATTTATGGATCAAAGGTTAAATTTTAATTTATAATTTATCTTAAGACACATTATAGGTGCATATGTCATATAAGTTTACCAAAAATTAAAAATACATATCCAAACTGATTTGAACTTATTTACCAAGAAGCATTATTTTCACTAGGAAGCACCATTTTTTACCTTTTATTTATATATCATTTGGATCATTTTATTATTTTTTTTTATGTAAAATTACATAAATTGCATAGAGTTTATTCAATTCTAAATGTTGAGTTGGTTATACCACTTAACTTAGATATTATTATACTATCACTTGAGTTGTGAGGTTGAGTTTTAATGATATTAATGGTTATGTTAGAACTCACCCTTAAAATATATTGAGGTTATAATTACCTTCCAATATCCCTATAAAAATCATAAATTCTTAATTTTAAACCTCTATCATCTATAATGCTTCATAACGAATCATATTTTCCAAGTCAAAGTAACAAGGGATAACATGGTTGCATCGACACATAGGTGTACTTTTTCATTTCTATATTTATTTTTCAAGAATTTTAATTATTTAAAATTTAATATTATATGCACTAATTTATAATATAAAATTCTTTTGGTTACATGTCATACACCATAAAAAACTTGAATTTGGCTCAAGTAAAGGTAAGTTATGTTATACACACCTAGGCACACACTTATTTAATTTAAACTAGTAATTTCACCCTTATATATTATAAGATTAAGGAGGGAGGGTGGTTTCAGCCACTAATATTTTATTTATATATAATATGAGTCTTTTATACTTGATAAATACCTACTAGGGCTCTAACGTTTAGTTCTTTACCTCTTTGATGTTGAAAGTCTCACATTCATCATCTCATTATGCTTGATTGTTTATCTTATAAACCTCATCATTTATGATGACCCAAATCTCATGAACTATAAGAAAATCCTAAAACCTGATATATATCATTTGATATTAGCTTTATATCCTCTACTAATTCCTATCATGCTAGACACTTATGTTGATCTAAGTGTCTATATTAATATCAAGTGTCTAGTCCTCAAAGATCATATAATTTCAAAATATTTTGAATCCTATGGATCACCGCATTTTTTATTTAACCATATTATGATATATTTACAAAATATGTATAAATAAAAATCTAAGCTTACTCATTCTTAATATATAAAATACTAAGCAAACACCTATTCAATCTCATTCAATGTATCACACAACTAAGTTTTACTACCCTATTCTTCCCTATTTTACTATTAGTCCTAGGAATAATCATGCTATAGGTATCCCATGAGTAATATTTTTCAAGTTACAAGTTAGATCAATGTAGGCCCTTACATATGGTATATTTCACCCTTGTACACACATAATACAACATCTAGGGGATAACTATAGATTTATGAGACCTTCTTTGGAGTATTATCTATGTAGAAAACACTCATTGATAGAGGGATCCTTAAAGGCATCTTGACACTAAGAGACCATTAACAATTTTTTTGGCAAGGTATAAGGACTTAAGTTGAGTATGCAAGATTAGATCCACATACAATCATCTATAGATTCTAGACACAAGTAAAATACATTAGGATAAAGGTGAAATAAACCTCAAATGGCTTTAAGTGGTTTCTTTTCAATATAGTCAATATTTTTTAATGGATAGTTTTGTCGATATCAAGACACTTTTATTGGCACAAGTGTCCCAAGCCTGATGCAACTGTCAAGGCCTCTAAAAATAATATTTATAGAGTTTGATGAGTTGACCCTGATCTTGTCCCCATCTATTTACACCTTTTCACTTCTCCTATTGACATGCACATCTGTAGATAAACTAAGTATTATATCTAATTCATGTTTATGTAATAAAGTAATAAAACTATTTTTTTAATATACTTTTTATATTCAACATTTTTAAACATTAAATTTAGATTATTCATTTATATGATTTTTTATTACTTCACCTGCTCTATAATAGTTTTATTCATCCATATGTATAGGTTATTCTACACTGTAACCCTAAACCATCCATATAAAAAAGGTTAAATAATAGATTACAATAGATCAATTTACAATACAAAATCCTTAGTTAAGAGTTGTATAATAGTTGAAATATATGATGGAGATCAGAACATTAGTTTTTAAAATAAGTGGACAACTAAATTAATAAATTTAATAAGATATTTAGGTGAAAATAAAGATATATGATACCAAAATAATAGCATTAAAACATAAGGATTACATGGTTCAATTATGATTGAATGAAAATATAGGTGCACCTATACATTTAAATATTTAATATTATACTATTTGATAAAGTGATTTATAACTCCACCCATTAATGCACATTAAAAGTTCAGAAATGATGTCGTAGACATCTTGGTTTCATTTTGAAATATAATGAGATAATTCATTATGGAATACTATGATTCATATGTGAAGAAAATAAGAACACTTAAAACCTAGGGTGGAAAATACCAAATATTTTGTGTTGGTTTCATCTCACAATATAATGGAGGAATACATTATGGAAGACTTATGTATATGCCAATAAATAAATAACACTTTAAACATATGGTGGAAAATATAAAATATGTATCTTGTAATTTTTACTCATGTTTAAGTAACCTCAATATGACCTTGATGGTATTATGTTTCTCTAGTTATTTTAAAAATGAGTTAATATGTTTTGAAGTAATTTAGACCTTTCACAGTGATTTTTTTAAAATTATTATTTATATAATTATTAATTTTAAACTATTAAACAATTATTATTTTTTTCATTGTATTTTTTTCAATAATCAAATGTCAACACATAAGTAAATGTACACATTTTTTACTAGAATGCTTATCATTGATATTATATAAATAATTATTTTACTATTGTATTTTATATTTAATTAGTATTGTGTTTAATCTAAAAAGAAAAATATAATATTTTTTATACACAAATAAAAATGAGTCAAAAATGTAAATTTCAAGCTCTAAGATGCAATATTTTTAATAATTAATTAATTTTGAGTGGTCTTAGAACTAGTTACACAAATACAAATTTGAGCTCTATGATGCAATATTTTTAATAATTAATTAAGTTTGAGTGGGTTAACAACTAGCTCTAGAGTATTATATTATTATTTTTTATTTGATGAGGTAAACACTTTTGAAATCGCAGCTATGAACTAGGCAAGTGAAGGTTTTGATAACTATACCCTCATCTAGGTACAACAAATAGGGTCATAAGGATCCCTCTAACAACTATGTACAATAAAGAAGGTTTGGAAGCTCACCCAACCTTTAAAAAATACAAGTGAAATGAAGGTACCGATGACCTTGGCAAGACATGAGGGTTTTAATGATCCCATAACCTAAAGAAGCACAACAAGAAAATAACCAGAGGGTTTGGAGGTTCCCACAACCTTATGAATCCAGAGGTTTTTAAGGTACCCATAACTAGGGGTTTTAAAAGATCCTACATCTTGTATTAATTATTATTTAATATTATATTTTATATTTTTTTAAAATTAATTAATTAAATTGTATTATTAATTAATTAATATTATATATTGATTAAATCTAATAATATTTTATTATTATTTAATTAATAATTACTAATATTAATAATTAGTTTAATTAATTAATTATTAAAATTTAAAAATATTTATATTATTAATGATTAATATAATAATAAACTAATATTAATTAATAATTAAATAATATTAATAATATTTTATTAAATAATTATTAAAAAAATATGTAATAATTGTTAATAATTCATCATTAATAATATTAATTATTAATAAAATAAATATTTTTAAAATTTAATAATTAATTAATTAAACTAGTTATTAATATTATTAATTAGTAATTAATATTAATTTGTTATTATATGAATCATTAATAATTAGTTGAATTAAGTAATTTTAAAATTTATTTTTTTATTAATAATTAATATTATTCAATGCTTATTTATTAATAATTATTTTTAATACTTAATTAATATGACTTTGTTTTGAATTAGATAAACCCACCTTTGAGTTGTGTGAAATCCATCCCAGGCCACATCAAGAGGCCCATGTCTCTAAAATGATATAACAGGAAGAAATAAAGGGCACATCTACCCAAAGAAAAAGAAACCTATAAGATATAAGGAGCAAAGCACAAAAAGAGAAAAATATTGAACCAAAAAAGTTTCCTCATTGGAATAGGTAGGGCATGAATGAAAGCACCCCTTGAAACCTTATAGGGACCTTTTTCAAATTTTCCTTGGGTCCATATTTGCTAGGAAATTTAGATCCCATGGAGAAAGAGGGGGAGGTAGTTATTTTAGGAGTTAGTAGGCAAGACACATTAGAAACCAACCAACCCCCGAAGAAAGCCTACACCTATGGTTTAATTGGGTCTTCCATTTTTTTGTCAGGAGGGTTATCTGAAGCAATAATTCATCCTTCCTTAGTCCCCAAACTAGCTCTTAGGAAAATGTCCCATTAAATTTATTTTAACCCTTTCCTTATCATTTTTATCTCCATATCTTTATTCTCAAGGCTCAATTTAATATAACACAATCTATCCTTAGGTGAACTACCCTCGAGTGGAATAATATCATCAGGACTATGATCCACCAAGGATCCCTCAATTGGAATAAAAATTATCTAACTAGGAGCCTATAGGGAACTTAGATTAGAAAGGATGAGCAAAGGATCATCATTTATTAGGGACCTAACCAATTCCTCTGTTAGCCCTACCAAATCATCTAGTTTCAAGATTAATGTTTTTCTTGGCCTATCATCCTTAGCCTTTTTGGTTCTTGTAATAATGTCATTCACACAATCCCCTTTAGTTCTTTTCTTCCCTTTCTTTTCCACCAAACATGAAGTTGGGTTCAACAACTATTTACTCCTATTAGGAGGGGCAAACTTAAACAATATAAAAAATAGTGATTGATGTGCAACAGAAACATTATTCCCTTTGAATGCCATCATATAATCTTCAATAAAGTGAAATAGATAAAAGGGGAGACTTACCTTGTAAATTTATTTAAATTGATTTAGGAGAATGAATTAATGGGATATAATGAGATTAAACTTAGAGTCAAGAATGAGGTACAACATCACTTGCTTTAAGACTTATAGCCATACCTCAGGGAGGCCAATTCATCTAAATATTCTGGTGACTTCCTTTCCTTTCTCTATGAAGTTAAAAAAATTAGAGACCCATTCATATTTCATGGTCTTATCTTTATAATATTTTAGTTCATGTACAAAAAACCCTATATCTCTAGTAATAGAATCCTCAAAAGCCTTAATCTGCATTCCCTTCATCACCATAGGCATTTGTTTTTAGGCTTACATGAAATCCTTAGATGAATTGGAGTTATGCCCAACTACTCTTAGTATGAAATGTGGGATGCTACACTTATCTATAATTCCTCATACAATAGGGTTATTATTTGTGATAGAAGAGGACATTGGTTATATCCTACGCATTACCAATTTAAGAATTTAGCCCTCAAGGAATTCATACTCAAAAGTTATTTCTTTCTCTTTATCCATTAATTAGTCCTCAATGGAATTCATTAAAACAAAAGCAAAAAATCTAAACCTCTTAGTAGCCTTGACCAAGTGTTAAAACCTTAATGATAAAGCATAAGACCAAATAAAATAATTAAAATGATCACAAAACAAAAATAATAATTGAACATTAATGTGATTAATGACGGCATGATCATCTTGGGAAATGATGACCGCAAAAAAATGATTATAAAAGGGGTAATCATAAACAAACAATGGAAAAAGCTCATCATGAGAAGACATAAGGAGGTAATCTATAAATTAATTTACCATGAGGGAAACAAATAATGATAGGGAAAGAGAAATATAAAAGAAGGCATAATCAAATCCAACCTATCTCATGTATATTTATATCATATACCCATCCTAAATTTTTAAAAATAACTATGGTTAGGAAAAATTATCGAATCAAAATTTTGATTACTGTAAAATTAAAAAAAATAGAAGACCCAAATAGGAGGAAAAATTGAAAACATGTCTAAAAATGTTTATTGAATAAGGGGTGCTACGCCACTCCCCAAATAAAAATACATCACAATTACCATAGGACCAAAAACCAATGACCCAGCCTACAAAAAAACTATGAAACCTTAGAGAATTCATCATTTAGAGACAATGAAATTTACCCCCTTAAGGTTGCTTTAAGTTCCTTGTGAAATTCCCTCCATTTCCATTTCAAATATCTATCAAGACAACATTATCCTCCTTTTCCTCATTTAACTACCATAGTTAATATCCCCTTTTTTTAGGATTTAAATTTATATGATGGAACCAAGAGCCTAAATCATGAGAATAATGTCCCCAATTACCTTTTATGTCAATTCTCATTCATTTAAATGTTTAGATCCACTAGGGAAATTTTTGGTAAGCCAGTTTATCATCAAGTAACACTTTAAGGGAAATAAATGATTATACCTTATCCTTTAAATAGGAGTGATGTCTCCAAACCACTCCATAAGGGGGAAGATTCACCCATAAGAGTGGGCTAAGAGGAGTCAATAGATATAAAGCAAAGGATCTAGGGAGACATAGAGGCAAACTTAAACTCATGCATATAAAAGTTACTAGAGATAATGGAATGAACAAAGATCTGACAAGTATGGTTTGCATCATCCAATCTACCTAGGTCCCTGGTCATATCCATATTACGTTCTAACCTAAATTGATATTGAAACATTGAAGAGGGCCTTAATAATTTTTTAGAGACCAAATTATTTGAAACCATATATCATTTTATGCAATGATAATCATTTAAAGATAGAGAATCCCAATTGTTTCTAAGGGGAGGTATAGAAATTAGGCAAGAAATTTTAGTGATATGAAGACAAGAGCAGGACTTATAAGGTCCTAATAATCCAATAATCTAAAAACTTTGTATCCACAATTTGCTTTTAAACTTATTGAGGATATAATTCAAAGGGGGTTTAATAAGAAAGATTAAAACCTTAACCCAAGCCTCCAAGAGTCTCTTCTTATAATGACATGTGTTAATGTATAATAGAACACAAAAAACCCTTACAATTCCAAAAATGGCATCTTCATGCTTGAAGTAAAGTAAGAGATCAAAAATAGAAATCCACATAGGGAAGTCTTGAGTTTAGTTAAAAATATGGGAAATCCCTATCTCCATTTGCAAATAGAGACAAATAATTTATCTATAAATCTGAGACCTTCACGGAGTTTTTTATTCAAATCTTGTCTGTAGGAGAAGGAAATGAGAAAGTAGTACCTAGCCAAAGAAATAATATCTATTATTTGGCTAGGCCTCCAAATCCTATTTGCCCATTTCCTAAAGGGATCAACACCTGGTAAAAACCTATGCCATTTGGCTAGGAGTGATAAATCACACTACTCTTCTGCACTCTCCACCATAGAGTCTAGGATCAATAAGTAGACTCCATCACCAGAGATTGATGGTAAAAAGATCATAACCAACTTTCTTCTAATTAATATCATTTTATTATTAATTATATTCTTTATTATTTTTTATTATTAATGTAGCTTTTTAGGTCCTGAATCCATGATCTAGGTCTAGGAAACCACTGAGGGCCCATTCCCTGTTAACTAAATCAACTAAGATGACCACCACTAGCCATTGAAATTACCAAATATACTCAATCGGGCACAACCAACCTAGTTATTTTCTCAATAAAAATTAAACATAGGTGGGGCTTGGCAAAACCAACCCTTTTATATCTTATCAATTATTAATTATTAATTATAATGATTTAATGATTAATTTTAATAATAATTGAATACTATTTTATTATTATGTTTTTATTAATTAATATCATTTAATGATTAAATATAAAAATAATTTAATATTTTTTAAATGTTAATAATTATTTAATATTAATTTATTATTTTTAATAATTAATTAATGTAATTATATTATTTTTTATTTGATATGGTAAAAAGCCTAGTTTTATAGGGACCAAGAACTAGAGTATATATAAAAGTATAGTAAACAAGAGCAAATCCCATGGGCTAAAAAACCAAAAACCAAAAACAACACTAGCAACTAACTAACCAAGTGGAGGAAAAAACAAAATAGAAGTAAACAAATAGATTATTTCAGGAGGGGGGATCCCTCCATAAGAACCTTATCATCTTTGATCATCTTCTCATGCATGACTATTAATTCTTTATGATTTATTGATTATTAAATAATTAATATTATTTAATTATTAATTATTAATATAGTATCATTTCTTATTAAAATATCATAAGTCCCATTAATTTGTAATGAGTATTAATTTGTTATAATTAGTGTCATTATTTTGAGATAAATTTTTATTCTTGAGACTTATATGAGTTCCAAGGTTTTCAAATGGCCCTTATATTTGAAACTTTTGCACTTGATAAATTTTGAAGTTTACGTTTAGTAACTTGAACATGATTGAATATCATACCCCTTGTATTGTGCTTTGTATTGATTTGTTATTGAATGCCTTTTCTATTTCAAAACTATTAAAACTTGTAATTATTTGAGACTTATGAATCTATAACTATATGAATGAATGTACATGCATGACACATCCCCATAATTTGAAAATTATGAATCACACTATAATATTTGAAACTTTATAGTGATATAAATTTGAAATTTTCTCATGAGGACTTTCCTTCTCAAGACAAACCCATTTTGAGATGAGGGACATAACCTGCAAGTCACTTAGCTCAAAAGAAGAGTTATGTAATATGTGAAATATATAATAATGTAATATTAATTTAAATTTAGAATGTATTGCATAATATTATTTTAATATATCATTGAATATGCATGTGTTAGATAGATATATCATTGAAGCACATAAGCATCATGCTTATGCTATGTGTAATTGTACCTATTGTCATCAAATATTGCACCCTAGAGGATATTTTTCAATCCTCTTATAGATTTTAGAAACACTAGAATAATTATAGGTATGTGAGTTTACCTATACTAGAAGTAGACCTCTAGGTTTAAGGGCTAGCTCCCTTAATTGATCTTGAAGTGCTTATCACCTAAACTAGTTGATTGTTTGTGGGAAAAGGGTAGAAATATGTATGAAAGGAAAATAGTCTAAGGGGGTGATACACCATAAAGATATCCACAATTATGTCATACTTATTTCATTAATAAATAATACCTAAAAACAATCTTCAAATTCATAAGGTGTTTTAGCATAAGTGTTTCAATATAGAGGTGATATGCATGAGATAACTCAAGGTAAGTAGACCAGAGATCAGATTGTTGAATAAAGACACTTGCAAATTTGAAAGGAGCCCAAACACACTAACTACACTCTATATGACCTATTAGATTGAGAACTTATTATAAAATACATGAAAGGATAAGGAAAATCAAGGATAAAATCATTAGACTTCACCATACATCACTTTTCACACTTAGACAAAATGTTCATGAACTCAAAACCAGATTGCATTTACTATTCAAAGGTAAAGTACAAAATCAAACTAGCAAGGATTCATGATACATGGAATGGAATTATGAGACAAGAGCCAAAATGGATATTACTTATAGAGCTTGAGAGAGGAGAGAAGAGAATGAAGTATAAATGTTTCACTAAAATTTGTCTATTTCAAGTCTAAATAAAAATAGAGAAGAATGATAGGGATAAGTGATTGGAATGAACCGAAATTGGTTTTCACACTGTATCTAGACATTGTGAGCACTCATCTTTGGTTGGGGAGAACTACCTATAATTAAAAAAGCACTAACACAAAATATTTTTTAGTAGATAGATGAGTGGGTTGCCAAGATACATGCTTATTCTAGGAAGTGTCAAACTTATTTAAAGATGATAGTCCAATTTTGAGAGACAAAAGAGTAATAAATAACTAAAAGATAGGTAAAGAGAGAATGAAAGAGAGATAATGCTAACATTATTTTCAACCTGAGTGCAACAAAAAGTAATAGTGTAAGTGGTATATTCTCTTTGTATTTTAGAAGTTGTTTGGGTAGATTTTGAAAAGGTTAGGGAATCCATAGTCAATGATGTTAGTAAGGAAGTGACTGATATTAGTTATGTTACCAAGGTCAGTGGGTGAAGGTGACCAATGTCAGTTAGGATGTTGAGGTCATTAGGTGCAATAATTGCCTAAGATCTTTAGAAGCACTTTTTTAGATCTATGAAATGGTTTTGGTCAGGTTTGGGAGGTTGCAAAGAGTTGTGAGAGAGTGAGTCTAGTTTATATGGATTTGGTTAGAGGTTTGGTGTGTTAGGTTAAGGGGAAATAAGTAGGGAAGATTTATAACTCCCTCATGAAGGTTTAGTTAGGGATGTGTAAAGCAATGAATAATAGATATAAAGTAATAACAAATTAAATGCTTAAAAGACCAATAGAATAAGTGATGTACTTAGCTATAGTGGTGACTAAATGATAAGTTCTATAGTGATAGCTCTTATCAGTTATTCTAAATTGATGCCCTAAATAGAGAGAACAAGAAGGTGTTATTGGTCCTAAAGAGCTTGGTTCTTGATTTATATTGACTTACACAAGATAACAGTAAGCCAAGATGTCAAAAATTGAATGCCAAGGGCTTAGATGCAATTAAGAATGAGTTTTCTTGATTTCTACTAACCTAAACATAAGGTTAGAATTTAGATTATATAACCAATGTTGATGATCCCGCCAACATCGATAATGGGTTGATCAACATCAACAGCCTTAGAATAGGCAAAACTAATATTTTTGGCTATTTTTTTGTTACTTCTCATGCCAAGTGTGGCACCCACTAAAAAATGGTAAAAATAGGACTCTAAGATATACATAGTTGGTTAAGAATTAAGTTTTGAGGTGAGAATAAGTCTTGGGTAGTTAGGATACAGGGACTAAGTCTTTAAGTGACTCATTAGGTAAGAATCAATCTTAGGATGAGGTGCCCTAGTAAGGTGTAAAAATAGGTTTTTAATTAACTTAATTAAGTATTTTAAATTAATTAAATATGTGAGGGGTAAAAACATGGGTTAGGGAGGTTAATTATTATTATTGAAAAATGGGATAAAGGGGGGGTTTGACACATGGAGTTACCCACATGTGTGTGAAAAAAATTTAGTGTCTACATTTGCCCCTTTTTATCTTCTAATTTGCATTGACAAGTTGTAAGACAAAAACAAGAGTTAGATGATCAAGGTATTGGATGAAGTTTCCCACCCCTCACAATGAGAATCAATGGAGGAGAAACCAAAATTGGGTATGGATTTGATAAGAAGTGAACTGGGCAATTAGAGGAGAACATGGTATTTCTACTTATGCATATACTATTATGAGCTATAGTTGACAAAGCCAAGAATAAGTAAGGTTGAGGAGGAATCAGATAGAAATAACCAAAGCACAACTTGTAAGTGATAGCCGAGAAGGTTAAAACAATCAAATTTATAGCTCTAATGGTCTATGTGTGTTAGGAATCTAAGGTAGGAAGTGCCCTTAGGAAACACAAAAGTGTTACAAGTAATAGGATGATCTTGGCTTCCATCCAAAACACCTAATATACATGTGTGTGTATAATAGATAACCAAAGTAGAATATCATAAGTAGTAAAGATAAACAATATAAGGTTGGTATGAAATGGTCAATGAACAACGAGATATTTATGATCTCCAATAAAAATCATTGTGGGTGTAGATTTAAGTGATCTCCAAGGGCATTTGTCATGGTTGGGGAGATATATGTGATCTTTAAGTTGGTGGTCATGGTCAGGGAGATATACTTGATCTCTAAATTATCCAGAGTATGGGTAAAGTCTATAGAGTTGGAGTTACTTGTTGGTGAAAACATTAATTGAATGGTGCTAACATTGGTGACATTACCAATGTTGGTAATAAATAATGCCAACATCAGCAAAGTTGTTGATATCAGTGGCTTAGGATAATTTTCCCAATGTCAGTAGGCTTAAGTGCTGATGTTGGTGGATTAGGTCAAGGATGCTTATGTTGATGGTTGACAAAACTTGATAAAAGGGGGTTTAACAGCCAACCAAACTCATTTGAAACTTTTCATTATAAAGAAAAGGAGTTGTGAGAGTGACTAAGATGGTAGAGCTAGGAAGGGACCTAGTGGGAGGTACACCACCATAAGAGCTAATCATGCTAGCCTGAAGGAGATGAAGAGATGAGGTAAGAGTCTCTATGATTTGGTTTAAAACTTGAATTGGCTATTTTTAGTTTTTAGGTTAATTTAGAGGTGGGGGATAGAAAATATTAGTAGATGGGTAGGAAATGGGGTAGGGTAGTTTTAAGATAAGTTAGGGGGATTTGGGTAGTTTTAAGGTGAAAATTTGAAGTTTTGGGAATGGGTCATTTGGCCCTAGGGCTGAACTAGTTGCTAACATTAGTGGGGTCCATTGATGTTGACTAACATAACACTGAGGTTAACATGTATCTATTAATGTTGATCGACACTTATGCTTACAAAGCACTAATTTCAACATTAAAACTGATGTCGATGAATATGAAGAATTAGTAAAATAGGAAAAAGGGTTAGTTTGGATCCCTAATGGAAGTAGTCAACTAGCCTAATGCCCAAAATAATCTCAGATGAACTTTTGTTGACTGAGTATGACCTACATATCCCAATTTAGAGCCTCAAGCTAATGTAGTTCTCCCATATCCTAGGGAAAATGATTTAAGGTATGGTTAAAAGTGTGTTTTAAAAAGAGAGGTTGAGATAGGTTAGAAGACCTAAGGCTTAAAATATAGGGCATAGGGTGGAGGGGTAGGGATATAAGTTGTAAGGCCTTGATTTGGGATAGGTAGTTGGGCCTAGGGTGAGGAGAGAGAGGTAGTGAAGCCTAAGGTAGATAGTTAGGTGGGTATTTGGCTGAGTTATCCCTAGAAGACCCTTTGTCGACTAAGTGCTACCTACATATCCTAATTTAGGGTCTTAGACCAATGTAGTTCTCCCAGAATAAAAGGGAAAAAGGTGGTGATAGATGATATTAGAAAGTGTGTGATTGGATTTGTGTTTGTATGGATGCAAGTGAGGTTACAGTTGACATTATGAGATCATCTATTGAGGTTAGTGATGTGGATGAGGAGGGACATCACCCTAGATAAGTGTGAGCATATGGTAAATATGGGGTTATGAGGAGTATGGTGATATTGTAGATTCACCTGAGATGTGAGCCTGATGATAGTAGTAATTGAGAGGTGGGATCGCACCATAAACACCTTCTATCTATCAACCAAAGAGTTGATAATGATGTAGGAAGATGTATATAGGATATTATGATTGCTAATCTAGGGTGAGGATATCTTCTCATGCTTGAGAGAGGATAATGATATACACATGGTAGTATTATATGGCAATCATGTTAACAAGGTGACTTATCATTCAATAAGTTTCACCTATGAGCCACTATATAGTCCTGATGAGGAGCAACATAGGACAAGCATCCTAATGATGATAAGGATCATAATGTATGCATTACTAGATGTAGATGGTGGTAGAATTTTGATTGCATTGATGGTTTGCTAGCATAGATTGTTGAGTAGTGGACTATGTTTGCATGGGGATCAATGTTTTTGGTATAGTTATATAAAGAGCTATGTGGTTTGAGACTATGATGGTGGTATAGTTTATGTGTCTACCATTTAATACACTACTATGCATATGAGCATATAATGGTGATATGACCATTGGGGCTACCTACCTTGATTCTAGTTAGCTTCAGGGTTGGTTTCAAATAGTGAAGGGATGGTATGGCATAGACTTGAGTCGACGGTGTAGTGCATGACATTAATTATTATAGACACATGATTTAAGGTTTGATCCCTACTAATATTTTGTGGACACCCTACCTAAAATAGACCATATTTAGAGGATATGTACAATATCTTATTAGATTATATAGCTCATTATGGGTTAGAGGGAGATAAGATGAAGAGTTAGAGATCATACTCATGGCATGAGTTAGGAGGCAGTTTGGCCTTCTACAAGATGTACTACCTACCTTACCTTAATATAGTAGGGATGATATAGAGTCATCCCTAACTTTGCCTTAAGGGATAGATGGGCTAGATTTTGAGGAGATACTAGTAAGGCTGGGTGTAATTGATCTAGGGTGTACAGGGGTATATACAGCTTAGTGGGTAGGTGTACATCTCATGGTGGAGGATAAAAGGCCACCACCAGAGTTATAGGGGTTGGAGAGAGAGAGAGAGAGAGAGAGAGAGAGAGAGAGAGAGAGAGAGAGAGAGAGAGAGAGAGAGAGAGAGAGAGAGAGAGAGAGAGAGAGAGAGAGAGAGAGAGAGAGAGAGAGAGAGATGTAGTTGTACATGCATAAGATTTAGTAGTGAAAGTTAGAGATTTAGTGTAGGCACATGTACTATCCTTATAGGGATAGGTAAAGACATTACAGGGCTAGGTGGGGGCACTACAGGGCCTGATTGGGGCACTATAGGTCCAAGTCAGGGTGTTACAGGGCCAAGTTACTACGTTGACAATAGAGAGGGATAGTTTGAGAGTAGTAGGTCAAGATACTCCTCCTCCACCACCATAGACACCAGTACAAGCTAGGCAATCAGTAGGTATGATGGGACCACTATAGACTATATCTTTGGTGAGATATACTACTACCCTTGATGAGATTGCCTATTATGAGAGGGCCATTAGGGAGTTCCCATAGATCTAGAGGTATTCTAAGTTTAGAGAGTAGGAGAGATATGTGTCACATGCCATGACTTCTAGCTCACACAGATGCATATGGGTAGAGAGTGGTGATGACACTGCTTCTTCATGACCATATGGAGAGCCTCAAGGACCTTGAGTGCCATAATTTTCTTTTTATTTTGGTGTTATATATGTTATATACACATCATCTTATGAGCGGAAGATGAGAGATGTATTTTTTTTGAGAGAGAGATGATATTTCAATGATTCATTGATGGACATGTATTTTGAGTGTGTGTGTGTGTGTGTGTGTGTGTGTGTGTGTGTGTGTGTGTGTGTGTGTGTGTGTGTGTGTGTGTGTGTGTGTGTGTGTGTGTGTGTGTGTGTGTGTGTGTGTGTGTGTGTGTGTATATGAGATGTTTGTTTATTGTGATTGTGATGATATTTATGTAGATGATTATGTTAATGTTATGCTAATTTTGATTTTAATGTTGATCATGTTTATTGAGTTAGACTAGCATTTCCCATATATGTGATGCTATATACATAGTTGGTTTGTTAGTTTCATCTTAGCATTTGTCCATATTTGTGATGGTGTATGCTTAAAATTAATAGGTTGGGTATGTTAGTTTATTTCAGCATTTTTCCATATTTGTGATGGTGCATGCTTAAAATAAATATAGTAGGCTTGATTGTGCTTGTATAACATTTTGATCTCAGTAAAGAGATCGACATGTGATTTAGATGGTAAAATAAAGAGGTAGAATGCTCATGTATTGGAAACGACCATAATCATAACATAAATAAGCTCAAGAATATGAGCCTCATTCATGCCTTGCAACATTAGACCATTTTGTGTGTTAGAGAAGCATCGTGTTTACCTTGTGTTAAGTGAGTTCAAGGTCCCTTGAAAAAGTATGAGGGAAAAAGGGGTAAGATAAGGGAAAATATTTGGGTAGCGTAATATTCAAAGTGGGAATGATATGCCTCTACTATGGGTGACTTGAGAGCTACTATAGGCAAGTCCATGATTTAAATCTTTTTTTTTTCTTATTTTTTGGTCTAAGTTGATCAATGCAGGAAGCCTACAATGGGATTTTTCGTGTGTATAGGTCATATAAAGCTAATCAATATGAGAAGCTTTTGATTTATATTCCTCTTTGAGAATAAAACTTGGCCTAGCCATCCTTCAAGGGAGTGGTCTAGGCATTCATTTTTTACTTTTAAATAGCTATCCTTCAAGGGAGAAATCTATTGATATAAATAAAGAGAAGTTACATATTTATCTAAGGTGAGAAACATGATCTTAGAGACTAAAATTTATCTACATATCATAATTTTTTGCTTTTAGTCATGGATAAGTCTATAGAGGCTTAGGAGTTTTCCACTTTGAGGGCAAAACCATAAGACTTCATAAGTTAACTAAGTGTGTAGGAGTAAGGGTTAAGAAAAGGGGATATGAAGTAGTAACTATACTTAAGGGATGAGCTCAAGCTAAACACGTGGTGAAGTGATGCTTATCTAATAAAAGAATGGTTGTAGGTGTAAGGCATTTAAAGGCTTGGGTTATGGGCTTCCTTCGAGAGAAGACAAGCTATAAGTTCTTGAGCCATACTTGTGAGTTGTGATATAGGGTCCAAGCTAATTAAGAGAAAATTTACCCCATTTGCTTTTCTCCATGTTTGTCACATGTTGATTTTATTTTAAGATGAGATCTCTAATATGTAAATCTAACTGTTTGAGGCTTTTTTTATAAGCACATTTGATACACTCTTGATAGATTTGGAGGTGGTTGAGGGCCATGAGACAATGCTCATAAAGATATTTGAGTTAATCCAAATGTTTTTGGTGAAAGTCATCATTTGTAAGTATGTCTTTTATAGAAATGTGAAGAGAAGAAGTTTGAACCTTAAAGGGCAAAACAGCCTCCATCCCATATACCAAAGAAAAAGGAGTAGCAGTTGTAGGGGTTTGAATTATAGTGTGATAAGCCAATAAAGAAATAGGAATGTGTGTGTGTCAATCCTTGCCTATATTATTGACTACCTTCATCACAATTTTGGTCAATGTTTTGTTAGAAGATTTTGCCTACCCATTTGCTTATGGATAGTATGGTAATGAGAAGCTTAATTTAATTCTGAATGTATTACAAAGACTTTGGATATTCTTGTTTTTTAAATATTTCCTATTATCTATTATAATTTTATGAGGGACACCAAAATTATAGATGATATGATGGTTGATAAAGTCAAAAAAAAATTCAGCCTTAGTAAAAATGAGAGGAATAGTGTCGATCCACTTGGTGAAGTATTTAGTGGTAATAATGATAAAATGATGATAGAGGGAGGAATGAGGGTTAATCTCCTAACTAGATATAAGCCCCATTGGGATAAGGGCCAAAAGTCTTTGGCAACTCATAATGCATGACTCAGAACATGAAGGAGGTTAGTGTGATGTTGACATTTGATGCAATGTTGAACATAATCAACATAATCTTGATAGAGTGTGGGCCAATAATATCCAAGTCTAAGGATATGCTTAGCAACTATGCGACCATTGAAATGTCCAGGATAAATCCCATCATGGACCTCCTTAATAGCAAAGGGAATCTTAGTACTAGTGAGGCATCTAAGAAGGAGACCATCAAAACCCCACTTGTAAAGAAGTCCCCTTAACATAGTGTAATGAGCAGCATATTTTATGAAGGTGCATCTCCCATTATTAGAGAGACCAGAAGGGGTAATAGAGAAGGAACGGTAATCCATGATTTTCTTGTACCATAAGTCATGTGGGTTGGATGATACATTTCAAATAAAGATGATGTTAGTTGATACATAATAGGGTAATGTTAAGCGATGCATGATGACATATATTTTTGAGGAAGAGGATGAAGAGGGTATGTGTGAGGCAAGTGAAGCCATTGTGTCAAAAAAATTATTGGTAGAGTGAGGAATAGTTTGTAAGAGATAAGAGTCAAATGATCCCAAGATTTTATCTACATGATGTTTATAACACTATAGAATATCATTTTTGCATAAGTAAGAACCATTAACCTAGTTAACCACTAGTTGAGAATCATCAAAAATGGTTATGGATTTGATACCCAAGAAGAGAGTTGTTTGAATTACTAAGATCAAAGCCTCATATTCATCCATATTTTTAGTGCATTGAAAATCTAGTTTAAATGACAAAGGCATAAGCTCACCATCTATAGGAATAAGAATGACTCCCATACCACCACTGTATTAACATTTAGACCCATCGAATAAAATCATTATTTAATAGGAGATGTCATTAGTGGAGAGTATTGTGATGGATTCATTAGGGAATTTGAGGTTTGAAGGTTGGTTTTTAGGCAAAAGGGTGGTAGTTAAATGGTTAGAATTTTTTTCCCCTTAAAAGACTTTTTTTGAATGAATTCTAAGTCAAATTTAATAAGAAGCATGATCCATCAAGCTATACATTGATTGTGATATGGCTTAGAATGCATGTTTTTAAGGGGATCAATATGGGTGACTACATAGGTTTCGTGACTTAGGATATAATGGTGAAGTTTGGAGGTTGAAAAGACCAATGCAAGGCAAAGTTTTTTAGTATGGGTATATCAAGTCTCATAATTAATAAGTGTGTGACTTATGTATTAAACCACCTATTCTTGATGTTGGTCATCTCGATGTCCAATCATACACCTAGAGAATGGTCTATTATAGAGATGTATAGGTAAAAAGGTTAATTTTCCTTATGTGGAATAAGAACTAGTGGGGAAAGGAGATATTGTTTGAGTGCATCAAATGATTATTTTTAATTTATATTCCAATGGAAGGAGGCATCCTTTTTATGGATATGGTGAAAGAGTTGGAAATGATTTGACAATTAGGAGATAAAGTGACAAATTGACTGAAGTTTACCTTGCAGTCTATGGAGTTGTTTAATATTAGTAGGTGGAGGCATCTCTATGATTTCTCTAACCTTATCAGAGTTGACCTCAATACTATGGAGAGAAATGATAAAACCTAAGAGCTTACATGAAATAACACTAAAGACAGATTTCTTTGGGTTTAGTTGAATGTTATATTGGAAGAGATGAGTAAATATGGTTGTGATAGTCATTAAGAGACCTTGGTGAAGTTTATATTTTTCAAGTAAATCATCTGGGTAATCTTCCATAATTTTGTGTAAGATATCATGGAAGATGTAAGTCATAGTGCATTGATAAGT
The DNA here is from genome assembly GCA_037957365.1 of Torreya grandis. Classification (NCBI taxonomy): domain Eukaryota; kingdom Viridiplantae; phylum Streptophyta; class Pinopsida; order Cupressales; family Taxaceae; genus Torreya; species Torreya grandis. The sequence continues at coordinate 1,949,246 of JARHVA010001887.1, forward strand.
GGCTTGACTCGATAACAAAAATTTCCCCATGGGGTGATGAAGATTGTCTTGTGTTGATCCTCAAAAGCAACTAAGATTTTATTATATCTAGAGAACCCATCCATAAGGGATAACATCTCATGGATAGATATTAGATCAACAAGCTGGATAATATTTGGCAATGGGAGGTCATCTTTTGGACAAGCAAGGTTTATGTCATGATAGTCGATGCAAATATGGATTTACGTTATCACTTTTGTGACAGGGACAATATTGGAAATCCATTCTGGGTAGTTGATAGGTTGGATAAAGTTAATAAAAAGGATTCATTAGAGCTCTTATTTGATAAGGAGAGTAATACGAAGATGCATCTTGGAAATATTTTGCTTAACAGGTTTAGCATCTTGATTGGTGAAAATTTTATGGGTGATGATAAAAGGGTCAATACCAAGCATGTCATTATAAGATGAAGGAAAGGTTTTGCTATGGTTATTAAGAAATATGGAATAATCAACTTGTTTAGAGGAATCCAAATATTTGCCAATCTTTAAGATGCAAGGGTTATTGAGAGAGGGAAGATTGATGTCAATGGTTGATTCATTTAACATAGCTTGTGTTTGGGATGGGATTGATAATTGGATATAAGAATCATCTACACCCATGTATGTGAGAATTTTGTCATCATCTTGACATTAGAAAATGTTAATAATGGGAGAGTCTTCAATTATTTTAGGATGAACTAGAGGAAGGGACCTTATTTCCTTACCCTGGTGATAGGTGAGAAACCCCAAATGGATGGCATTTATTGAAGAAAAAGATTAGGAGGTATAGATACCTCTGATTATTTAGGTGATGGTGGAGAAAAAGGTGGAGAAGGAGAGACTTGTCCTTCAATAATTGGTTCATGGGAAGTTTTAATGAGCTTATTTGGTTTGTCATATCCCACTCCATGCCTCTTTTTGCCATTTTCAATGGTTTTGCTAGTAGGATATTCAATAGACATGTGGACACCATGCTTGTAATGACCCAAATTAAATTCTTTATAGGAACACCTATAGAGATAGGTTTGAGATAATCTAGGGTTGTTCAAGATAGATAAATCATAGGTAAATGGTTGTGGCAAAGAGGATGGATTACTAATAGTGGGAGCCTAATCAATTCCCTCATATGTGAAATTATTTTGAAGGTTAAGGGGACCATAAGGGATGACCATCCTAATGCGAGGATCATAATTTAGGTACATGTGAATATTTCCATAGTCTTATGGAGTATAAAACATGTTGAGCATCAAAAAATGATATTCACTAAGTGACAAACATTGAAAAGTCTCCTCCATGGAATCCTTGTCAAGAATTTGTGTTGCCAGTATCTATGTAACCAGGGGAGCGGAGATTTTAGAAGATTTAGAAGTATCATTTAGATAAGATGATGTTTTCAATAGAATGAGTATATCATTAGGACTATAAGTCATATTTCATGTTTTAAATAGAGGTGGTTTAGTGGGTATAACATGCACTTGCCCATCATGTTCAAACCTGACACAATGGTGCAAAGTTGAGGTTACATATGCCATAGCCTATATCCAAGGTCATCCAAGTAGGATGTTATATTATAACTCTCCTTCTACAACATATAAGATCTCAAGAATTGTAGGGGGACCTACATGGAATATGTAAGATAATAGTGGCCATCATAGTAGTTGTGGTATCATTAAAGGAGTGGGTTACCATTTTAGTTTGAGACATGCAATTATCGAGAAGAGCTAGCTATTTGTAGGCATGGGTGGAAGTAATATTAATAATATCCCTCCAATTTATCATGACTCTCTTGACATAAGTTTGATCAATATATGTGGTAATAAAAAGGGTAAAATCTTGATCTTTAGGGTGTTGAAGTGAAATTTCTAAATTACCGAGGGAAATTAGGGAGATGGAATTAAGGGAGCTGACTAAAGCTATAAGAGCTTAGGGATCATTAGGTTGTACTTCAATTTCTTGCAAGGAACTAATCAAAGCTTGATGGTGTTGGGATGAGTTTTGGATTAACTCATATAAATACATTTTCATAGGATTTTGGTCAAGATATTTCACCATTAAGCTTTGAATAACATCCAAAGATGTTAGTTTTGAGAGCCCTAAGATGGAAATATTTGGATTGAGAGGAGTGTCTTTAGTGAAGGGATGAACCTAAGGACTAATTACCTTTTATTTACATTTATCCTTTTTTTTTTATGATTCTGTGGCCACATTAACTATGTTGATCTAAAATGTAGGTGAAGGAGGTGGCAAAGGGGGAATGACCACATCTTTAGGTTGTTGAAAATATTGTCATTGATGTCAAAGGTCTAACATTATTGGTGATGAAAGCCCCATTCCATTTAATGGTGTTTTTAATATTCATATCCTAGATAATGTATGTTAATATTAATGAATATATTTTTGGTTGCATATAAGTCAAAAGAGGGCCCATGGATAAGTCAAAGAGTCACAGGGTAAAAGATGAAAGAAGAATGGGATGTATTTTCTCATGAAGAGTCATCTTGAGGAATTTCAAGAGTTACCATGTGAAGACAAAATAGGTATGGTGCATTTTTCCATGAAGGGACACTTTGAAGAATATGAAAAGTCACCAAGATAAAGACAAAAGAAGAAAGGATGCTTTTGCTTATGAAGGGTCATCATATGACTTTTTAAATGCAAGGATACGAAGGGTCATGTAATTTTGGTGCCATTTCCCATGATGATTAAAGGGTCATAAAGGGTGAATGCCAAAGGTTATTTGGAAATCTATAAATAAAGGCTTGAGAAACCATTTGTAATATGAAATAGAGTGCATGGTTTGTATTTGTTTTCAAAAAGAGAAAACCAAGAGATATTGTTGAGTTATATCATTTGTTGAGTAAGTAACATTGAGATATAGTTGTATTTTATACACAAGAGGGGTTGGTGATCCTATGGGTTGGTGCTCACAAATATTTTTAAGTGGTTGGTGTTCCTATGGGTTGGTGCTCACAAATAGTTGCTGTGTTGGTGCTCGGCAAAAGTGTTGGTGCTCCTACAAGTTGGTGCTTGTGAAATTTGTATTTTGAGTTGGTGATTATTAATATACTTTAGATATTTCTCCATGGATTTTCCCACTTTGGGTTTCCACGTAAAAATTCAGTGTCACTCTCTTTCTTATGTGGTGTAAATTATTATTTTAGTTTTATTACATATCTTGAATGTATGATTAAGTGGTTAAAGAAAAGAAATTATATTAAGTAAAAATATGTATGATATATTGATTCACCCCCCCCCACATCTTAGTATATTTCATGTTTAACAATTGGTATCAGAGCAAGTTCCTCTTGAAAAAGTTTTACAGCTTAAAGGTAGATCAGGAAAGCATGATGGATGGATCACATGAAGGATTTTATACAAATAAGCCACCTTTGTTTGATGGGATGAATTTTTTTTGGAGAATAAGGATGAATACTTACTTTATATCCCTTGGATTCGAAATATGGCAAGCATTGGTGGAGAAATATGAAGAGCCATAAACACTTGTAACTACTCTGGTAGAAAAGAAAGCAAGTGATAATAATGCTAAAGATTTAAATGGTATTTTATGTGGTTTATGTGAATAATAACTTTTTAAAGTTATGCAATGTAAATTTTCTCATGAAACTTGGGTAAAACTTGAGAATATTTACAAAGGTGATGGCAAGGTTCAACAAGCTAAGCTTCAAACTTTTAGAAGATAGTTTGAGAGTTTGAAGATGTAAGGGGAAGAAAATATAGCAACTTATCTTTTGAGGGTTGATCAAATAGTTAATTAGATTCAAGGTCTAGGAGGTTTTGAGATCTCTACCATTGAGATTGATGCAAAAGTTTTAGTAATTGAAGAGATGAAGAATTTAGCCAAGCTAAAGATGGATGAGCTTCATGGTATTCTTATGGCATATGAGATGTGAAATAAACAAGATAAACCCTCAAAGAGAGAAGCTACTTTCAAGACATCATAGAAAGAGAAGGATAAAATTCAAGAATCAAGTGATAGTTCTAGTGATGATGAAAATGACAATGGATCTCTATTCACTTGCAAGGTGAAAAAGGGCACAAGTATATATCAAGGAAAATTACCTTTTAAATGTTTTATTTGTGGAAAAATTGGACATTTTGTAGCTAAATTCCCAAATAAGGGTAATGATGATAATGGAGAAGTAAATTCTACATACAAGAATAATTTCAAAGGCAAATTCAAGAAGGGATTCGTGAAGAAGAATTTGGATTCTAAAGATCCTAGCTCAATCGAGGATAGTGGAGTTAGTGACTCAAAAGAAGAAGACAATCTATTCATGGCCAAACATGAAGATGCCTCTACAAGCGAAAGTACATATAATCAAGAAGAAGAATAGGATGAAGTTGAAGTGAATAAATAAGGAGAACTCATTTGTGTCTTAGAAGAGTTAAAAGCTCTTAAAAATAAGAATAAAAGATTAAAGCTCTAGATCAAGAAAAATTAAAAGGAGTCAAAGGAAATAATTAAAGATCTACAAGCACACTTTGAAGAAGACAAGAAGAATGAGTAAGATATAATGGCACAGTTGAAAATAGTAAGTAAATATTGTGAAAGGTATGTTATTGAAATTGATTCTTTAAAAGTATATCTTGAGAAAACAAATAAAGCAATCAATGATAGAGTAACCAATGATTCAAAATTTGAGAATAACACTAATATGTTTAGTAAGATATTAGAAAATCAAAGATCAATGTCAGATAAGATAGGTATTGGATTTGAAAAAGAGAAAGAGGAGGTCACTACTTTCAAAAATAAGGAAAAATGAAAGAGCTATGTTGAAGCTCTTACAAAAGAAGAAATAAAAAGGGAAGAAGTTAAGAATACAAAGGACATCTTAGATAAAGAAGGCTGGAGAGAACAGAGCTATAAAAGGCAATCAGTTCAAATATACACAAACAAGTCCTATTTTTATGGTTACTATTTTTATTGTAATGGATATGGTCATAATAAATTACAATGTAAAAAAAGAGCTAACAGTTTCAGAAATAAGGAGAAGGAAAGTAATGTAGAGTCAAGCAAAAGCCACAACTCTTTTGATCATCTATCAACGTTTAATGAAGAGACCATAATATGTTATAAGTGAAAAAAATTTGGACACATATCCTAATACTTTAAAAGTCTATTTGATTCAGTCAAGAAGGACCAAAGTTTTAAGGGTCCATTCATCAAGAAGAAAGTTCAGGCAGGTTCATAACAAAAGAAACAACCTAAAAAATATGTGTTGGTGCAGAGAGCTTTACATGCAAGAAATGAAGGAAATCCATGGTTCATTTATAGTGGATGTTTGAGGTACATGATAAGAGACAAGATAAATTTCATAATCTTGAAGAATATCAATGGTGGCATAGTGAAATTCTAAGACAATACTATTGCCAAAATTGCTAGAAAAGATACACTGAGTTTGGATAATGGTAGAACTAAAATTGAAAATGTTTTGTATGTAGAAGGTCTTAAGTATAATATTTTGAGTGTAAGTAAAATGTGTGATTAGGGGCACACACCAAATTTTTATGTAGAAGTTTATGAAATTAGAATAAAATATTTAGATGTGTTGGTTGCAGATGCTTAGAGAATAGGTAATAACTTGTATATGCTATCAGACATCAAAGGTCAAAGATGTTGTTTGAGTCAGATTGAATAAATTTGGCTATAGCATAAGAGAATTGGGCACATAAATTTTGACAATCTTGTCAACAACAATAAAAATCAATAAGTCATAAATTTTCCAAAGATTAAAAATCCATCTGACACACTTTGTGAACCTTGTCAGCATGGAAAGCAAGATGGAAGATGGTTCAAAATAAAAGAGTACTTGACCACTTAGATGCTAGATCTTGTTCACACTGATGTCTATGGAACAATGAGAACTCAAATTAATCAAGGTGAGAAATATTTCATGTTTTTTATTGATGGTTTTTCATGTATGACTTGGGTAATATTTTTAAAGAAAAAAGTAGAAGCTTTCATACATTTCAAAGTATTCAAAGCATTAGTTGAGAATGAAACTAGTTTGAAGATTAAGTGTTTAAGATTAGATCAAAGAGGAGAATTCATGTCAGATCAATTTATTGAGTTTTTTGAAGACCATGTAATAAAGAGACATTTTTCAATTGCCAGAACTCCATAGTAAAATGAAGTAGTTGAACAAAAAAATATAATAGTTTAGGAGATGGTGAGGACAATGCTAAATGAATCTAAGATAGCAGATAAATATTAGAGAGAGGTAGTTGCTATAATAGTGCATATTCAACATATATCATTATTGATAGTTAATAGTGACAATATTTCTAATGAGCTATAGAAATATAAACTAGTAACAATTGATTATTTCAGATTTTTTGATACCATATGCTTCATAAGGAGAACCGATGAAAAACATGGTAAGTTTGAATCCAGAGCAAATGAAGGTATATTTCTTGGTTATTATTTCAAAATTAAAGATTATAAATGTTATAACAAAAGAACCAAGAATTTTTTAGGAAGTGTAAGTGTTAGGATAGAAGAAGATGGAACACAAAGAATTAGTGATCCAGTAGACATTCCTCAAATCATTAAAGAGGAAGGTTTTGAAGAATCAGATGAAGATGAGAAGAAGGAGAAAAAGGGAACCAAAACTCCATCCGAATATGTTCATAGAAATAATAATGAAAGTGACATCATCAAGGACATAAATGAAGAAATTCACACTAGAAGAATGATGGTAATTAAATTTGAGCAAGTTAATTTCTCTTTGTTATCCAAAATATAGCCTAAAACGTTTTCAAAAGCTAGACATGATAAGCATTGGGTTAAGGCTGTGGATGAAGAATTAAATTAGATATTAAAAAGTGATACTTGAGAATTAATGCCTAGACTAGAATATCAAAATATGATAGAAACAAAATGGTTTTATATAAATAAGTTAAATGAAAATGGAGAAGTGACCAGAAATAAAACAAGATTAGTATGTAAAGGATATGCTCAATTTGAAGGAGTAGATTTTGGAAAAAAATTTGAACTAGTGGTAAAGTTAGAGGCTATTAGAATGTTTCTTGTATATGTAGTGTTTAAAATTTTCAAAATGTTTCAGATGGATGTCAAATCTACCTTCTTGAATGGAAATCTAGAAGAAGAGGTCTACATTAAGTAGCCTGATGGATTTATTCTCTCAAATATTAGTAACCATGTATGCAAATTGAAGAAATCATTGTATGGATTGAACTAAGCTCTAAAAGCTTGGTATGCAAGACTTGATAAGTACCTACAAGATCAAGGTTTCAAGAGAGGATTTGCTAATAGTAATCTCTACATCAAAATAGAAGGTGAGCATCAATTGATTATTATGGTATATGTTGATGATATCATTTTTGGAGGAAATATTGGAAAGATGACAAAATATTTTTTTGATAATATGCAAAAAGAATTTGAGATGTCTATGCTTGGAGAATTGTCATTTTTATTAGGATTGTAAATATTTCAATCAGATATCTCAAAGTAAATATATGAAGTAAATGTTGAAGAAATTTGGTTTTGAGGATTGTGCACCAGTTGGCACACCAATGTGTATAAGAAATAAGGTGAGCAAGGATGAAGATTCACTTGTTATAGATAATCCTTTTATAGATATATGATTGGTAGTCTTTTATATTTGATAGAATGGAGGCTAGACATCATGCATGCAGTAGGTATGGTTTCAAGATATCAATCATTTCCAAAATATAGTCATGTTCAATTGGTGAAGAGAATATTTAAATATATCAAGGGGACATTAGATTAAAGATTATGGTATCACATAGGTAGAGATTTCACTTTGGTTGCTTATACAAATTTAGATTGGGTAGGGTCCTTAGATGATAGAAAGAGTACAAGTGGAGGATCTTTATTCCTTGGTGATAGCTTATTATCATGGCTAAGCAAGAAATATAATTTAGTATCACTTTCTACAGCTAAATTAGAATATATTGTAGTGGTATTGTGTTATACTCAAGTGCTTTGGATGAAGCAAAATTTGGAAGATATCAAGGTAAAGTATGATGAACCTATTTCTATTTTTTATGATAACACAAGTGCTATTAATATTTCAAAGAATCCAGTGATGCATTCAAGAATAAAACATATTCCCATTAGATATCAATTCTTGAGAGAGCAGGCTATAGATCAACATGTTAAGATGGAGTATATCAGTACTATAGAATAGATTACAGATATTTTCACAAAGGCACTACCAAAAGAAATATTTGAGTATCTATAAGAGAAGTTAGGAGTAATTTATTTTACTTCTTGCCATTTAGGTTCAACATCAATTGAGGGGGATCTAAGTGCTAGCTCTAGGTAAGCCCTTTGCCATTGATGTTAAAAGGGGAGAATAATAGGTACATGTACAAGTGCAGAAATAGGTATAAGGAATAGGTATAGGTTGCTACAGTAAGGGGGAGTTACTATATGTTTTTCAGATGATAGTATGTGTAGGTTTTAGGATGTGGTAGTTTTAGTTTGACGTTTCCATTAATGACAAAATGAGAGATTGTTGGAAATATTGTCATTGATGTCAAAGGTCTAGCATTATTGGTGATAAAGGCCCCATTACATTCAATGGTGTTTTTAATATTCATATCTTAGCCAATGTATGTTAATAATTACTTAATATTAATGAATATATTTTTGGTTACATATAAGTCAAAAGAGGGCCCATAGAGAAGTCAAAGAGTCATGAGGTAAAAGATGAAAATGGAATGGGTTGCATTTTCTCATGAAGAGTCATCTTGAGGAATTTCAAAAGTCACAACGTGAAGATAAAAGAGGCATGGTGCATTTTTCCATGAAGGGACACTTTGAGGAATATGAAAAGTCACCAAGATAAAGACAAAAGAGAAAGGATGCTTTTGTTATGAAGGATCATCACATGGCTTTTCATATGCAAGGATACAAAGGGTCATGCAAGTTTGGTGCCATTTTCCTTAAGGATTGAAGGTTCACAAAGGGTGAATGCCAAAGGTGTAAATAAAGGTTTGAGAATCCATTTGTAATATGCAAGAGAGTGCATGGTTTGTATTTGTTTTTGAAGAGAAAAAAGCATGATATATTGTAGATTTCTATCATTTGTTGAGTAAGCAACATTGAGAGATAGTTGTGTTTTATACACAAGACGGGTTGGTGCTCATGTGGGTTGGTGCTCAAAAATCTTTGTAAGGGGTTGGTGCTCCTATGGATTGGTGCTAGAAAATAGTTTTTGTGTTGGTGCTTGGAAAAGGGGTTGGTGCTCCTATAAGTTGGTGCTTGTAAACTTTGTATTTTGAGTTGGTTCTCATTCATATACTTGAGATTATTCTTCATGGCTCTCTCTCTCTCTCTCTCTCTCTCTCTCTCATGTGGTGAAAATTATTATTTAAGTTTTATTGCATATCTTGAATGTATGATTAAGTGGTTAAAGAAAAGAAATCAAATTAAGTAAAGAGATATATAATATACTGATTCACCCCCCATCTCAGTATATTTCATGCTTAACATGGGTTTTAATTTAGGTGGAATAGTAGGAGACATTATGGATACTAGAGGTGGAATAATAGGAAGTTTAATGGGAATATCAACAAAGAGAGTGTCAACATCAAAGTGTTGCCAAATGACTATTTTGAGGGATTTATAACACTTAGTATTGGGTCTAGGTGAATGATGATATAAACACACTTGTGTATCATTAAATAAGGATGGCTTCATTCCAAGAGGACTATAAGGTTTAATGGGAGGGAGAGTTAGTATATAAGATTGCAATAACTAACATAATAAAAAGCTCTGAGAGCCTGCAAGTGGGCTCACACTTATTGTGCTAATAAGAGTGGACACCTTCATTTATTTAGGTGTTGAAAGGGTAATTTTATGTGGTTCCTTGTTGGTGGTGGTGGTGTTACATGTTTTGGTGACACTTTATTGGTGTTAGGTATCATGGTGTAAGATGTGAAAGGCCTACTAGTTGGTAAAGGAGTAGTGGAGGTAACCTAACATTTTATTTTGCTTAGGTCAATAATATTCTAACTAAAGTAGAGGAGTGTGGTCCCAAAATAGATGCTAAAGTTGAGGGTCAAAGAGGGGATCAGTGAGTTCTAGGAATCTTAACATTTTTTTTAATTTAGGCTACAAAAATCTAGCTTATGGTTGATGAGTAAGATCTAATTTCACCAATGGATGAATTAAGTTATAAATAGGGTGTATTCCTAAGGGCCTAATATGATTTAATGTGGTATTTTCCTATGATGGTAAAATTTTTGACATAGATGGATAAGCTTCTGGTGATTTTGGTGAAGAAATTTTGACTTTGTTAAATACCTTGGGGTAAAGGATAGTGAGATGGTTGGTGATAAATGTCGACACTCATTATGTTGGATAAGGAGTTTTAAGCTAGTCCTAAAATGTTGCATGATCTAGCTTCATGGAGTTAAGAAATTCAAGACTTTTAAATAAGTACAAGAAGGGTTTAGACAAAGTTGACGTAGGCCTTACGATTATATCTTTAGAAGATTGAGGTGTTTGGGAGAGAGGGAAATTTTTGGTCTCTACTACTTTGGGTCAAAGATGAGAAATAAACACATTGGGGTCTTCTTTGATAGAGACGAGAGAAGAGACATGGTTTTCCATGGTTGGAGGAGATATAGGTGATGAAGGTTCCTTAAGGGGGTAAAGCATATGTATTATTGATCCCTCAATATATGGGCAAGGAATAGGTAAAGTATGATCTTACATAGGTAAAAGAAAGGGTAAGAGTGGTACAATGGGAGTAGGCACAATAAGTATCTCATCCAATATATGAGTGGATAAAATTGACTCTTCAAAGTGCAAAGGTGGAGTGGATGGGATACTACTCTCTATCAGTGGAGGAGAGGTAGGGGAAAAAGTTTCCTTAAGAGGGTATAATACAGGAATGATGTTACCTTCAACATGTGGTTACAAAAAAGGTAAGGCATGGTCTTCCATAGGCAAAAGAATAGGTAATATTGATGCAAAAAGAACTAGTGATATTGGCTCCTCTAGTGGAAAAATAAGTGGTAATGGATGCTCTTCCTCACATGGTAGTGGAATGGATGAAATAAATTCTTATAACTTGTGAGGAAGAATGGATAAAACAAATTCCATTGACTATGGGGGAGGAGTCAATAAAATAGGTGCTTCCTATTAAGGGGAAGGTTAAACTAGAGGTAAAAGAAAGACCATATTAACCATATGGATATTATGATAACCTGAGTTAGTCATGGTTTGAACAATATTTTGATTGGGTGAATGGTTAGGAAAAGGGTGTTTGAACACATCTATACTTTGATTAGAGGTTAAATTAGTATTATCCAAGATGAGATCACCCCTATCAAGCATGTCTTGAACAATGTTCTTGAATGTCTTACATTTATTATAATTGTGGCCTTTAACTCAATGGTAGCCGTAAAACTCATCTTCCTTGTACCAAGTTGGGATAGGACAATAGGGATCAAACTATATAGGAGGTTTGATTTGAGTAAGGGCTATGACACCTTTTTGTAACAATTTTTCCAAAATGGATGTATATGACTCTTCAATGGGAGTATATTGTCTTTATTCATACTATTGTTGGAATTACTTGGTCAGATTTTGGGAAGTTGATGAATTATATTGGTTGGTGGTTGTGGAAGAAGCTAACTTAATGAATACTACATTGGTGAACCCTTTTTATTTTTGGTTAAAAGGATAAGTTTTAAAAAGGAGGATTCATTTGATTTAGAATTAGGGTTCTTATTGTGCAACTTGACTCTTCCTTCATCTATAACATGAATCTCAAGTTTTTATAACCTTGTAAAGGCCTCATCAAATGTGAGGAAAGTTTGTACCTAGAGTGTGGATGATATGTTCTTATTACATTCCCTTGAAAAGAGCTCGATAAGCTCAAGTTTGGGTAAGGAGAAGGAGATTTGATTGATCAAGCCTCTCCAATGAGTGACAAAATTTGCAATAGACTCGTCATCAAATTGTCTAATGGAATAAAGGTCTGTAATAGAAATCCTTTTAGAAATGTTAATATAGAAATGGTCTAGGAATATTTGTGAGAGTTGGGTAAATGAGAAAGGGGAGTTTTGAGGTATAGATTTATACCAATATAAGTCAATACCCAAAAGAGACATAGGGAAAGTATGAAGTAGTAACACATCATCATGCGCTATTAAATAACAAGCATGTATAAATTCTCATAAATGTTGTTATGGGTCCTCTTTACTCTAAAAATGAGTAAATTTGGGGAGTTCCCATTAGATTGGATAAGGAAGAATAGGCATAAAAGGATGGATGGGTCCATTTCATATCCGATCATAAGATAATACATTTTTTGAAGAAGAAATAGATGTCTCTAGATTAGAAATCTTGTCCATCAACATCCTGATGAGGTCTGGAGGGGGATTAGTCTAGGAAATACCTCCTAAGTTATAGGGAACTTGATAGGAAGTAGAGGGAGCATATGATATAGCTTGTTAAGGTTGTGTTGGGGTAACATAAGGATAATGAGTCATAGGCTAAGGGGTACAAAAAAATTGGGCTTGTCCCATTGGGTTAGAGACTATGCTTTGATTGGATGTTATTATTATAGGTTGGGTTATTGGCATGGTTAAATCAGACGAAGGGTGAGTCATAACTCATGTAATTATAGGTGCAAGAGTAGATGGAATAGGTACTAATAAGTTATGAAATGGGGTAAGACTTGACTTAACTAGTTATGGTTGTGAAAGTAGGGAAGTCACACTAGAGTTTAGGTGGGATTGGGTAGTTGGTGATGCTAAACTTTTGACATTATTTATAGTTAGGTTACTTATCAAGGTGGTGGTTTGAGTAACCATGGGGAAAATAGTAGAGGTGGTTGAAACTAAAGTTTTCTCTATTGGAGAGGTTAACATACCATAGATTGGGTCACCTGAAGAATTATGAGTTCAGCCCATAGTAAGGTAATGATGAAGGGCTGCCACATTGTGATCAAGAAATTTAGTAAAATCTTGATCTCCTTCAAGTATAATGGAATTTGGTTAGGGTTGGGAGTATGATTTGTATCTAAAGTATGCTCCTTGATAGACTCAAAAATAAGAAGGGAAGGTGGAAATGGTTGTCAACTTGCATAATCAACAATTTTTTTTGCTTGAGATGGCATCAATATCATGCAAGAGGAAGTATAAATAGTATTACTACTATATATTAGTGACAGAATAAGGAAAAAATAGGTTTAGGTGTAGGCAAGTGGGTTATTTAAGCTTGCTATTTTGAGAAAATCAAAATTACATAGGTGCTAACATTGATCACTTGATCGATGTTGATAATAAAAGTTTGTCGACGTTGATGGGATTAACCGATATCGGTAGCTAAAGTCTACCGATGTTTTTATAGTTAATCAATGTTGGTCATTATGATATCTTAAGAGATGGAAATCCAAAGTTTTAGAAATCTCAAAGTTGAAACTAGGTAAAATAGTGGATGCAAGAGGTCTGTGTAAGAATGAAAAAAACTCAAAAAAGTTGAGATAATAGGTTATATAAACTGAGTATTAGAAATAATATTGATTTTGTAAATCAATAGGAAAATGTCTTTACCAAATCCAAAATATAGAAGATAATAGGAAAGTAGAAAAATAACATATAGCCACCAACTATTAACTCTTAGAGATTAATTTTAGTCTCGTGTTGGCTTATATGTTAATCAGATAGTGAGAAGAAAATATGGTTGTCAAAGGTACTAAAAAATAATCTAGAGCTAGTTTCACATTAATTTTAGTGCTCAAGAAGAAATTCTAAGTTAGACTAGGAAAGTGGCTTGTTATAGGAGCTTGCTTCCTGCACTCCATGGAATTGAAACCAAGTTAGACCACTTACTCAAAATATAACTTCTACCTAAAGTTTATACTTTGCTAGAAAACGGAGTGGGTTTTCCCTTTAGTGGTGAAATCTAAGTAGGATAGCCAAGTAGGGTAAGGTGATCCACCAGGTGATGAAATCTTGATGGGACTTTTATCAGGTGAGTTTAGATGGTTTTTTGTGTGAGTGTGATTTGGTTGTGTAACATAGGTGTACTAAAATTTAATCATAATTCTTGTAATTAACTAGGTGAGCTAATATGTAGCAAGCAAACAATGAAGTATAATAAGTTTTAAACACAAATCTAAAATGTTTAGAATCAAATGAAAACAAAGATAAAATAGGAGTAGAGAATGACATTCACTATCCTAATATGCATGCAAGAGGAAGTAAAGAAGAGATTCTTTCAACTTGTAAGAAAAATGATAAATTACTTTTATAGGCAAAGAAAAAAGAAAGAATTTTAGTTTATTGATTTTAAATAGAAAATAAAATGTCAAATTTTTTGTTTTAAGAGAGAAGAGAAGGAGAAAGTGAAAGAAATGAAGTTTTCACTATAATGCACCTATTATGAATGCTTAAAACAAACAATGAACCTAAGGAAAACTCCTGAGTCTTACTAGGCATGCTAGAAATGTTTCACTAAAATTTGTTTGTTTTAAGTCTAAAGAAAAACAAAGAAGAATGATAGGGATACGTGATTAAAGTGAACCAGGATTGGTTTACATGCCATGTCTAGACATTTTGATCACTCCTCTTTAGTTGGGGAGGACTACCTACAAGTAAGAAATCACTACCATAAAATGTTTACTAGTAGATAGATGAGTGGGCGACCAATCTATGTGCTTGTTCTAACAAGTGTCAAACTTCCTTAGAGATGACAGTCCACTCTTGAGAGATAAAAGAGTAATAAATAACTAAAAGAGAGGTAAAGAGAGAGTGAAAGAGAGATAAAATTACTATTCTTTACAACCTAAGTGCAATAGAAAGTAACAGAGTTTAAGTGGTATATTCTCTTTGTATTTTAGAAGTTATTTGGGTAGGTTTTTGAAAGGTTAGGGAATCCATAGTTGACAACGTCAGTAAGGAAGTGATCAATATCGGTTAATATATAAAGGTGGATGGGTGAGGGTGACCAATGTTGGTTAGGTTGTTGAGTCAATAAGGGTACTAATTTCCTAAAAGCTTCAAGAAGCACTTTTTTAGGTCTAGGAAATGGTTTTGGTCAAGTCTAGGAGGTTGGAGAGAGCTGTGAGAGAGGGGGTATGGTTTATATGGATTTGGTAAGAGGTTTAGTGTGTCAAGTCAAGGGGAATCAAGTAGGAAAGCTTTATAACTCCATCACAAGGGTTCAGTCAGGGATGTGTAAAGTAATGAATAGTAGATATAAAGCAATGTCAAAGTAAATGCTTAAAAGACCTATAGAATAACTGATATAATTAGTTTTAGTGGTAATTAAACAATAAGTGTTAAATTGATGGCTACTATTAGGTAGTATAAATTGATGCCCTAAATAGAGAGAATATGTGGGTGCTACTAGTCCTTAAGAGCTTGGTTCCTAATTTAGATTAACTTACACAAGATAATAGTAAGCCAAGATGTCAAAATTTGAATGCCAAGAGATTGGATGCAAATAAGAATGAGTTTTATTGATTTTTGTTGACCTAAACTTAAGGTTGGAATTTAGCTTATATAGCTGATGTCGGTGAGCCCATTGACATCAGACATGGGATGATCAATGTCAATGGCCTTAGAATAGGTAAAACTACTATTTTTGGCCATTTTTTTGTTACTTCTCATGCCAAGTGTGGCACTCATTACAAAATGGTAAAAATAAGAGGCTAAGATAGACGTAGTTGGTTAGGAATTTAGTTTTGAGGTGAGAATAAGTCTTGGGTAGTTAGGATAAGGGGACTCATCAAGTGAGAATCAACCTTAGGATGAGGTGGCCCGATAGGGTGGCAAAAGGGGTTTTTAATTAACTTAATTAAGTATTTTAAATTAATTTAATATATGAGGGGTAGAATCATGGGTTAAGGAGGCTAATTATTATTATTGAAAAATGGGCTAAAGGGGGTATTTTGACTTGGGAGTTACGTATGTGTGTGTGACATAATTTTAGTGTCTATATTTACCCTAGTTTGTCTTGTAATTTTCACTAAAATTTTGAAAGATAAAAATAAGCTTTAGATGATCAAGGTATTGGATGAAGTAACCCCCCCTCAAAATGAGAATTGATGGAGGAAAAATCAAAATCAAGTACCAATTTGATAAGAAGTGAATTGGGTAAGTAGAGGAGAATGTGGTATTACTAGTTGTGCTTATACCATTATGATCTATAGTTGACAAAGTCAAGAATAAATAAGGTTTATGAGGACTTGAATAGAAATAACTAAAGCATAGCTTGTAAGTGATAGCTGAGAAGGTTAAAAAAATCAAAGTTGTAGCTCTAATGGTCTATGTGTGCCATGTATCTAAAGTAAGAAGTGCCCCTAGCAAACACAAAAAGGTTATAGGTGACAAGATGAGCTTGTTTTCCATCCAAAACACCTAATATACATGCATGTGTATAATAGCCAACTATAGTATAATAGCATAAGCGGTTAAGTCAAGCAATGCAAGGTTGGTGTAAAAGGGTCAATGAGCGAGGAGATATTCATGATCTCCAAACAAAGGCATTATGGGTGGATATTTAAGTGATATCCAAGGGCATTTATCATGGTTCAAGATATATATGTGATCTTTAGGTTGGTGGTTATGGTCAGTGAGATATACTTGATCTCCAAATTACCCTAGAGTATGGGTAAAGTCTAAAAATTTAGGGTTGCTTGTTGGTGAGAACATTAATTCAATGGTGCCAATGTCAGTAATAAATATTGATAACATCAAAAAAAATTATCAATATCAATGGATTAGGGTAATGTTACTAATGGTAGTTGGATTAAGTACCAACATCAGTAGATTAGGTCAAGGATGTCGACATCAACAACCAACTAAACCTGACAAAAGAGGGTTTGGTAGCCAAACAAACTGATTTGTAACTTTCATTAGAGAGAAAAAGAGATGTGAGAGTAACTGAGATGGTAGAGATAGGAGGGGACTCAATGGGAGGCACACCACCATAAGAGCTAGTTGTGCCATCCCAGAGGAGACAGAGAGATGAGGTAAGAGTCTCTACGATTTGTTTTGAAATTTGATTTGGTTATTTTGAGTTTTTAGGCTAATTTAGAGGTGGGGGATAGAAAATGTTAGTAAAGGGGTATCAAATGGGGTAGGGTAGTTTTAGGATAAGTTGGGGGGTATTTGGGGTAGTTTTTAGGTTAAAATTTGAACTTTTGGGTATGAGTCATTTAGCCCTAGGGCCGAACCAGTCATCGACGTTGATGGGGTCCACTAACATTGGTGGATACAACATTGAGGTCAGCCAACACTTATTCCTATAAATCACAAATGTCAACATTACAAATAATTTTGGTGACTTTGAAGTATTAAAAAAATAGGATAAGGGGTCAAAAACACACTATCTATATAATATAAGACCTATTAGAATGATAACTTCTTGTAAAAGACATAAAGGATAAGGAAAAAAAAGGATAAAATCATTAGACTTCACCATACATCACTTTTCACACTTAGACAAAATGTTCATGAACTCAAAACTAGGTTGCATTTTTTGTTCAAAGGCAAAGTACAACATCAAACTAGCAGGGCTTCATAATACATGGAGTGGAATTATGAGACAAGAGCCAAAATGGCTATTACTTATGGAACTTGAGAGAGGAGAAAAGAGAATGAATTCCAAGAGTCACAAAAATGATTTTTAAGCTGAAATAAAGAGTTATGTTTGTAGGAGAATGGATTATGGAATGTATCATGCAAGGTCTACTTGGCTAAATGTCCCTTAAAGGCATGAAACTCCTCAACTATAGCATAGAGGTCTCTTAGCTAGTTTCTTGAAAATGTCCTCATATTTTGGACTTATTTTAACACTCCACAATAGACTCGGTATAGATAACATGATTTCACTATGAAGGGGGGGTCATAAAAAGGCTCCAACATGTATTGGATGTATCCCTAATCAATTATATTATTCTCATCATGTGTCATCACTGCCTGTAGTCATAATAACACTTATTTAGACTAGTATTCAAACTTGGCACTAAGATGCTTATTATTTTCTCAAACCAATCCATACAAGGGAGTGTATGACACTTTTTATGGGTCCTCAAGTCTCTATATCCATCAAGAAATCCATAAAAGGCCTCCCAATTAGAGTTATAACCTTCTCACTTGGTGATCAATCTTCATTCACTATGTCATTTTGAATTGGCTAAAGTGGGGGTGTTAATATAGGTATCTATGTGATTATATTAGGAAATAATTAGTATTTTGGACTTATATTAAGTATTATTCTACCTTCTAAAGTGATCTACATCTTCCAACTCTCTATTGAACCTATAAACCATTAAAAACTATCAAAGAGACCAGTTTTGCACCCTATTTGTACAAGTAAGGTGGAAACCAACTTGATGGGAAAGATCCCTAGGGAGTCCTCTATAGGTTAAAATCACTTTCCTACTCAAACTATTCTATCTAAAATCCTTTCCTTCTTTGTTTTCTCTATCAGGCCATTATCAAGGGTTTTTGAGGGTTTAGAGTAGTTTTAACCTCTAAATATTGTTCATAAAATTGTGACATATAAACATCAAACAAAGTCCACTAAATCCTTGTTTAACACCCTCTTAAACATATCCTATCTCCTAAAACTCCCATGATAGGTATTTGTATAGGTGTGAGACTCAAAATTTACTTTCTTGAGTTGCTCTCTACGTTCTACATACCTTTTCATGATCTTGAGCCAAGAAATGTCTTTCTCATGTCTTTATCTAAATGATAATGGATCATACACATATCATATCTCCTGATGAACATGTTTATTGTTTTTTCATATTTTCTCTAGTGTTATAAGTGATAGTATACCCCTTGAAGGGCTTCAGGTCTAGACTAGACCTAAAGGACTTGATTGTGCCTATGTAGGTTTAGGGAACTATGTTTGACTTCTAGAACTTGTGAGGGCTTCCTTATGTTCATTCATGTCCAACATAGATCCTCCCATCTTATTTAAAGTATTTAGGTCTTTTTATCACCTTCCTTTGTCATCCTTATGATCAACCTAAAGGATATTGTTCTCGTGGAGTGTCGTATGTCTGAAATAGAATAGAGGGAACTTACCCTATTACCTCAAAATAATTGAGCATATGAGGGGATTGGGAAGGTCATGGGACCATATACATAATTTTTTATGGTGTTTTTCAAAATCGTAGTATCTCCAAACACCTTAAAACCCAAGATAAAACTCCTAAGGCACTAACTGTGTAGATGATTCTATCTACTAGCTATATATTATTGTGTAGGGATTCATTCATGCTCTATTTCCATGATATGGGAGTCTCATAATATGCTCATAAATGTCAATATTATCTTAGGCATGTCAAATTTTATTCCTCTTTTCCAACACTTCAAGGCATACCTTCTACTTGATAGGCTGATTTGGTAGGTTAATGGTGACTGTGTTTATCCTCAAAGAGCGGCATACCTATAGGTGTGCATTGCAACATCCTAGGCCTTGTGAATTTGTATAAGATCATTATTAAGTTCCTTGTCCATTTTCTATTCATTTTAACTTTTTCACACCATACACATGTTAGGCCAATGTCAATATAGTTATTATTTAGATCATTATCATACTATAGTCAACTATAATTAAACATCCTTAAAGCAATAAGGGATATTGTAGATGCATTTCAAGTCATTAGAACCTATGCCACATAGTCTAGGATTATTTTGAGGTATTTTAAATAATTTACAGCCTATATGTGTTCATGTTTATATTCTTTCTCTCACCAAGGTTCCCTTATGAGACTGTAGTTAGCTATAGTCAACTATAGGTGACCTTTGTTAAGGGTAAAGGTTCACTATAGGTGGTGATGCTGGTCAAGACCTCACACTTCAAATTTACTTGATGTTATTTGAAACACTATTTTTCCCCTTACCCTCAAATGACCACTTGTCAGTCATATATATTATTTTTATTCCTCTTTGGATAATGAGACCATTTAACAGTTCAGGATACTATAGAAAACACTGACAACGTGCAGTAAAAGAATGTATGATTTGAAGGCTTCATTTACATCACATATTAAAACTAAACAATCACTCTATTTGGTCAATTAATATCCCCTATGATAGGGATTTATTATGAAACACTTTAGGATCTATCTATACTCCATGTCACACTACTCCATGATGACACCAAATATGGTCAAGACTCTATTTTGGAAATTTTAAGGAAATGAATCCTTAAATTCTCTATATGTGAACTTGAATCCTCAAGTATATTTGTAACTCAAAATATATACCATTAAATTGGACATTACTCAAACTTTAAATACTTTAGTAATTTTTTCTAATACGTTCAAGATCTTCTTTGATTACCTTTAGGCCTATATAAAAATCACCTATAGGTGCACTTTTCAGTACACAGGGTAGTGAACATAAGATATGGAAAATATGTATGGTGGATGACATTAAAATCAAAAATAAACCTTATACTAATATTAAATTTTATCCTTACAACGTTGTAATAATTTAAATAGTTCAAATGCTTCATTTCAATATGATCAATCTTCTTTTGGGCACTTGTAGGTGCATATTAATGTTGTAGAACTATGTATGTAAGAGAAACCAGCTATCATAGTCCTTTTCATAGAATTTGAATTGTTTTAATTGATTTTTCACATTCTAAGAATATAATCATCTTCTTTAAAGTCTTCATTACACCTTCATGAATGTTCTTATATTTTTCATACACTTGACTGAGTTGACTACAAGTAGAAAAATTAATTATGTGCCATGTTCTTGACTGCAACTTTATGTGAAACCTTTTAAACTAAGATTTTAAGGAAGGAGTTAAATTAAATGATATGGGAGACGTGAAATATAATGTATCATCCTCATTTGAAACCACCAAAAGGATAAAACCTCTACAATTGGTGTAACATGCCTGAAACTAGAAATGGTGGTCTTAATCTTCAAATTTAACTATTTGGCTCATCAAATCACCTTCAAACATGAAAAAAAAAATTGGATCCATGATAAAATTATTTATACCTATTTTATAATAATTTTAATCAATTTATTCATACAAAATAGCTCAAATAGAAGTAAAACCCATAGGATGTGGGGATTAGCAAGAAAAATGAGATAGTCAACTTCATAAGAATGGTCCATAAATTATAGGAAACCATTATTTCAAATCCCATCATGAATGTAAATCAGAAAATTTTTACTAACACCACACAATAGTATTTGACTTGAAACCTCTCCTAATGCTCGTACCATCATAAGACTTGTTGATAAGTTTTGTATGTCTAGTGGAGTGATGGAAAAGAATAATGGTTTTGATCTATTTTTAATATTTCAAAAGCTGATAAAGAATTAGAATTGAGCCAAGGAAATTAAAGAGTCATTCCAAAATCTTACCCCACATTCCACTCTCCTCTATAAGTTGTACAACTTCCAAAACTTCCTTTCTTTCAATTGTTTTTCTTGATTTCAGTTAGGGACCTATAAGTTTTCAGTTATAACTGAGAAAATTGACAAGTTTATAACATATTGGAGTTTTAAATAAATTTAGGAACACTTTCATACAAATAAACACTATACCACCTTTATTAATGACTCTAAAAGTTACCCCTAAGTGACATGAAATGACTTAGGAATAAATTGGACTATGATCAAGATTAATGTCTCATTAAATGATATCCCATGACACACCCTATAACCTTATAATAGACCCATATATCAATTTTTTCACTATATGGGGTTTCCCTATTTCGACTTGTGGTCAAAATAGTTAACATTCTTAGGTAATTTCCTAGGGGTGGTATGCTTACTATACCAAGACTAGTAATCAAATCCTATCCATTGAGCCATGGAGTCACCTATGCACAATTTTGAAATTAAATTTACCTTTTAAATCACACAAAACAATAAAGGAAAGACACAAAAAATAAGGTAAACCAAGGAAACAAACATGTGTTTAACTATAACACTTATATAACACACACACAATTGAAACAAAGACACACACCTAGCCTAGTATTTAGAAAACCTCACTCTTGAGGTGAAAAAAATCTTACCATACTTCAACTAAGGTTAAATATGGTTCCTCTCTCATATTTACTAGTCCATTAAAGTAACTTGTCATGTGAAACATGCACATCATCAATCACTAAAATTTGTAGATGGTCAAAAAACTTACCATCTTTATGTCTCCTCATACCTATAGGTGGTATACTTTAGGTATTCAATGATACTCTTTCTTGCCTTATAAATTCTTTGATTGGAGATGAAACTATATTGGTATTTGTCACATCTAATTGGTGTTTTTTAAAAATTCATGTTGGAAAGGATTAAGACTATCTCACTTTTGCTTTCCTCTTGGGCAGACTATATTTGACATGTATGATAGTCAAGTTCCTCTTCACCATGTTCCATCACCTCTAAATGCATTTCTACCTAAGATTAAGGTATGATATGTTCCTTAAGCATAAACACATCTACATTGACCTCACTAAGCTCCTCTATGATTATAGACCCTCTGACAATAGATTGATGTTCACCTTCATGTTTGATATAACACTCAAAAACCTACTCATTATTTATATCAACGAACTTGACATCATATATGATATATTTTAGAGGAGAAGGAGTCTTACCCAAATAATCAAATTCTTGACATATGGCATTGAACCTTTGCCATAATTCATCTTCCTCTCCCTCATCAATGTCATCATCAAGGTTAACCTCATTAATTGCATGCAAAAAGACATTATCTTTCTCAAAATGGTGATTTATTAGGCTCTTCAATATTTCATCATCATACACATGGATCAGATAGTTACTTTTAGAATCTCATGAAAAACAATCCTCAATACTTACCTCAACTTGATCAAATTCTTCTTCATAGATGATATAGGTGACAAGGTTAGTTTGCTCAAAAAATGAATATGGATCATGTTCATAAGAATATACACCATATTAATATATAAAAAAGTTAGATATGCCTTCAAGTTTAAAATCACCATCATCCACAATAGACTCCTTCTCATTGATCATACAATTCAGATTTGATCTTTCTTCACAGAAGGCTTATTGTGGAATCTAGTAAGTGGTTGAGTTCTTATGATCACCTTGGTTCCATATCTTTTCCTGAAGGCTAGGAAGGACCATTTAGCTAAGAGGTAGCCTCCAATCTTAGCTATGAAATATCTTTAAATATATACTACAAAATGAGTAGGTAAGTGCATAATAAAAATGTCTTGGAAAATAGGGAAACTAGGATAGTCATGGAGGAAAACCTTCAAACTTTTGATCAATCCTATTATCTTGGTAGGTGTATAATCTAGTTGAAGCACTCCTTTTATATGTGGTTCATACTTTAGTCCAAATTTTTTAGCTATAATGTTTGACATGATTGATGTAGAGGCTCCACTATCAAATATGAAATTATGGACTAATTTTTTACCCACTTTGAGAGTGAGGTAGAAAGGTGGAGTATTATTAGCTTTAGTATATGTTTTAACACTAATGTTAGTAGAATTGGTAAGATATACATGACCAAGACCATTTTTTATTATGGAGGACTAGTAGGGATATTGGATAACTATTTTTATAAGAGCTCCTTTTGGCTAGGCATGTGGAGGAAATCTCAAAGGGAAATATATGCCTTGGCATTTTTCAATGAATCTACTATGTTTAGAGTACAACTTTTTTACCTTATCTTGATTCCTTAGAGGCAAATGAATTCTTGGAACTTGAAGAAATAAATCACATTGACCCAACCTTACCACATTCTTATTTGGAGGAGGTGCATGAGCATTAGGGACTACCATGCTTACAATCATGCCTTTCTACCTTATATGAGGATTAGATAAACTTTTAGGCACACCATTATCATCCCTTAGAGATTTTATATTATCTATTATATTGTATTCAATATATTTTCCTTGATTTAACACAAAGGTATCTTCAACTAGGAAGTTGGCAAAAATTGTCCTTGAGGTTGCCAACTTGCACTTGCTTATATTAGGATCTCATCTTCTACTAATAGGAGAGGGATGAATCCTTCTTAAGAAACTAGATATTTATTTCACCTTCATTATCATCTATGAATTTAATTTTTTCCACTCTTCTCCTTATACCAAGTTGCTATGCACCAGTACCATATCTCTTATGTTGGAAGTAGAATTAGGATTGTATGCATTGATAGGCCTATTAAAATTAGGCTACCCTTGACCTCTTCCTCTACCATATTATTTTCCATATTTTTATTGATAGGTATAGAGGTTTTTATTAACACATTATTACATTAACATTAAATGTATACTAGGACAAATGACCCTCAAATGCATGAAACTCCTCAAATCTAGTATACAGGTCTCTCAACTAGTTTTTTGAAACTATCCTCATCATTTGGACTTCCTTGAATGCTCCAAAATAGACTAGGGATAAATAAAATGATTTCAATATAAATGGGGGTTTATAATTAGGCCTTAAAATTAATTAGATGTATCCCTAATCACTGATATTCTTCTGGTCATGTGTCATCATTGCCTATAGTCATAATCACCCTTCCTTAGACCTGTCTTCACACTTGACACCAATATGTTGATTAGTTTCTCAAACCAATAAATATAGTGGAGGGTATGATTATTTAAAATGGTCTTTAAGTCTCTATATCCATTATTTATTCCTTAAAATTCCTCTCAATTGGAGTTATCACCTTCTCACTTGGTGATCACTCTTCATTCACTATGTTATTATGGATTGGCTAAATTAGAGGTGTTAGAATATGTATCTATGTGATTATTAGAGGAAATAAATAGTATTGGGGAGTTGAATTAACTCTCATTCTACCTCCCAAAGTGATCTACATCTTCCAACACTCTATTTAACCTAAAATACATCAAAAACTATCTAAGAAACTAGTTTTATACCCTATTCGTACAAGTAAGATGGAAACCAACTTGATGGGAAAGAGATTCAAGGAGTAATATATATATTCCAATAAATTTCCTTCTCAAACTATTCTATTTTAATTCCTTTCCTTCTTTTTTTTCTCCATCGGGTCATTATCAAGGGTTTTACAAGGTTTAGAGTATTTTTGACCTTCAAAGATTGTTTAAAAAGTTGTGACATATAAACATCAAAACAATTATACTAATTAATTTTTAAAGAACTTATTCAACATATCCTATCTCCTCAAGATCCCATTATATGTATCCATATAGCTATGATCTTCCAAATTTGATTTCTTGAGCTCCTCTATGCATTATCCATACCCTATCTTGCTCTTGAGCCAATAAATGGATTTCTCATGTCTTTATCTCCATGATAAGGGATCTTAAAATTTTTATATCTCCCCATGAAAATTTTACAATGTTTTCAATTCTCCTCTAGTGTTATAATTAATAACATACCCCTTGAGGGCTTTAGGCCTAGACTATACCTAAAGGACTTGACTATGCCTATGTAGGTTTAGGCTATTATGTTTGGATTATAGAAAATTTAAGGGCCTACATATGTTAATTCATGTCCAAAATATATATATTTACATATTATTTCAATGATTTTATTATCTTTGGAACCTTCTTTTTTCATGCTTATGATCAACCTATAGGATATGGCTCTCTAGGAGTGCCCTTTTTTGAGATACAACATAGGGCACTTCCCATATTTCCACAATAAATGTAAACATATGATGGTATTTATAAGGTTATGGGGATAATATAAACAAATTTTCATGGTTTTATTAAACACATATCATATCCAAACACACTAAAACCCAAGATAGACTCCTAAGGCACTGACTGTATTCAAGATTCTGTGTACCAATTGTATATTGTTGTGTAGGGATTCATCCATGCTCTCTTTAGATGATATGGGAGTATAATTATATGTTAATAATTATCAATAATATATTATTCATTCCAATATTAATTTATTTTCCAACTCTTTAAGATATACCTTCTCTTTGATAGGCCCAATTGGTAGGTTAGCTATGACTATGTTTCTCCTCAAAGGATGGCATACATGTAGGTGTGCATTGTAACATCCTAGGAATTATTAATTACTCTAAGATAATTATTGAAGTCCTTGGACACTTTACAATAATTTTAAATTTTATTACTTTGAGGTATTTTAAATCATTTAAAACCTATAGGCCAACATCAAGATAATCATTTTTTAGATCACTATCAAACTACAGTCATGCATTTCAACTCTTTAAAACATGTGCCACATACTCTAGGATTACTTTAAGGTATTTTAAATCATTTAAAACCTATATGTGTTCATGTTTATATTATTATTATCACCAATGTTCCTTTATGAGACTATATATACGTAGAGTCAATTTTAGGTGGCCTTTGTTAAGGGCAAAGGTTCACATACACATAGTGATGTTGGTCAAGACATCACACTTCAAATTTACTTTATGTTGTTTGAAACACTAGTGTTCCCCTTACCCTTATAGGACCAATTATCATTAATATACACTTATATTATTTATCTTTGGATAATGAGACCATTTGACAGTTTAGGATACTATAGAAAACACTAAGAAAGTGTAGTAAAAGAATGTATGATTTGAAGGATTCATTTATATCACATATTAAGACCAAAAACTCACTCTATCTGGTCAAGGCATCTCTCTTATGACAAGGATTCATAATGAAACACTTATGATCTATCTATACTCCATGTAACACTACTCCATGATGACACCAAATATGGCCAAGGCTCTCTTTCAAAGTTTTTAAGGAAATGGATCCTTAAACTCTCCTTCATATGTGAACATGAATCCTCAAGTCTATTTGTAACTCAAAAGATCTAACATTAAATTCTAGGACATTCATCAACCTTTAAAGACTTTATGGAGGGTTTATAACAAGTTTAATCTCTTCCATGATTACCTTTAGGCCTCTGTGAAAATCATCAGTAGGTGCATTTTTTAATACATAGGGCAGAGAATATAAGACATGGATAATATGTATGGTGGATGACCTTAAAATCAACATTTAAACTACCATTATTCAATTTGATCCATAAAACCTTGGAATATTTCAAATATTTTAAATGCTTCATTTCAATGTGATCATCCTTCCTTTTGGCCCCTGTAGGTGCACATTAATGTTGCAAGACTATGTATGTGGGGGAAACTACTAATCAAAGTCCATTTCATAATATTTGAATAGTTTGACTTGATTTTTCATGTACCAATAATAAACTCAAATTATTGAAACTCTTCCTTACACCTCCATGAACATTCTCAATGTTTTCATACACTTGACTCATCTAACTACATGTAGAAAACTTGACTGTGTGTCATGTTCTTAATTGTATGCCATGTTCTTGACTACAACTTCATGCGAAACCTTTTGAATTAATATTGGAAGGAATGAGGTGAATTCCATTATATTGGAGACATTTTAAATTTTTCTTGGAAGGAATTATGTTAATTTCATGATATTGGATACATGAAATAAAACCTATAATCCTCATCTAAAACCACCAAAATGATAAGAACCTCTGTAATTGGCGTAACGTGCTTGAAACTAGTAATGGTGGTATTAAATTGAAAATCAAACCATTTACCCCATAAATCCACCTTAAAATATTCAAAAAAATTTGGAATCCATGATATAATTATGTTTACCTCATATAGAAGAATTTTTATCAATTTATTCATATAGACTAGCTCAAATAGAAGCAAAACCTGTAGGGTGTGGGGATTAACAAGGAAAATGAGATACTTAAATTATTAATAATGGTTCATAAAGTATAAGAAACAATTATTCCAAATCATATCATGAATGTGAATCGGATCAATTGTAATAACACAACATAAGATAATTTGACTTGAAACCTCACATACAGGTGGTATCATCAAAAGCCCTATTGATCATTTTCGTATGTCTAGTGGAGCAATTGAGAAGAACGATTTTGATCCATTTTTTATATTTAAAAATATGATAAATTTTTTAAATGGATTAAATTAAGTTGAAGAGTCATTCTATAATTTGTAATTCTAAAACTCCCTTTCATTCATGTATTTTCTTGATTTCTATTAGAGACTTACAAGTTTTCAGTTAAAAATAACAAAAATAACAAGTTTATAACATATTATATGTTGATATAGATTGATTAATTCTCTTATAATAATAAAAACTATACCACCTTCATTAATGACTCTAAAAGTGACCCCTAAGTGACATGAAATGACTTAGGACTATATTGGACTATGATCAAGATTATTATCTCATTAAATGACATCAAATTTACCATGACACACCATATAACATTATAATATACCTCTATATCAAGTTTTAAACTATAGTGGGTTGACCTATTTTGACTTGTGGTCAAAATAGTCAGCAATACCTTAGTAGAGAGTAGGATTAGAAATAATGCATGATATTAATCATGGCATCATAGTAATAAAAAATAAACATATAAGAAATGTCATGTATTCTATATAATATGTCACACACTGGGCCTAAATGGCTCAAACAATGGACATATGATTATCACATAAGCACATAAATCCATTGGCTACACACAAATGACATGATGATGCCATATAATAGAGACTTGTACATACAATTCCAAGGGCCACACATAATAAGCAAGCGAGTTATATCTTATCATATGATAGGGTAATAAAGAATAATAGATTAAATGAAACTAATTTATATCAACCATATGTATCCATTTTATTGTTAACAAGTAGTATATTCATCTATGACATATAAAGTATGGGTGATTAACAAAACATTTATATGATATATAGGTAAACATGGTAGGAATGTTGTGGCTAGATACAACATTTTAATTTTTTCATGTAAAATGAAGAGACCCCCTTAACTTAGGAAGGTTATTAGGTGATAAGCAAAGCCCATTATTGAAACCATGTACAAGTATGCCCTGTAGCACATGGAAATACCTTGGTAAAAGTAATGTCTTTTGAAAAATCAAAATATTTTATCTATCTAACATGAATAAATAACATATGGAAAAAAGTAATCTAATAATATTTGAAAATGTTTTTAGCATTTGCTTTTGAAATTTTGAAAATATTTTGAGTTTTATTTTTAGAATTTTTTATATGTTTTACAATTATTTCCATGTTTTATTTTTTTTAAATTTTTTGAAATATTGGAATTGAAAATTGAGTGAGAAATATAAAATATAGGAAGATGAATGGATTCAAACAATCCTAAAAAGGTATGAAAACATAGTGTGGTAAGAACAAAGGTAAGATATGTGCCCTCAATGTACCTATGAATAACTCATAGCAATGTAGCTTAAAAAATGGATAAGGATGTACATGATCCTCATATAGAAGAGAAATATGGAATGAAAACTATAAAATGATGAGTAGTAAATAAAATTCATAGATATCATTATCTTATATTTTTTAATCAATTTGAAAATCAAAGGAACAAGTTCCCCAAGTGGAAAATAAATTTAGGATAGAAGAATGTTTAGATAAGGGATGAAAGTATTAAAAATGAAATAAAATAAAAATAAGAAATGTACAAAGGGAAAAATGCAAGTAGCTAACTAATAATAAATTACTAACTATGGATAGATCTAAATTTGAATTATAATCATATATTGTAATATAACCCTCTCAATCGCTATTCATATGCACATGTAAACATGTATTATCACAAGCCATTGGAGGAGATGTAACAACCTATACTTGTGTTGAATCTCTCTAAATAGTTTGTTATTCTTTATGATATGAAAACCTCCTTTTATGTTCCACTTGTTCTTAGTATTATGTGCCATTCTCTTTGAAATTAAATGAATATGTTCATGTTTAACTATATAATTCTTAGAGAAACTAATTTTATAATATACTCATGCTCATGAATAGATGGTCAAACTAATTCAATGATATACTTATGATCACTAATAGATGAATAAATTATAATGTGATTTGGCATATGTAAATCATGGGCTTGAATAGTTTTGTAAACTATTTCATTGCCATGTTTCTCAATGATTACGCTAGGAAGTTATTATATAGTAAAAGTAAAGATCATTTTTTCTAAATAAAATTCATATTTGATTCCTAAAATTTTGACCACTTTATTATCAATAATATTTTGATATATTTATGCATTATAAATGGTTCTTCTCTAATAATTTTTATTGAAGGGCATTCTAATATCATATCAAAAATCCATGTGTATGGTATATTTAAGAATTGAGAGAGAACTATGAGAGGAAAACGTTTAAAGGTTGTACTATATTAACAAGATTATTCTATATATCACCATCAAATAATTATAAAACTATATAATTATATTGTAAATATTTCTTTGTATAGAAAAGAGAGTAAGGAGTATTATAGTGCATAAATTTTCATTTGATCCATTATATATCATTACATTGTTTACTATAGATTTAATTATAGATTAAAATTTAATTTAACTCAAAATTTAAACTATTGAAATATGATATAGGAAGTTAAATAAGACAAAATAAAATAAATAATTATATTTATAAAATTCATATGAATTTTAAATTACTAAAAATATAAACAAGGACTAGGGTTAGATAAATGTCCTTACAAATATATTAATTCAATTATGACCACTTTAGTGAGCTGTAACTTCTTGTAATAACCTACAAACACTTATGCATCATAAAAAATGTTTAAATGTATAGGGGGACAAGGCCTTAAAAGTTGGAGAACATCACAATTCATTTCTATCTAGTACTACAAATTTATATAGAAACATTATGAACTAGATCTAAAAATTTGGGATTTTTCACTTTTGTCTATAGGTGACCTATTTATGTGAGGATTTTAATGTCATTTGAAAAGGACCTACAAAATTTATGTCCTAGTATTACACAATCACACAAAATATATCAAATGTTAAATGGTGAATAAAATGGGTTATGTGATAATGGTTGAAATATTCCTAGAAAACCCCATATTGATTTAGTGTTGGATACATAACCTAAAGGACTTGGGTATATATAGTTATCCCTTTAGGTAAGATAATATAAAATTAAATAACAATTATTTTATTGTAATGCTTGACAAATTATTCCCTTAACATGTAATAAAACATTCTTTGATAAAGGATTATCATATTCTATAAAAAATGAAATAACAGTCTTTACTGAGGCAAGATATAGATAGATTCATGTGTAACCCTTGATGTGATTTTATATGATAATATTTCAAATATTTTAGATAATCATTATATTTTTTTGTATGTTAAATCCATTATGAATCATTTTATTTTTAAAATATGGTCATTGAAGCATTATGGAAAAAGTTGTAGTGTGCCCTTACCTACCTAGTGTGATCTTGTCCAATAGGAACATAAAATTCTGAACTCAAATTAGGAGTGGTTTAATATGGATGAATAAATATAAAATAGGTAAATATAGGAGATATGCATAGTAATTATGATATTTTGAAGGTTTTATTAGGGATTATGGGTTATTAGAATGGTGAATTGGACAAATAAGGTAAAAATTTAAGAATAAGTAGTGTCAGTAATTTAAAGATAAAATTTTAGTGTTTATATTTACCCCCATATCCTTTATTATAGTGATGCATATAATTACTAGAGTAAATAAAATGTGATACTTAAGTGTGTAAACACACTTTTTTTTATCATGGAGATGTGAATGCCCCCTTGTTGAGGAATGTGGAGAAGTGTTGAACCTATGGTGAATTGAGAGTGATTAAATCTCAATTTGAAGAATAAGTGAATATGGTTAAGTTTGAAATATTATATATTCAAACCCTAATAGATTACTATGTAATGATTTTAATGAAATGAAAACCAACAAGGTGGTTTCTTAAAGTGAAACCAAGACATGGAGTGTCACTAAGATCAAACATATCTCACTTGTTGAACTTGAAAATAAGAGGTAGGAGCCAATACAAGGATCGCTAAACTGAAACCAAGACATGGATCATCACTAAGATCAATCATGGTCCAATTTCAAAAGATGAATCACATTGTTTTAGATAGATATAGATTAAAATAATAAATTCTTAAAATTTTGATATTTAAACTATCAAAGTTTTGATCCCAATACGGATAATGCAAATGCAATGATCGAGTGATCACATGAGACAAAGATAGTGCACATCACAATGAAGTTGCATCAAGATGAAATCATAAAGAAAGAATATTTAAAAAGATAATAGATAAGAGAAAAACCCAGACTTGCATTAATTCATACAATAATAATAAATCTCACACCTCACAATATACAAAGGAGAATATGCCATTGAATAGGCTCAGAAGAGGCACAAACCACATTCATTTGGAAATGTGAACAAGGGTTAGTTTCTAAATGAGTATTAACCCCATGTGTTATAGATAAATCAACATTGGTTAGTGAATGATAAGGAATCACACCAACCCTTTTGACCATAATTCACACATGTGGGTGTGAAAATAAGTGACCTCATAAATCATCCTAGATAACTAAGTATCCACCTAAGCATAGTGAAAAATACAATTTTAGTAAAGACCTATGTAAGGTGAGAAATTTAAACTAACATAAAAAGATATATATGAATTTTTTATATTTATATATTTGAGATTAATTCACATCATTCCCCCTATAATATATAAAGTGATAATATTATCCTTTTAAAATTTGTTTGAAATATTTTAACTCTTTTTGCACAAGTGTATCTTTACTAAGTTGGTTGTATGTGTAGAGTTCACAAGCAAGACAAATGCCCCCAAAAATCTAAAATTTATGATTTTAATATTGTAAATTGTCAAATCTAAAAATTATTTCTTGTGAAATCTTGGAGATAATCCCATTACGATACCCCTTTTCGAGATGAGGGGAATTTCATAAAAATCACTTGTCTTAAAATAAAAAGTGAGAGAATTTATTAAAGATGTAACCAATCAATAATATGTAAATATTTTAATTTTATTATAATCTAATAGTTATAACATTGAAGCATATGAAAATTTAGGATATTGCATTGCATAATTCTAATTGAATATTGCATTGAAGTAGTGTATGAGACATGCAAATAACTTAGACATCTTGTATATGTATTGTAATCCCAGTATTAAATACATTTAACATTTGAATAACATACGTAGTAGGTCAAAACATAATATTGGGTCCCATACTATTCTAATTTCCCTTAAAAATACCTTAAGTTTATGTCATTGATATTAATCAAACATATGTGTTTCATCTTCTATATAAAAACATGTGTTTTATTAGATAAGTGTAAAATAGGGTTTTACATGTATCCTCCAACCAAGTTATCAATATAATTATAAACAAATCATAAAAATAAATATTATAAGTGACAAGAATTAATAAAAAAGGCTTAAGAAAGACCAAAAAATGGCAAAAAAAATAGTAAAACACACCAAAAGGATCAACAATAGAGACAATAGGGAATTAAAGTTCAACCATACCTTTGAGGAATAATGAAACCTCCATGTCTTTTTGTATCTTATGGATAGTGATGTCATATATGGTATATTATTTTTTTAGAATGAGAGTCCTCTTGAATTTTTTTGCTTGCCTCATGTTCTTTTACATGGTCCATGAGCAGTTTCCTCTACCACACATTTCCCATATGCACAAATATGTTTTACATATACATTTTTCCAATTTTTTAAAAAATATTTAAGAGTTTTATAGGATTTATTTATTTATTTTATCCACCTAGTGGGACATAATACTACTCTTTGACCCTAGTATGTACATTATGTATATTATGAAAACATGGAAATATGTAATATATACTTAGTAGTGCATGATAGGTATCATGGAACCATAGTATTAAGTAAGCCAATGTCATATAATAAGGCATAATTTACATATACAAGGGACATGTAAGATGTTGCATAGATTTATAAATATTGCATAAATGTCAAACATAAGGACCAAATACAGATTACAAGGGACATGTGAATGTCACACAAACATCGAAGGCTAAGGGTGACATACACAAGGCATGATGATGCCATAGAAAAAGAGGGTGTATGATGGACATACACAAGGCCAAAGGCCACATACAAGAGTCAAACAAGTTAAAACTATGATGTAATGAAACAAGCATAAGAAGGAATCATATAAAATAAAAATTAGCATATTTTCACCATATGTGCCTATGTCTAATATTTAGTAAATAACATATTCATTATGATACATGTAAAGTATGAGTGATAAAGAGGCATATATTTTAATTATAGCTAAATCATGAGAAAAGATATTTTAAAATAATAACTTGTAATAGTATTTATATAAAATAATGAGATGCCTCCAACAAAGTGAGATTGTTGGGTATAAGGATAAAATAGTATAGAAACCATAAAAAATGATGCCTTAAGATTTATATATGACTCATAGTAGTGTATATTCTCTAATTTGTGATGAAAAAA
The DNA here is from genome assembly GCA_037957365.1 of Torreya grandis. Taxonomy (NCBI): domain Eukaryota; kingdom Viridiplantae; phylum Streptophyta; class Pinopsida; order Cupressales; family Taxaceae; genus Torreya; species Torreya grandis. The sequence continues at coordinate 1,983,645 of JARHVA010001887.1, forward strand.
TTTAGAATAATCCATTGTGCATGTATTTCAATTGAAATCAAAAATGTAAAATACATAGTGATAAGAATATAGTAGAGGACAAGGACATAATGTGTTATTGTCTAGCTAGTGTGGATTCGTCCTGATTGACTATATGTAATATTTTTTGATTGAGAAAATAAGAAATTATATATGTATTTAAATTTAAATAAAAAATTTAAAATACATTGTTATAATAATATAGTAGATGATAAGGACGTAATGTGTTATTGTTTGACTAGTGTGGATTCATTCTGATTGACTATATGTAATATTTTTTGATTGAGACAACTTATTCTATGTATGAATAATTTTGTTTCTATAGATGAGTCCTTTTCCACACATAGATACCTTGTGAGAATCATTATTTACTGAAAATGTCATGAAATATGTTACATATTGAACTTAAAAATATATGACATGAAAATATATAATCCAACAATATGAAATTATGTATATAGTTCTTGGTTTTTATTTTTTTTGGAAAATATTTGAAAGCTTTTTACCTTTTAGAATGTAGGATTATTTTTGGGTTTTTTTTCCATATTTGGAAATTAAAACATGCATAAATGAAAATTTGAAAATATTCCTATAGTAAATAATGACATAGATGTATAATATTTATGGTATCTTTGACAAGATTGCCTTCAAGTGTAGATAGATGATAAACTCCATGACCAATATTTTTGGTGACTATAAATGGTCCCAACTAATTTGGCTTAATTTTTACTATATTTTATTTATCAAAATTTGTATTCTTTTAATTTTATTTGAGCAAAAGGCCATAGATTTTAAATTATATATCATAAATTTTCTTTCCATATGCTCTTGTAATGTGTGATTATTAAACTTTTAAATATTTAAGAGTTTGTATGTATATTTTTCAAGAAATTTTAATTCATGTATGTGAATTTATTTATATTTACTATATTTTATAATCTCTTTCAATGATACATTTAAGGATGATATTTCTATTTTGAGAGGAATCACTACTTTTATACCATAAACAAGAGAGAAGGGGTTGGCTTTGTTTGGTGTATGAAAACTTGTGAAATATGCCAAAATCACATAAATAATATGATTATCAACCCCATGCTTCATACAAAATTTTTAAGATATTACTAATTGTTTTTTTATTTACCTTAGCTTATCTATTTCCTTATGGGTAAAAAGGATTAGAGAAATTATGTGAAATTTTAAACTTATAAGAAAACATTTTCACAATTTTTTCTTAAAATAAGATCCATTATCCATGATTATGGAATAACTTAAGCTAAATAGATAAATTATATGTGTAATAATAAAGTTAAATATATCTTCACTGATGGTGAAATGTAAAGGGATACATTTAACCCATTTTTCAAAACATTCAGTGGCTATAATGATATATTTATGTCCCTTAAAGAATGAACATAGGATTTATTTTTCTAATTAGATCAAACACCTATAGAGAAAAAGGATAGGGAGACACTATATGTTTTAATACCTTGGATACTACATGATTAAGATTACTCTATTTTTAGTATTGAGGGCATATTTAGAAAGGTCCATGGAATTCACTCTCCATTATGAGCCAATAATATCATTGGCATAGGAGTTTATAATCCATGACCTTTACACTAAAATTACCACCATATTCACTATCATGTAATTCAATTATCATTGTCTGAGATTTAATGTGATTTAGACATCATAAGATTTGTCCATTGAAAGAGTGTTTGAAGAGATTCCACTAATGAGTACATAATTAATTTTTTGTCATTGTAAACAATTTTTATGCTCATGCATAACATTTTAAGGGAAAGTGTGCATATGTGTGTGTGTACACACACACATACCACCCAATATTATCCACACAAACTAACTTTAAGTACTTATAATGAATTTTTTGGGCCCTTAACCTATTAGTTAAGTGTTCATGCTAACTTGATATCCACCTCAACATGAAAAGATAATTTTGGCAAGTGGTTATCCTAATAATAGTTTTGATATTTATTTGGAAGATGAAATGCATATCTTACACTAGTTGTCTAATGGATAACCCATCTCCCAAATATTTAGGGCATCATCAAAGATTTGAAGAAACATGGAAAGTGTAGTGTGGGGATTGTAGAGTAATGGATGTAGTGGTTATGATGACAAAATTCTATCTCAACACTTAGCATGGAGCTTATAACTTCACAAAGAATCTCTTGAAAGGATTATATAATCAAATTGAATCAATGTATGAAAGGAGAGGAGAAAAATAACTACAGTGAATCTCTAGTATAATTAATTCAAATCCATGCTTGGTAAACATTGCTCTAGTAGCCATGAAGGTTTAGAAATAGAATGGAGACCACTCTAGCTCCAATTATATGTGTCAAAGCTCATCTATGATCCTTTGGGTTGTTAGTATTATTTTTTTGAATATAAACTATTGCTATGGACTTTGAAGAATGACAAATGGTGTTTCCTTAAAATGTACTTAAATGTGACTAGTTTGTATGTATGTAATATTGATAATGGGATGCAAGAATTTTGTGATGTCACACTTATGATTAATTATGTGAAATGATCACATGGTTTTATAGTTTCACTACTTTAATGGAGTCTCCATAATTTGTTTTAGGCCATCATCATATTAAATGGAAGATGAGTATAGGTTTGCACCAGAGAACCCAACCCATGTTTAATTTTCATATGTAGGATAGGTAAGCACATATATAACCTTGAAATTATCTAGTGAAGGGTTCTTACCTATAGATCAAACCTAGAATTAAGTTTCTAGGGCATTGCTTAAGCCCCCATAACGAAGCCTCACACCATATCATAACTAGCCTAATACAATCCTTGGTTCATTCTTAGTTGAGTTTCAGGTGAGTGCATAAGGCATGTAACTTATGTGGATTGATGTTGGCATAATTGAGTTCCTAAGTGTTGAGTGTAAAGGGAGTTATCCCATGTTTTAACTTGGTTCCAATAAACCACCCCTATACTTTTACAACATTTTGGTTCCATTACTAGGACTCATGTTGAATTATGTTACTATGATGGTGTGATAGAATGATGTACCAAATTTATCTCAAAAAAATACATCACTAACTACAATAGGTGGAAAATAGTTTTTTGAAAAAGCATATAACCTATAAAGGATAAATGCCAAGAATATGGGTTTGGGACAACCTATATGATGCTTTGTATGAGGTCTTTTAATATGAGTTACCTGAGCATGTGTATAAGTTTTTGGATGCATATTCAACTCATATAAGAATAATATATGAATAATACTATGAGTGGACAAAAGATCACCTAGAAATGCTTGTGACCCAAGATGTTAGTTGGACTAGAGTAGTGGATAAATGGTGGAAAGGATATCTGAATATCTATGTACTTGAGTTTTTAGCATTAATTTATTCATTCCTTAAAGAAGTGAAATAAAAAAATTTGTGTGACCTTAGAGGCACATTCATGAAGGATTTCAACATATAGTTCAAGAAGCTAATGGTTGATTACAGTTTTGAAAATTTGGGGATGGAAGGCTAAAGTAATTTCATTTATGATCTATGAAAATGGGAAGAGGGGGATTTGTAGGTGTAGTGTAATGGAAGGGAATGATAAATTTGACACCTAAGAGCATAAGAGACAAACCTATAAAAAGAGATGGTGTTGATTGATAGATGATTTATAACTTGGAAGTGCCAAAATACCCATAGAAAATCGGAAGGGCTTTGGGAAGGATCTCTTGTAATATAGTAACATAGAGATGAGAGATATAATGAATAAATGGACCAAACTTGATACTTTATGGGTGTAGAATTCATTGACTTCCTATATAATTTGGTGACTATAGATACACTTGATGTACCTACCCCCTTTGAACCTATAGTGCATTCTCATGCAATGGATCCCCCACTTGAAGAAAATACATAAGTGATGGTTGAATCTAATAACACCTCAAATCTTAGATGTTTTATAGCTTTATATTATAAATTTTTTATTGAATAGATTATTCCACACAGGAGGTGAGTGAAACTACCTCTAGACCATTGAGTATTATCTCACCATAACACAACTTGAATGTGAGCACACCAACACAATTGATGTTAGTATTTCAAGGTGGGAATAATATCATAGGAAGTGGTCCAACACCAAAACTAAGTATCACAACACCAATGACATCAACCATGATAATACAAATGAGAGGAATAATGACTACCTTTAGGGCTAGAGGCATTAGAGGACCTCTAATAGGATAGGTGTTAGGGGATAAGCACCATAAGTACTAATTGCTCCCCATATAAAATATACTATGAAATGGATATGCACCTCCTAGAGTATGAAAACATGGAAAATTCTATAAAACATGTGATGAAATGTGAAACATAGTAGCATGTGTGAGGCATAACCTAGTGGGATCACAAGGCTATTCAGATTACAACTACTTTACTTGATCATACCCACACCTAGTATATAAATATTAATCCCAATCAAGCCATGGTTGACTATGATACCTTGAAGTATTCATTACTAAAATATTTTTACATCTTAGAGTTTTAACAATAGAGCATCATTAAACTAAAAAAATTACCCAAAGACTATTAGAGAGTGTGCATTTGTATGATGCATAGTTCAAAATCCACTATCAAATCTCCCATATGATATTCACCCTTCCCAACATTCATAGTGGTTCATTGGGGGGTTGATCATGCCAATTGAAAGAGTGGTTTCCATGAAGAATTTTATATACCATTGAGAAACACTTGAATCCATGCTCAAAATTGAGGTAATTAGAAGTGTAGACAATAGGATAAACCCATTTATGGAGGTGAAAAATACATATATGGCCTTCAATATCCAAAATATTATAACCATCTTTATACATGATGCTTAAAATGTAATATGGTTCACTAAATACAAAGTACAAGGCCATAATATAACTAACTATCTATGATGGAATGTGTTCACTCTACTTCTAAACTATGAAATCTATTGAGAAGTACATGACATGCAAAATTATCCTTTTTTAAAACATTCCATCTAGGTCAACATAACCATATATTGTCATTTATGTGATACTTATATTAATACCACTTTTGATTATTAGGTGATTGATGTAATATAGAAAAACATGGAAAGGGGCATGTGATAGGCTAAAATAGTAGTTAGATGGAAAGTAGACCAAAAGAATGATGGATATAGCCAATAGAGTATAGGATTTGGGATGTAGTAAGGATCCATAGGGAAAGGTAGAGGATATGGTGATGGAAGGATCCCATCACACTCATTATAAGTGTGGCTCAATATATAAATATAAACAAGACTACCGTACACATTCCATGTGTGGGTATTGTCTATAGCCCCATAAGGTCAAACAATGCTCTAGCCTTTACAAAAATTTGACCCAAGGAAGGTTTGTCAAAAACAAGGGCATAAGGATGATCAGGCATGAGAAAAATATGGAAAAATAGACCCCAAAGGCACAAACTACAAATATAGAGGTAGTCAAGGTGTAGGAAACTTCTTGTACTAGATTCACTACTCAACCACTAACTATGCCAATACCTGAGTTATGCCTTGAGTATGGGGATAAGAGTTAAAATGAACTTAAAATATGACCTAAATAAAAAGTTTCACCATAACTAGATCTAACATGATATAAATATGTAATACAATAATCTATGAGAATATTCCAAAACTTACAAGGGGAGATCCAACTAGTATAGGAATGGAAGCATATTCTATCACATCTTGAAAGAAGCAGGATAGCTAGGAAGTTGAAGTACAAGAATTGACTAAGATACTACACCTCCTATAGACTGAGGGTATGTTATCCCTATTGAATAACTTACTCTTTAAACATTCAAGTCAAAATTAAGTTGAGGTCACCACATCATACATGGAAAGGGAGAAAGAAGCTCGACACACTTAGAATGTTGAATATGAAAAAGAAGTCTAGTAGATGCCACTATTGATGGATGGTCTATTTATGAGGTTCATGTATGAGGTTCATGTAGACATAGGCATCGAGGTCAACATATTGACAAATAATGCCTAGGAATAAATGGGAATCATAGATTTGAGACCCTCCCCTCATGTGTTCTTTAAGGCTAATAAGACTCATGCACAACCTATCATAATTATAAAGAGTACAGTTGTAGATATCATGGGTGCCAAATTATGCACTAACTTTGAAGTAATAGAGCTAGTAGAGCATGACAACTTGATGAAAATTTTAGAAAGGCCATGGTATTATATAACTAATGTAGATATAAAATTAAAAAGGAGCTACATGACATTTGAGAATAGAAAGGAGAGGGTAGTTATACTTCTTTCAAATCATCAAGGACCCACTTATGTCAAAAACATGGATATTGAGGATGAAATAAAACATATCTATAACATCACGACATAAAGTATAAAGAATATAGAATGAAACAATCAAGGAATCCTCTCTTGTAAAAATGGATAGTCAGCCTCAAACACCATAGATGTTACTTGTGATTGATGGGTCAAGGAGGCATATGAAACCACTAGCCAATGGTGTCACTTGATGTTATCAAAGGTGCCAAAACTAGTAAAGACATGCTGGATATAGATTGATTGCACTCCTAAAATATTGTGCTCTTGTATTGAGAAAGAAGTAAGAAGAGTGTTTTTCCTTAGTAAGGGCAAACTTGATATGCTTCTAAGATATGAATTAAGTAATCCTATCAAAGACTATGTCCATGATATTGAGTTGTGTGTCCCAAAGGAGGTTGATAGAATGGGTGTACTAGTGTATAAAATAAATGGCATTAATACTTATTATTTGGAAGTGTAGAATCCTAGATTAACAACTTGGTAGGATGTAATGGTGACCATTTGCACCAAATATGGGAAAAAGCAAAGAGGACCTAGACATTTTAGCTTAATCTATCAACTTTGACCCCATAGAAAATGTACGTGTTTGTGAATATTCATGGACTATTTTAGGAAAAAAATCCAAAATAAATCTATGGGCGCATGACTTCTACAAAACATTAAATACTTGGGCATGAGTGTGGTACATAGTACATGAGACACACCATGAAACATCAGATTTGGATGCTAAGAAGCAATTTGTTCATACCTTCTCCTTTTCTTCAAAAAATTATGAACGGTCGAGCCATTACAAATATTTCAAAGGTTAGTATTTGAGGACACTACTATATTGGAAAAATTCCTAAAGAACATGCTCAACAAAAAATGGTTAGTACTCCCAACATTATTTAAAGAGCAAATTTTGAATAGTGACTCTAGTGATGAAGATGATGACACATGGAAAACACACAACTAGAAGAATTTAGCAAGGATAAATAAGTTAGTAAACTAAGTTGAGATAACACCTTAGAACAAGGAGACCCTACCCATCTTTTGGTAGAGAAAACCAAGGGTATAAGACAAGTAAAGGATTCAAACCATGAGAAGCATGTACCCTATCAAGTGGAGTTAAAAACTACTACGGTTAATATTAGTTCAGAGGGGGAACCCAAAATTACAACTATAGGTGTCTATTAGTCTAAAAATGAACTAACACATATTTTTAATTTCTTAAAATAATTCTAAGAATTGTTCTTGTGAAACTATAAAGATATGAAAAATGTCTACCCATCCCTCAAAAATATGAGCATCAAACTATTCTATGACATGAGACCCATCAAGAAGCAGATTTATAAGATGAACCCAAATATTCATGCCAAGGTCAAGACTGAGATCAATGGCATGTTAGTTATATGAGTTATCTACCTAGTATAGGGGTATTAATGGGTTATCCCCATATTCATTAGCATAAAAAATTATGGGTGTATTTGAATTTATGTTGACTATAGATTGTTAAATATTGCCTACATGACTGACCCCTTCCCAACTCTATTCACTGATGAAATATTGGATGGCATCACAAGTTATGGAATATATATATTTACCAATGGATTTTTAGAATACCATTAAGTCCATATGGAAGAAGAAGATAAGCTCAAAACTACCTTTATGACCAAATGAGGATGTTTCACATATATCATAATGCCTTTTGGGATGAAGACTATGCAAATTATTTTCTCCTTCATGGTGATTTACACATTCAAATTATTCATTCACAAGTTAATCCATATATATTTAGATGATTAAATAGTGTATGGGTTAGTAAAATATCACTATGAAATTTTTTCCTAATGTTTGAAAGGTTCCAGTAGTTATAAATCTCTTTAAATTTTAAGACATGTATTTTTGTAACACCATTTGGCACATTGCTTGGGAACATCATTTACAAAGATGGCCTACTTGTTGATCCAACCAAGATTGAAATAATCCTTCATATTCAAACACCATCAATGTAAAAATATGTCTTTGCCTTTCTTAGACATTATAGGTATTATAGGAAGTTCATAAATAATTATGCTAGGATTATGATGCCACTAGTGGAACACTAGTAGAAGGATGGCCCATTCTATTAGGGAACAACATAGAAAGATGCTTTTGAGACCTTGAAGCTAAAAATGACAATTGTGTTAATAATTTAATTTCTAAACTAAGAGACTCCCTTCCATGTCCACTTCGATGCCTATGGTATTGCAATCAAATCCATTCTCTCACAACCAAGTGAAGGGAAAATCAATCATCCTATTTATTTTATGAGCAAGAAACTAATCAAGGCTAAACAAAATTATAGATTGATTGAGCATGAGGCACTTGTCATGGTATACACCCTATATAAGTTTTGATAATATCTGATAGCATCATTTTTACTGATCATGAGACAATTAAGTACCTAGAGAATAAGCCCATTTTACATGGGTTCATTTGTCGATGGATCATTTTATTTTAATATTTCTAATATTATATTTTAGTGAATCTTGGAAATCAAAACCTAAGCCCAAACCATTTATCCTACATCAACTTTAGAGATATGCCTAATGTACAACTCTATAATATCCATCATGTTTTGAAAGACTTTACAGAGATCACCACATTTATGACCTCCAAATCTATAGCTTAGGTGATGATAGCTAATGTAAATAAGTATATTATAGTTCACACTACCAATTTTCAAATAATTAGTGGGGAATTATACAAGTTGATCCATGATGAAATCATACACTGATGTGTCCTAGAGCACGAATGGGACTCATTACTATAAGAGGTGCATGAGAGGATTATTTGAGGTCATTATACTAAAAACACCATAGTGTGAAAAGTGTTATAATCAGACTTTTGGTAGCTAAATCTATTTCATGATACAAAAAAATATGCCAAAATGTGTGATGTCTACTAGTGCACTAGAAATCCAAACCACTAGTTTGAGATTGCCCTTGTCCCCATCCTTTCCTAGGCATCATTTTAAAAGTGGGCCATTTATTTTTTGGGCCTATTACTCCCACCAAGAGGTGAACAGGTGTAAGGTACATTCTAGTTGTTACAATTTATTTGACCAAGTAGACCAAAGCAGCACTAACTAAAGACTATATAACCACTATTGTATAAATATTCATTTGTGAAAACATTATTAGTATGTATGGATGCCCACTTATCTTGACTAGTGACTATGGCACATATATCATCAATGACATAGTTCAAATCCTATTGTATTAATATATGGTGGTGCACCAAAAAATGATAGCCTATCAACCCCAAGCTAATGGTATTGTGGAAGCAATCAATAAAATATTAGGGACATGTCTAAAAAAATATGCAACATTGGTCAGAACTATTATGATGACCATGTGTCAATGATTTTATGGGCCTATCACACAATATATAAGTACCTAAACAAGGATACACAATTCTAACTCATGTTTGAAATAGATGCCATTTTACATATGGAGTTCCTAGTGACTTCATTATGCATCATGCATATTGCTTGATTGGAAAACCAATATTATCTAAGTACATACGTAGAATATTTGGAGAGGTTGGATGAGACATGCACCCAAGCATGATGGAGCCAACAAATAGAGAAGGCTCACTAAAAGACATGGCATGATAAGCACATCAAGGACAATGTGTTTACAGAAGGTGTATTATTCATGTTATATAATTATAAGTACTTAATGCACCTAGGAAAATTAAAAATTATATAGATGGGGCCTTATGTTATCCATAACATCTTGGAGACTTACGCATGCACGTTATACATGTTGACTACTGAAATGTTACTTGGGCATTGTAATAGCAATAGATTGATATTATACCATCCATAGAATGTCACTTGCCCCATATAATGCTAACTTTTGAGTCAAAATTTGATCACTTTGACTTGTGACCATAATAAAATTGGCATGAGCCAAATATTTTTCTTATGTTTTATTTATTTTATGTTGTTTGGAGAAACATGGCACTTTCAAGAATGAAGATGAACATTTATGGTTCCTACACACACATAAATCTAGCTAGGTGAGTCATGTATAATCACTTTTTAAATTAGATAGGGCTAGCCACCTAAGTTTTTGGGTGTATGTGAATTCTACCAAGCTAATTGACCTATAAATACAAACTAACAAGTATAATGCCCAAGGTGTTCATGCACAAGAGATTAAGAGGAGGTATTTAGGCACTAGAGGAATATCATAAGGATTTATATGGGGTAGGGGAGGCTAAATCAAGAGATATTAAATCATATATAAATGAACCAAGAAAGTGAGGTGTGCTTGAAAGGAACTATAACACTGAGAAGAGATGAAACCTAGGAGGATGAATCATGCATATGTGAAGTGTTGCACCTAGGTAACCATAAAGATGGTGAAGGTCATGCCAAGATAGACAAATCACAAGATAATGACCATTTTGATAACTAACACCCCCCCAATATTCAACATGAAGTGACAATTTGAATTACCTATCACTTTCTCAAATAAATCATTAGTAGAGTTAATGCTATGGTAGTGAAAGAATAAAGATCTGCATTAATGAGCATATGGGAATTGATTTTAGTGTATTTTGTATGTTTTAATACACTTCAAGGATATAAATTATGTCAATAATAAATGAAATAGATGAGAAGAATGTATAAAACCACATATGGTAGAGATAGGAAGTTTACTTATCATTTTCAAGAAATTAGAATAGAGAAAAAAGTCAAAGCGACCAAAAGAGCAAATGCTACTAGATAGGAGATATGTTCCCCACATCATCCCTAAGTGAAAAAATTATAACAAGTAGAAGATTGCATTTTTCCTTAATAAGAAGAGGATGAAAATGGAGGTAATTTGATCAAAAAATAGGGAAGCAAGATTTTGGCAAGATAATTATTCTACCATTAATAGGGCAGGAAGCTCAATATTAGAATGTGTAATTACACTTACCATGGTTTTAAAGTAGATAAAACACAATCTATGGATTTTAAAATACTAATAGGCCATGTTTTAATAGTATCAGGTTTAGGATGGGGAAGAAATGACCAAGCAGAGGTCCACCACAAGTGCATAGAGATGCGAAGAAAGTGAAAATAATGAGGGAAGCAATTTTCACAAAACTAGAGGCAAAAATAGTAGAGGGAGTTAGCATCATGGAGATTGATCCAAACATGAGTAAATATCTCACCTATAGAGAGATTGAGTACCCACCAAAAGTTATGGTGAGGGAAAGTGGGTATCCTTCACCCATGTATGCAAGTTAAAAGATTATAAGCATAGTACATGAAGTAACATATAGGAATTGAATAATGACTAGATGGTAGACATAGGCAAGAAGACCAAGGTAGGTTCCATGACTTCTGATGTCTCCATCAGAGATAAGTTAAGAAACATAGGATCCACATAACATTTTGTGCTTCCAAGCTTTGGAAATCTAGAAGACATGGTACATTTCCTTCTCTTATGGGTGCATGGTAACTGGTTCTATTTTGTTGGATGGTATATAAGGATTTTTTCAAGCCACATAAGTAGAATCATAGTGATACCTAGTGCAAGATTAGATATATAGGAGATGATTGAGGAAGATATAGAGGTAGAGAGGGTTGAAAATCTCTTAGGCTACTATAAGTCATGATTTTCATTCCTTATCAAAGACATCCAAGACCCAAGCACAAGGATAATAGTGCACCTTTAAGTACCAAACTATACCCTAGTGGTCAATGGTTAGATATCAGTAAAACCTTCCTTTGAATTTCCTACCACATGGTGTAAGGAGTAATGTTCAACATCTCCAAGTTCATCATAGATGAGATCGTAAATAATGGATAATAATAGCATCGAGTGTGAGAGACCTTTTGATGGGGATATGCTTATCCTAATGGTGATAAAGGAGATAGGTGTACTAAATGGTTATGGTGACCACCTATGGGTGTTTCCACACAACCATGAGTCCCCAACAATGGACTAATAGGACTTCATCTCCCCAAACTTCTCATAGAAATATATAACTAGAATGCAAGGGTGGTTCAATAGGCATGTGTATTTTTTTGTAAAGGAGTGGTGTAAGCCAAAAGAATTCCCTTATTAACTCATGGGAATGGTGACCTTTGTCATGATGTAACACTTATGTGTGGTGTGTATATCACTTATAGATGGTAATATATCAAGTTGGATCTGATTACCTTACATGTTTTCAGCCAAATACTTCATGATGGCACTGAAGAGAATTTTAAATGCACAAAAAATTGATATCCAAGCCAAGGACATGGATCATGATAGAAGGATGATGAGGCACCAATTTGTGCACCTCAGAGCCAAGGCAATGATGGATGAGGAGCATGATAGTGACATTCCTGACATGCATCCCCTCCAAAGGGTAATAATCAATGGAAGAATTTTTCACATTTACTATGAGATGAAGTCATGTAATGAGGGTGGAGATCTTAGAAAGGATGATGATTACTATCTCTTAGCAAGTGATGAAGGAAATTATGTGCTAAATATTTATGAAAAGTCACTCTAGAGGAAGGAGGGTGAAAAATTAGAAGATATTATGGAGCACATACAACTAAAAATAGCCTCTAAGGAACAAATCATGCCACATACCCTAAAGAAGCTCATGACATTCACACAAGAGGGTACTTTTTCCATCAAGCATCTAAGAAAAAATATAAAGGACCTATATCATTCACTACCAAGAACCTTATGAATATGCAAAGAGATGCAACACTAGTGACCATTATAGAAGAAGAGACTAAAGCAGACAAGGTAGGGACTTATATCCTAAAAATAGAGGAAGGTGAAGAGGATCTTGACATTGGAAATGTTCAGGAGGCCTTAAAAAGTAGCCTATCCACTATGCTAAAAGTAATGGAGGAAATGGTAAGCCTTACATCTAATACAACCTTGTTAAAAAACCCACCAAGGAAATTGGTGTTGACATCCAAGGATAAGGCCTCCTTAGTGGCCCCTCAATCTATCAAGAAAAAAAGAGTGGACTAAATAAAGATGGGGATCAGTGAGGAAGATATAAAAGGGGCTTTGAAAAGAAGAAAAAACTTGATTAAGAATATATGAAGGCTAAGTTGGAGAAAAAGGACCCAAATATTCCTTCAATCATACAACTAGTAGTAAAAGTGGTCAAATAGGAACCACATGACCTACTAGACAAGAAGAGGAAGCTATGAAGGTGTGAACAAGTAGTGAAGGGGTGTCTGGATAGAAAGAGGGTGATACTGGCACCTTGGAGCAAAAAATGGAGATAGATGAGGAGAACTAGTAGTAATAAGGTGCCCCTAGTGTTGAAGGAATAACCTTTGAGGTAAATATTGAGAATCCCCAAGATGAATAAAAATATGAGGGGGAGAAGTTCGATGAAGCAATCCCCAAGGACCAAACACATGACTATTGAGAGGAGAACGGCAAAAAGAGTAGTGGTTTTTTTGAAGAGGAAGAAGTACACATAGATAAGGCTATCATTAAGAAGAATGATATATATCTTAACATTAGGGAAATGACATAAAAGAATTAGGGGATGAATATTTATACTTATATAAAATTGTGCCTCTAAGCCACCATGATATGAATGTGTAAGAAACTCTCATTTATATTAGATTATTATATATACAATCTCTAATTTAAGGCATCAAGGGTAGCTACTTTAAACCTAAAAGGTTCTAAGGAATGGTAAGAGTCCCTTCTTGTTGACCCATGCACCATGAACACAATCCAATCTAGGAATGCACTAATAAAAATGGCCATGGAAGTAATATGCTAAAATATCATAAATGATGACAAGGTGAGGAAATTGAATAAGATCCTCAAGGAATCCAAGGAGGTAGTTCATGCCAATAAGTTTAAGTTGTAACAACTTTGTGATCATGTGGAGGTGGCCAAGCCATCTTTTTTGGTCAACATCAACACTTAGAACCTTTCAGAGGTTGATAAGATTTGTGTATTAGTGGACTAGATACTCCCAAGACTATAGCCCAAGTTGGGTCAATAATAAGAAGAAGAGGAAGACCACAACAGTGAACTAAAGAAAGAGCTATCTGAAAAGCTCTAAGAAGTTGAGGATCTATTCACAAAATTAAAGGATGGAGTAAATGCAATATTATTTAATTTATCCAACCAATATTTAATGATATATGTGCACTTAGAGCAAGAAAAGGATGAGAAGGAGAAACTAATATTTAAGGTGTACTACTAAGCTAATGGTTAATTATGGTTTTGAAACTTTTAGGATGGAAGGCTAAAATACTTTCACATATGATATATGCAAAGTGTAAGATGGGAATGTGTATGTGAGGAATAATGGAAGGGGAAGATCAATTTGACACCTAAGTGATTATAAGATAAGCCTATAATAAGATATGGTGCTGATTGATGGAGGATATGGAACCTAGAAGTGCTAAGATGACCTATAGAGAATGTGAAGGGCATGGAGAAGGATATCTTGAAATATATTATCACAAATATGAGAGATATAATGAAGCAATATACTAAGATTGATACTTGACAGGTGTATAATTCATTGTTCCTATAAAATTTGATGATTGTAAATATGTTTGATGTGCCTACCCCCTTTAAAACTACATCACATGCTCATTCAATGGATCCCCAACTTGATGATATTATAGAAGTGATTGTTTACTATACCAATGCCTTAGATCTTAGATGTTTTGATGATTTAGATTGTAACTTTGTTATTGAACAAATTATTCCATATAAGGAGGTGATTATAACTACCTATAGACCATTGAGTTTTATCTCAACATAATAGAAATTTAATACACACATCAAAACATAGTTGATATAATAAATGCAAGGTGGGTAATATCTTGTAAGAAGTGGTCTATAGCCACAAACAAGTATCATAACACCAATGGCATCAACTATGTTATTAGGAACAATGGGACTAGTGCATACCTCTGGGGTTGGAGGCATTAGAGGACCACCACCAACATAGGGATTGGGGGGACAAGATCCACAAGTATCAACTTCTCAACATAGCAAGTTTATTAAGAAATAGCTATGTATCTCCAAGTGTATCATAATGTGGAAAATGCCATGGAACATGTGCTGAAATGTGAACTATAGTGGCATGTATGTGGCATAACCTAGTCAGAGCATAAGGCTACTTAGTTTACAACCACTTTACTTGATCATGCCCACACCTAGTATAGAAATTTTTATCCCAATTAGGCCATGGTTGAATATGATACGATGAAAGATGCATTTTTAAAATATTTTGACATCCTAGAGTTTTAACAATAGAGAATCATTATACTAAAAGAAATTACCAAAGTACTCTCAAAATATGTGTGTTTGTATAATTCATAGTTCAAAACTCTCCTTTAAAATCTCTCATATGATATTCACCCATCCCAATATATGAAATGGTTCATTATGGGGTTACTAGTGCCATTATAAAGAGTGATTTCCATGAAAACTTTTATAGACCTTTGAGAAGCACTTGAATCCATGCTTAGATTTGAAGTAGTTTGAAGTGTAGACACTAGAATTAGCCCATTTATGGAGGTGTAAATTACATTTATGGCCTCATAATACCAAAATCTTACCACCAACTCATATTATACTCTCAGTGGATTATGGTACATCAACTAAGAAGTAGAAGGCCATAATAGAACTAGCTACTCATGAAGGAATGGGCACATTCTATTTTTAAGCTATAAATTATATTAAAAATTGAATGATGTGTGAAAATGTCCTTTCTTGTAATATACAAACCAAGTTAACATAACCATCTATACATACCACTGTTGATTGTCAAGTGATTGACAAAATACACAAAAACATGGAAAGTGGCATGTATCAAGATAAAACAAGAGTCAGAGGGCAAGTAAACTAAGGGAATGATGGATATAACCAAAACATATAGGATTTAGGATTAAATGAGGAGAAATAGGTCAAGGAAAAGGACATGGTGGTGTAAGTTTATTATCATGCTCATGTTATAAGTGTTGCTCAATAGAGCATTATTAGTAAGACTATCTCACACATCCCATTTGTGAGTATTATCGATGGCCCCATAAGGTTGATGAGTGCATTAAATCTTAAAAAAAATTGATATAAAGTAGGCTGAACATAGACAAGGGTAAAAGTGTGATATGTCATGATAAAAAGATGGAAAGTGAACCCTAAAGTCGTAATCTACACACATTAAAGTAGCCAAGGTGTAGGCACCTACTCATAGTGGATTCACTACTCAGCCACCAACTTTGCCAATACTTGAGTTACACCTTGAGTATGGGGATAATGGTTAAAATTAATGCATAATGTGAAATAATCCAAACTTTTCATTGTACCTATATCAAACATGCTAGAAGGATATACTATAGTAGGATATGATTTTAATCTAAAACATGCAAGGGGAGATCTAATTAGCATGTGACCTAGAAGTAAAGGCTACCACCTCTCAAAAGAAGCAAGATAACTAAGAGGTTGAATTAGAAGAATTTATTGAGATCCCATGCCTTCTACATACTAAGGGTATGCTACCCTATTGAATAACTTACTATTTAAACACGCAGGTTCTTTGGAGAAGTAGCACTTATCTTATGGGGTATTCGATGCATAGGATAAGCCTTGTAGACTAGATTTTGATTTATCCTTTTGATCCTTATAATCCATAACAACCTAATACAAAACAACATTATCCAAGGGAGATATTGAGGCACTATATGTTCAATTCAACAAGGTAAGTATACTCCTAGCCCTTCATATTTTGATAAGTATATATTATGGAATTAATATATTAAATTGTATCTCTCCTTTCTTAGATTATTTATATATTATATAATTTATTTTGATTATTTATTATCTTACCCATTTTTGCCACAATATTTTATGAGAACTAGATTAGCTTTCATGTTTATTTAGTAGATTATCTTGCTCATTTATATTACAATCATCAGACCTAGTTACTGTTATGAAATCACTGTATTTTACTAGATTTATTAGAAACCTCTCCATTTCCACTGTTTAATGAGAGATCCCTTAATTTATGTTTAGGGTATTTTTTAATGGTCATGACCCTGATATAAAAAAGTATTTCTAAGTGGATTATTAGTTGATTTCCTTCCATTAGATTGGATATTATTGAGTAGGATAATTTGTAGATATATCTTATTTCTCTTGCATACATATTCATATTTGGGTCATGGAATATTGATCCTTGTCAAATATCAAAACCCTAGTTCTTCATCTTCATATTGGTTATAATAAAAATGGGTTAGTGGGCACATGGTATCGTGTTATCCCAAGTACCCCTTTCTTATTGAGTGTTACCCATACATCCAATAATTTTAATATGTATTTAGACTTATTTAGTTCTCCCTTACATGTTGGATTATGTGTGATTTAATCAATGTGAAATAATCAAGTACAATAATGACCTATCTTGTAACTTCAAAAATGTGACTCATGGAATGTTCCTTTAGTACTTCAAATTTATGCATATGTTATCCCTATGATTGATATAAACATAAGAGAAAATATGGAAGCTTTTCCCACTTGAGTGCTTGATTGAGTGCTTCTTAGAATTTTCCATTATCTATATTAGGTATTTTCTAGGTGAGGAATGAATTAGAGTTGATCTTGTATTTATACCAATCCTTTTGGAGAATAACTTGCATAAAATCATTTAGGTTAACCATAGGAATATATTTCATTTGAAAAATGGATTATCTTAGGGCATTAGACACTCGAATTGGAATAGGAAACTTGTGTTGACACAAGAATCTAAATGGGATGCAAGTGTATGAGTAGTTGGAAAATAAGTGTAGGTCCATAACTTGCATATATGGAATATAAGGAGGTTTATAGCATTCTGGTAAAGATAAAAGGCCTAGGTCATCATAATAGCATTGGTCAAACTAATATATGAGTAATTTGACACTAATAAATAATGTATGTGATCCTTTTAAAATCAATAAATGTTTATAAGATAAAGGTACATCCATGATATGCATTTACCAAGTGTACAACACTAAGGTGCTATATAATTTAGAAATAGTATTTACAATTAATACACTAAGTCATTTTTGAATTTTAGTTGATAATACCATAATGAATGAAAAAATTAGTAATGCCACAGATAAAAAAAATATAATAATTTCTTTCAAAGAATTAAGATATGCAATATAAATTTATCAAAATTTCTAGAGAAGAAATTAGGATAGAATCTAAAGGTCAATCCTCTACAACCTCCAATCCTATGGATTATTTACCTTTCTTAGAAACATTAGATATAAATTTTTGTACCACCATTTACTATGGTGGAAACCTAAAGGCTTAAATATATTAATATGATAATTATTAATATCACTAGGAACAATGTCTTTGATTGACACATATTTTTCATCTATTAATGTACAATCCCTTATGCATGAGATTGAATATTTGTAAACTAAATTGTTAAATTTTGAGAAAGGTGCTTTAAAATATAATTAAGTACTTGATTCTCACACTCTATTGCAAACTCCATTTGAAATACACATAGTATTATGTCCCATACCTACCATTTTTATGGAACCCAAGCTTCCATTATAGTATGAAAGGGTGACCCCAAATATAATTTGAGATCATTTCACATAGCATGTGTAGACTATGTGTCGAATGACATTTTATTAAATAATTTATCTATAAAGATTCTAAAAGAATATACTTTACAATTTTTTTATGACTTATGACATCAATAAACACACGTGTTAAATCCATTAGATGTTATGTTTTTAATACATTTTTCAATCAATATTAGTGATAATATTTAAAATTCCTAGATTGCTTAACTCAAATATAAATCCAATGAGCCTATCACATAATATGTTTTAAGGTACAAAACAATGCTATCTAAGATGATGAGTCTATGATAGATAGAGAAATATAAGATATTTTCAAACAATATATTTCCACTTCTACACAGGTCCATCATGTTTAATAAATTTCTCTCATTTATAAATTTTTGACACACAATAAAGGAAAGAGAATTCAAAATATTGTCAATGAATAATCTCTTGTATACAACCACTAAAACATCAAACATAGAATTTAAGTAAGAAAACACACAAGATCATGCCAACTAATAGTACTAATGATTAAAAGGTAATGGTAAATGAAGATTCATATCCAAATTCATTTATTGTATTACTATATCCTTCAATCAGATAATTTACCAATCTACCAAAAAATCAATACAGTGTTCTAAAAATATTTTTAGAATGAAATACTATATCTTTCCCTCACATTAAATAGGTTTATGTGAGTAATAATTTTCCAAATTGATTTTATAGAATGAAAATTGTGACTTTAATAGATAACCAATGCACTCTAATAACATGTACATCATTCTAAGGCAAAAGATTCAAGATTTGATAGATGAAAACATAATTGATGTGAAAACACATACATATAACCCAAAGACAAGATGAATGAAGGAAAAAAATATTCAATGATCCTTTTCACATGATTATAAATATGACACATTAGATACATTGAGTCAATTATGCATATAATTCACAACCTCCACTATTTTTTTATCATTATCATACAAAGGCACCAAATCTTTTGAATGGAATCATTGGTACTTACCATAATTTATTTCCCTATAGAACACTCATATTATTTTTCGTATCATGAGATAATATATGATGATGTGGATTTAATTATTGTAATTCATGCACACATTTATCACCAACCTATTCAGTGTGTCATGGTTGATAATAGTTCAAGTGTGAATATGTCTATAATAACAATTCTCTATTATTTTGGATATACAGATGAAAATTTAGTTTGATAATAAATTATAAAAAAAGGCTTTAATGGTAACACTTAGAGATCCATTTGTGATATTAAATTATATTTACATGTTGGTCTAATAAATTTGGCCACTAGGTGTAGGGGTATTCAATATATTATTGGGAATGAATTTGATTCAATAGATTCACATAATTCCATCAAGATTTAATAAAGGTTTAAAATATATCTATGATGATCAGGTCATCATATTTTGAGGATCCCATGAATACCCCATACCATAGATAGGTATGGTTCCTATACAATAAATTTTAGTTAAGTCACCTAAAAATGTGAAACCTACTTATATAATTCAAAATTAGTCATCTAACCTTCCAAGGATGCTTATCCTTGAAAGGCCACTTCATCTAAAGTTTATTATATATTTTTTAGAGCCTCTCTCCACCCTTCTACATAAAGTATCACTACCTACATAGACACTAATCCAAAGAGGGCCTTAGACATTTGTAGTTCTCCCATAAGTGTTGGTTTGTGTGTGCACAAAGGTGAAATATGATATATTCAAGGGTATGTAATGATGTATCTTGTAAATTGAAAAATAATAATCATGGGATTTTAGTTGAGTATTGACAACCTATAATATGATGAATCATATGACTTATATTAAAATAAGAAGGAATAATGTAGTAGAATTCAATTGTGAAATAGATTTAAATGAGCTTGAATAGGAAATTTCTTGGTATTTGATAATTATATATTTGATGATAGTGAATGGTCCTTATTTTGTATTTATAATAGATAAATTTTGAAACTATATCATGAAAGGGTTATAAAAAATAATGGTTTGACCCATAGGATTCACAATATTTTCAAATTGGATGATTTTTTAGGTACAAACACTAAATAAGAATTTAGACAATTGCATCAATGTAAATGTCCCTATATTGGATGAAAGTGTCTAGTAGGATATAAATATACCTAGGATTTGAACTAAGAATGAAGGATATTTATCAAGTTTCAAAATTGTTTTACTGTATAGGAGATATGGGTCATTAGAATGATAGGATCAAACCAAACTATAAGTAATTAGGTATAATGAGATGTTGAATGTTATCCTTTCAACAAGAAGAAAGTATATAGATAAATGATATAGATCTAAAATGTATATGTAGAGTATATAATACTAATATGTTATATAAATCATATTTTAGTATCTACATACCCCCTTCCTCTAATCTAGTAATGCATAAGGATGAAATTACTAGTTTAAAAGAAAGAAATGCATACTTAGGTGTACAAAATGCACCTTGAATTTGTTTGAGTCCACTTAGAGTGATTTTATGGTGTATGAACTATAACAAAGATCAAATTATAATATAAATTAGTGCATATAAATTTAATTTTAAAATAACTAAAATGACTAAAAGGAAAGAGAACAAGGAAGGAGTACACTGATGTGTCGATGCAACCATGTTTTGCCTTGGTAATTTGAATTTGTTAATATTATTACCTATGAAATATTGGACCTGAAAAAGATTCAAAATTTAACCTTGGATATTTGAATAGGGATATTGGAAGGTACGTTTTCTCTCAATCTATTATAAGGATGAGTTATGACATGACCATTGAGATAATTGAATCCATATCACAAAACCAAGGTGATAGTATAATAAAATACAATTTAAGTGGTATAAAAAACTCAACATAAAAAAGGGGATTAGTGTTAGGCCATTTAGGGTGTTGAGTAGAAAACACACTACTAAAATGATCCCACTTCTATAGAAAGAAAAGGCTAAAAATGATTCTTTGTGATGAAAACAATTTTTTTTGATAAAATATGTTCAAATATGTATTAGCCATTTTCAGTACACTTGCATGGCATATACACCTCCAATGTGTCTCAAGCTAAAGTAGCCATCAAAATGTAACCTCTTCTCAGTAACTATGTATAATATTTGTCACAAATCTAAAAAATATGTCCTGAATCTATATTAATAGTGCAATGTGTATAAGATTCTAACCCAATTAAAATCATGTAAATTGTATCAAATGTCTATAGTCATGTATCTATGACATGTCCCCCTAATATTCCCAAATTTTGAGGTGAGGGGAAAGGTATATGGTAGGTAAATTACCTCCAAATGACACTATAGCTATATAATACATATATGAATCATGTAGCATATAAGATTAGAATGTCTAAGTAGATATACCAATGAAGCTAGGAGTATGTGATCATAAAAATCCCTAAGATGCATAATATGGATAATAGAAACATCAAGAAAGTAATAATACCATTTAATCCTAAATTCAATGTCTATAATGGAGATATCTGGGGTTTAAGGTGTATAGATAGCCTAGGGCACAAGGATGATAAAATATATATAAATCAAGGAAAATAGATGTTAAATTTTGATATAAACATATGTTGAATTCATTAAACTAAGATAGGCTAAGAATAGTAAGCATAATTATGCTATATATAGAAATAAAAAAGAAACAATGTACTTATCTTGTTTTGATGTTGACATAGTCTTGGATCTATAAAAAATAACAAGCAAACTAGAATAAGATTCCACAATAGTCATCAAATTTGGATTGGGTTCCTATAAAATTGAAAACACTAGTGTCATCCTGAGATAGTTACATCGATTCTATTATTTGAACCTAACATAGGTGTCTTATATGGAATACCTACTGAAAAAAGATGTAACCACCTACATGCTTCTGGTTTTTTCACTACCTTTCCTCTAGTGCACTTAGATATGGGTCATGGACTATCACTTTTCATGAAATTGTAAAAGCTTAGTTATTCATCTTTATAATGATCTTGGGGAAAAAGGGGTTTATGGGCACATGGTGTTGAGCTAACCTCAAATAACCCTCTAGTAATGAGTTATACCTATATAGCCAATACTCCAAATAGGGCCTCAGATTTATGTAATTATCTATTATGTGTTGGATTTTGTGTGAATCATGTAATATGTAAAAATCAAGTAAAACAATGACATAACTTTTATCTCAAAAAATATACATCTTATTCCACTCCTTCATTACTTTAGACCTATGTTTGTGTTGTCCCTATGACTAATATGAAAACAGGATAAAATATAAAAGATTTTATTTATTTATTTATTGAATGCTTTCTATAGGTTGCCTTGGTCTGTGTTAGGTGAGGAATAAACAAGGGTTGATCATGTATCTATATCAATCCATTTTGATAATTAACTCACATTAAAGCACTTAGGTCTAACCATTAAGATACATGTCATTTGTAAACTATATGACTTTAGGTCACTAGACACTTGTGTTAGAGTAAGGCACTTGTATCAATGAAGGTATCTATCTGGGATTCTAGTATCCAAGGATCAAAAATTAAGGAATAGACTCAGAACTTGTCAAGGTGGAATAGAAATAGGTTTTAAGCATTCTATGAAAGATATAATGTCTAGGTCATCAACATAAGACTAGTTGGACCAAGAGATGTGCCGAGGAGCACAAAATAGAGAATATGTCAGATTTTAGAAAGTGGGAAAGGTTTATAATGAAGAGGAATATCCAAAGTCTATGGTTTTCAAGTGTATAAAATTGAGGTGCTACATAATACATAAAATACTGTCTACATTTTGCCCTTATTTAATATTATATGGAATTTATAGTTTATGTGAAATGAATGTGTATATGGGTGTTTATAACACACCTTACATTTAATTGGTTCCAACTTGAGTGATTTCTTGGTGACTAACGTACAACCAAGGTCATACTATAATACATAATTAGTGCATATAATCTAAAATTGAAAGTATTGAATAGATTTAAATTAAAAAAGCAAGGTTTAGGAGTATGCATGTGTATTGATTAACTACCTTACCTATTAGCAAGCTGATTTGAAAGATGTATCATTTTAAATATTTAAAACTAACATTAGGAAAATATATATATATATATATATATATATATATATATATATATATATATAGAGAGAGAGAGAGAGAGAGAGAGAGCATATATCTAAGGATATAGAGATATAAAGAGAGATTTAAAGGCACATGCCCCTAACCTCGGATAAAATGTGAGTTGCCACTCAAAAATTTAGATTAGCTCAACCATTTAACCTAATTAGAATATAACTTGATGAGCATGAGTGAACAAAGTCAACTCATATTGTCAAATTGGTAAGTCTAGATGATATAATCAATTTCAACATAAAAAAATTGGAAAGATTTAGTGATATAATCACCTCAATCATATCAAAAGTGAGCCAATTATTGCAGTACATTAGCTTAATATCTACAAAACTACATCTTGGGTATTAGTTCATAAAATTACATCTTGGTAGGTGATGATAGTAATTGAGAGTGTTTTGAAATATGAAACTAATTTAGATTTTGTAATATTAGGTGCATATTACATAGCATATTTACCTTAGATATGTCTCATTCTAAAACTATATATAAAAATGGTAGCAATGTATAGAATTATGCCATAAATATGACTATGAATTATATAACTATATGATTTAGATAATTCAAATACTATGTATGGAGAAAAATGTTTCTAAAGCATTCCCCCACTATATATGGAGAACTATGAAAAATAAAATAAGTGCCAATGTAGAGGAAACATTTCCAAAACATGCCCCCAGTAAATTTGGGTGTGTCGATTACTAAATACATGTGGAGAACATGCTTTCAAATCATACCCCCATTAAATCTAAAAAAAGAATATGTGGAAGCCATGCTTATATGACATGTCCCCACTAAATATAAAAACTATGAATGTGTGGAAGCCATGCCTATATGACATGACCTCACTAAATCTCAACAATTATATACATGACAAATGTTGAATAAGTGTGGAGAACATGTTTTCAAAACATGTCCCTAATAAATCTCAAAATTGTACCAAATGTGAAGAAAGTGTGGATAACATGACTCTATGATATACCCTCACTAATATTCCCCCCTACTTTAAGCTAAGGGAAGAATAAAAAAAGTGCAGTCACCTCACCTTAAAAGGATAAGAAAATTGTATAATCTATGAATGATATAGAAGGACATGTCTTTGTAAATTTAACATTAAAGCACATAGAACAATGTGATCATGTGAAGGCCTAAGTATTGAGTTATGATGTGTGAAACATTATTAATTTTTTGTACAATTTATATTACCAAGGATAATATAAATATGTTTATAATAACAACTCATCTTTTGAGTTGTTTAGTATATTATTGTTTGTGTGAGATTTGGTTATTAAGCCAAACTCACATAAATAGGTTTGTATAATATTATAGGATTCAAGTGAGAGAATATTGGAGAAGTTATAGGAATAAAATTCCTATATATTTGTATTCTATCATGAATATATTAATGAGAATTAGAGTGTGAATAATATATTTGTTATTGAAATAATTCTCTATATATTTAGATTTACATGAGTTAACTTCATTTGAATCTTTATATCCACAACAGTGGTATCAAAGTAGTGCTTGGCCTTGTGCCTGCAATGGAAGATTAATAATTTGAATGAGGTAATATCATTGATTATATTATTGCCTTAGAATAATGAGATGAAATATTTGATATAAATTTCTTAATCTATATGGTTCTATCTTGTGATGAGAATTACTATTATGGTCATTTTGTGTGGCATATAAGAGTGCACCTATTAAATTGTTGTAACTCTCACTACAAAGTCTTTGTTGTAGATTTATTTAGATTAGAACTATACCTACATTTTTTTTCAAATGACATTGATCCATATTTAATCCAATGTCTTATGGTAAATATTTGATTATAAAAGAAGAAGAAGAAGAAGAAGAAGAAGAAGAAGAAGAAGAAGAAGAAGAAGAAGAAAAAGAAGAAGAGGAAAATTTACAAGCTTAGAGAAATTAACCAATCAGCCTTGAAAAAAGAGAAATAAATATGAAGGAAAGTTAAAACCATCATAGAAGAATACAAATCCAACCATTGGTTAGAAGCACATAGGTGGAGGATACTGGTAGTTTGTGAACCATAACCATTCCTCAAAGATCATGGAAGATCTAGTAGCTGCTCGAGAAGAAGGAGATAAAAGTTGAGGCACTACCAAAGAAAATAATAAAGATAGCTACCTCACTTGTATTCATGCAGTCACCATCCCAGATCATGCAAATTATCTTCCAAGTGAACCATTGGTTTTTTGAATCATGGAACAACTAACTCTTTGCATGTTTTTTCTCCTCAAGTGACACACCATTTGTTGTCAAGATTTATAGTTCCTGGCACTTAATCTCATGCCATGACAAAGCATAATAGGGTTGATTTTAAATTTTTATGTATTTATTTATTTTTATGTCTATAATTATAATTTTCAAAATTAGATTTTAAAAAAATGATTTATATTAGTAGTCTTTAGAAGTCGATTTGTTAAAAGCCAAATTTAAATTTTTTTATGTTGAATTAAATATATATGGTATTTAAGGTGATTAGTAATAGATATAATTTTAATTTTTGGTATTGGTTCTTATATTTATATTATTGGCATCTTTATTTAGGTATGTTGACTTTCATGTATGGATCCTCCAATGGTCACATGGTATTGTATGTCTTTTAGTGAGTCAAGTTATATTAATAGTTATATTATTTTTATTTTTTTAGTATCAAGCATATTATGTAAATTTTGTGTGTTTTCATTCCCCTACTTTTTTATACATCATCTTCTATTTGGAGATAAGGGAGAGTATGGATATAATGGAATTTGGCAAACAATTGTATAGGAGGGCAACTAACTGTAGAGATATCATGATTGCCTTACTTCTTTATGGAGATGACCCCTAGTGACACATCCATTTTGATCAAGTAAAGTAAATTTGAGATGAATTCCTTTTCATAATAATGGTAATGTGCAACAAGATCATGTCATTAGTATGTAGACCTAAAAGTATGCATTGGCATATGATTCTATTCGTGCTAATTTTTAAAGATGTATATTATCCCCATGTTCACGTTAAGTGGGTGTAGATCAGATTAATAATGTTCAAAAGGGGGTGAATGTTAAGGTATGGTGTGCAAAACATTATTAATTATGTGTATAATTTATATTATCAAGCATAATATAAATATGTTTGTAATAACAACTCATATTCTGATTTGTTTAGTATATTATTATTTGTGTGAGATTGGGTTGTTAAACTAAACTTATGTAAATAGATTTGTATAATATTATATGACTTGGGTGAGAGAATATTGGAGAATTTATAGGAATTATAGTCATATATATTTGTATTATGTCTTGAATTTATTAATGAGAATCAGAGTGTGAAGAACATATTTGTTGTTGAAATAATTCTCTATGTATTCATCTTTGTATGAGTTAAATATTTGTTTAGATATTTAAATCCACAAAACTAAGATGGATGATAAATATCATGGAAATTCATATATAGTAATAATACAATGCCAACAAAAAAATGAATCATACACATAAGAACACTCAAAACCAAATCAAAAGCCAATGGTCTAAGGAGACTGTAAACAAGGGGCATGTTCAAATGTCACATAATTGAAGGGACATGACTTAGTCAAATTTACACAAAATTAATAATGACATATTTAAATTTCGATACAACAATCAATGACATGTTAAAATTCTAGATAAATCACACATAGGCATGAGGATGTAAAAAAAAGAACATAATCAAATACTTGAAGAAGCAAGACAATAGCAATGCAAGACACTTAAACAAGAACATAAAAGAAATCATAAGATACTACCATAAAGATATCATAGTATCCCATGGAAAAAATGTGTTAGCAAAAATATTCATGTTTTTAACATATCATGTACCCTGTGTAATATATAATCATGGATAAATGCATGTATAAGTACATACATGAGCTCAAAACATGATAATGTAAAGTGACCATAAAATGATATAACCTAGAATTATCATGATCATAGAGGTGGATGCCCCAAATGTACATATGACAGGATTAAAGGAAAGACATAAAATCTAAAATAAGAATGGATCATGCATATGTGTATTCCTATATAACACTTAAGTATAAGTATGACACACATGTGTATGTAGGAGTAACTAAATATGGCATCCATCAACATGAAACTAAAACATAGATTCCAAGGAGCTAAGAAAACATTAGTGATTTTGGATGTTTTAATGTTTTTATTTTTATTTTTTGGTATTTTGGAATATTAGAAAGAGACTACCCTATGATATCATTTAATGGATGCTCACATGTATCTCCTCATTTGGTGTTTAATAATCCTAATTTGGATCTTTTACATTGTTTTCATCATGATTGGATAAGTTGAAAATTTACATAACATGTTCTTCCTCACATTTTAAATGTCTAGTAGAAGAAGTAATGTTATCATTATAAATATGTATTAATTTTTATTCATGAGGAAAGTAAAAACCTTTTTGACTCAGATCAATTCTTTTTCTCATTTGGTATAGCAAAATATTTCCTAGTGTAAATTGATATGGGGATATGGTAGGCATAACCCAAACCTGCGTTTGAATTAATTTAGGACCAAAAGAACTTTGTATTATTATGTTTCCCAATGAGTACTTCTAACCTCTTTTATTTTTTAAGTTTTTAAGATTAAAACCTATTTATTGTAAACTTCTTACATTAAAAGTAGTCTTTACTTGTGTAGGATCAATATGAATATACCAAAAATAAGCACCACCCATGAATAATGTAATTGTTAAAAATCGTTAGTGTGGATGATTTTTATTTTGTATAGTTTGGGATTATTTAATAATACATGGACCTTGGATTGGCCCCATGTTAAGTAACATTTTTAAACTAGTGATATAAAGATTAATAATACCACATTTTTGTTCATAATGTTTATTTGGTAAATTATCTTCCTCTTTTGTGAGATGAATACAACTTTGATACTTAGATGGGGATATATTAAGCTCCTTTTGATAAGGATGCATGAATAATATCTATGCACATCCACATATAAATGTGTAAATGACTCATATTGTCTATGCAATGCTCTTTTTTTAATGGGAAAAGAATTCCTCTACCAAAAAAAAAAATCCAATTCCAAATCTAAGGGGATAAATTCTAGATCATATAATGTACTTTTGAATCAAATAATATAATATTGAAAGGATTCATCGTCACTTTATTAAAATGTTCTATTTTAGGTTTTATAACCTTATGGATATTGAAATGCATGAAGAAGCATCTTTTAACTGTGAAAAAGTGGTTAATAAACCTTTTGGTAGGATATCTCATGTGGAATAATTTTAACAATATTTTTTCATCTTTTTTCCATTGGACAAAAGAATGCACATAGTTAATCCATGTGGTCAAATGGGTCCTTATGACTTAATAAGAGAGGTAAATTTGATAGTTCAAAATCTCATGGATAAAGATATTCAAGTATACATTGTGCAAGAGGTTTATTGTTAAATGAAGCCACATTTGCATTAGTATTATGGAAATCCATTTTAATTTTAAGTATAGGAACCTTTTTTGAAGATCCCCAATAGTGGTCATCCTATAAATAAGATACTCTATTGTAATAGTGGTGTTAGTCATAGGTGTCATCATTGGTTCCAACCCACCACATTTTTTGAATTGAGGTATATGAGTATCATCATCCTCATAGATTATAAGTACAAGTTTATGATCACTAAATTTAAGATATGTTGGTAGTGGTATTATATCTTTGAATTTTGTTACTTTTGGAATATCATTTGAATATCTTGGACCATTGGAATAGTTTGGTTCATTCCCTTTATTATTATTTTTTAAATCAATAATAATTTCATTATGTATTTATCATAAAATTTGAAAATAATATTAAGGATAATATTGGTCAAATGTAATAATTTTTGTGGTAGGATGTACATGAAGGGCTTGATTAAATGACTTGGCTTATTGGTGACTCATGGATTTTTATAAAAATCCCAAGCCTTTCTAATTTTTATAATTTTTAAGAGATACGTGGTGGGATATACCTTACTCATGTGTGCCTAATCCTTAGTTTTTATATCCATATTTTAGCAAAATTTTAAGGGAAAATTCATATAAAGGTGATGTAAGATATATAGGTAACGGATATTTATCTTCCTTAAGATGTATCAAATAAAATCTTAAAATGCTGAGAGTATGAACATTATTAGAGGGATGGCAGTTACCACTATTCAAATATTTGATATTTGAAGCTTTAACACTTCGAAGAATATAATAATAACCAATTTTTAGCTCTTTCTTAATATAAAGCTGGAGAGTTTCATAGTCATAGTCATCAAAAAAATCAATATCATCTAAATGATAGAGTTAAGGAAACAAAAATTAATACAAAGTAGGAAAGAAACATCCTAAATGGTACACTTAAGTAAGAATTATGTTCAAATATCAGATTCACCAAATGTTTAACCTTAAATTGGATGTCTAGATTAGAGTTATCTATGGTTTTATGGGTATAGATGGCCTAGGGAACAAGGATGAAAAATTATCTCTAAAACATGTCAATTAGATGTTAAAATTGAAGTATTGATCCCAAGAATAATCATAAATGACATAACATGAAAATACAAAAAATAAGTAAATCACAAGACTAAGTTGCCTCTCAAGTGCAAACCATAAATAATACAAGAATTTTAAAGTGGAAAACCAAACATATCATATAAAAACCCACATGATTTTATTAGAGGGCTTGTTATTAAAATATCCACAAGTATAAGATTGAATCAAGAGCACAAGAGAAGAAGAGAGAGATCTATAATATTCTACTAACGATAAGAGGAGAGGAGGGGATATTTTATAGAGATAGAGAAGGAGAATGGGAGTTACAAAGAATCCCATTATTACCTTAAAATCCTCCTAAGTGTGTTCCACTTGTGTCCTAGTCCCTTAGAAAGTGAATTTAGGTGTGTGACATGTGGGGGAAGGAGTTACTCATGTAAGTAACTCCCAAATACTAAAGGAGCACAAAGAAGTGAGTGACACCTCATGTAATCTATATTTATATGAATTAATAATTCATATAAATAAAAATTCCTCACACATGAAAAAGGATCTTAGGATAAAATAAATTATCTTAAATAAAGGGTAATCATAAAACTCCCCATTAAATTTTATTTAAGGTTTTAAAGACAAACAAGAAGGGAGGAAACATCACTAAATATACCCTTTAATGAGAACTTCCTTCAATCCATACTTGCTAGTAAAATAAAAAAAACTTGTCTTTACATAGTTGCTTAGTTATGATATCATCCATTTGTTCTTGAGGAGGACAAAAAGAGAAAATTTTGATTATATTCAAGAATTTAACACTAAAAGTGATGTTAAATCTAAATGTGCTTGGAACTTGCATAGAAAATTGGATTTTTCACTAAGGAAATTACACTTTAATTATCACCTAAAATCAGAGTATCTAAATGTTATGGGTGGCCTAAATCTACAAAAAGTATTTTAATCCAAATTTATTACTTTTTATCATGATTAAAACCTTTATACTTATATTATGTGGAAGATAAAGATACAATAGTCTTCTTTTTACTATTTCATGAAATGGTTCCAAAACCCAAAGAAAAATAATAACCAATTGTATATATGTGATTATTAGGATCACTTGCCCAATTATAATCAGAATAACCTACCAAATAAAAGTCAAGTATACCTTGAATAATAATTTTTGTATGTAATAAAAAATACATCATGTCTATAAATCAATCCTAACTCAGAGAAGATAGATCATACCATACACTTATGTTTGGGGATACATTTGTTAAGAAAAATCATGACTAATATGGGGATCTACTAGACCTAATTAGGGGATCTCATTCTAAAACACACCATGCTAAGGAGGGTTACAAAGCCTCCAGTCTAACATAATCATGCAATAAACCTAAGGGGGTCCTAAATTTTAATATTTTACCTATACTAATATCAAGTAAAGTAAATCTAATCTAGTACTTACCAAAGCTTATGACACAAAGTGGGGGTTAGAAATATTAAAACTAAACATGCATAGAAGACATATACTCACATAAATGTATACGAAATGCTAGTGCATGTAATAAAAGAAAAAATGTGTATCTATCTACTATTACAAAGGAGAAATAAAGTTAGGAATACTTACCTTTGAAGATGAACCCATAGATCCTCAATCTCTCCCTTGGCCAAGGTACTTCGTAAGAGATTGTTAAGGTATGTAAGGATACCAAAGAAAAATCAACACTAGGCTACACAACCTATCAATTCATTCAAAATACTTATTTAGAAGACAAGATCTATATATCCAAAAAAATTATAGAACCCTAAGACTTATTACCCAAGTAAAATGGTCAATAAGTAGGTGTTCATTTGTTCTTACTTCTTAATAAATGATGGAAATGAACTTGTATTTATAGGTGGATTTGACCTTTGACCTTCTAAATATCCTAGCTGACAGGGTCGACCTATTTAACCTAGCATAATTTTAGACAATTATTCACTAGAGGAAATGAGCTAAGATGGTAGATGGTACAAAAATTGCTTTGAAAGACCAAATGAGCTAAGATGGTGAGGAAATGAAATGTTAGGTGAGAATGACCCCTAGAGGTGAAAGCAGGTGTACTATAGGTACATAACTAAAATTATTAATCCAATTTTTGAATACTCTAGCACTTAAGTGTATTTTTAGAAATTTATAATTTTAAGCATTTATAGATGTCAAAATGAAATTAAATAAGATGATAAGGGTAGGAATACCTAATTAGGGAAATGGGTTTGAAAGGTTTGGGGAAATAACTACCAAAATGTACTTATTTTTCAAAATGTAAGGGGCTGGTAGGGAAAAACAATTAGGTCAACCCAGTTAGCCCAGTAGGCTATAAAATGACAAAATACATACTATTGACCTAGTATGTGCTGACCTAGTACATTTTGTAGACTACTGACATAGTAAATTTTATCGACTAAGCAGAAAAATATAGTATGACAATGCAATAATAAGGGGAGGAAAATAAGAGGGTTGAAGTAGATTTCTAAGTCAACTGGGTCAAAAATAGGGAAATATTGGTCAAACTAGTGTTGACCAAAGGACCAAAATAATATATAAATTCATGTAATTGGTTGAAAGAGTGCTAAAAGGGCCCAAAATGATTGAATGAGTGATAAAAAGATTAAGTAGGCTAAAAATAGTATAAATTGATTAAAAATAACTAAATTATAGTAATTTATGCATGTTTTATTAAAAATGTATTTTGACTCTACATGACATGGAAGATCTAATACATATTTTATTATTTCCTAATTATAGGGCATCTGAGATTTTGGCATTTGGTGGATACATTATGGCTACTAGATCTATTGTATTACTATCGATAGAGTATAGAGTGAGAATGATATCTATAGGCTTGGGAGGCATAACAAAGATGTGTAATGTACCCCTAAACTCTTATATACTAGTCATGTTCCTAAGATGTTGGGAATTTTTGACTAACACCTTTAGATGGGATGTGGATGGGGATACTATATAGGTGAGCATCACCCTAGAGGATATGAATGCCATCCTAATATTACCCATAGCAAGGACACTTATGGTCATAGGGATACTTGATAGCGATGAGGATATGAGAACCTTAGTTATATTGGCTATGAGCTTGGAGAAGATATATTTAGGCTAGAGCATGAACATGTTTGATGTGTATAAATCATAGGTTTTGGACATATAGAAGACTATGATAGGACTTATGATATCACAAGTATTGTAACACAAGTCAAATGGTAAGGTATCACTCTTTGTGATATCCTTGAGTTGGGCAATATTAGAGGAGAGGGTGTTATATGACATGGGGTCTATCATCTGGGTATAACTCATACATGATATGTATGGAGTGTTATCCATAGGGGAGAAGTCAATAGGGATGATCATAATATTGATGGCATAGATATATGAGAGGTTCCCCATGTATCAAATAGCTAGGTTGACTCATGTAATCAATGATAGACCACCTCATGTATATACATGGAGATAAGACTAGATAGCTTGGGTCATGCCCCACATGATATTACTATAGAAAATGAGACAAGTAGATATAATATGGTATTCATATGGGAACATTATTATTACATAGCCTAGCTAGGACATAGTTGTACCAACTTTAGCATGGATAGAGGTGATAGGGAATTACACCTCATGGATAGAGCCACATTTAGTGGCACAAGTGTCAATACATATGATATTGCCTCACCTAGTAGTGTTGATAGTTGTGCCCATATTTTGGGCTCAACATGTGAAAGAGACATAGGGGAGAAGAGGACTAGGGCAATCAGTGGTAAGGATGATGCTTAGAACATGCCATGAGAGACCATGGCCTCATCCAACATGATAAGGAGTGGAGAAAGAGGAGTTAAGGCTAGAGGTAGGAACACCAGAGGTACCACTACCAATTGCATAATAGGATGAACAACAAGAATCAAGGACATGATGTCAATAGAGGTAATAAGATCAAGATATATCAGAGATAGTATATGTCTTAGATAACCTAGTAGGTTGGTCAAAATATATTTAAAATATATAGATAACACTTATGCATATCTTGAGATGGGTAAAAGTGGCGTATCGAAGATTTTTTTCTAAGAGGCAATCAACATAGGAGTTTCCTAGAAGATTCATAGATGGAGAGACCATGCTTAGTGTTTGTGCAAATGGTGGACAGTAGTGTCTAGCACATATATAGGTAATAAAAATATGGTTGCT
The DNA here is from genome assembly GCA_037957365.1 of Torreya grandis. NCBI lineage: Eukaryota > Viridiplantae > Streptophyta > Pinopsida > Cupressales > Taxaceae > Torreya > Torreya grandis. Next base: position 2,018,505 of record JARHVA010001887.1, read on the forward strand.
TAGGTTTTTATTTGAGCTATGATAGAGATAGATAGATTTATAGATATATCGGTGATCTAATATCTATCTGAATTTATTTTATGTAGGTGTGGTAGAGAATGAGGAGACTATATGGGAGTACCTAATGAGGAGAGCACTACATGATGTCCTAGATAAGGTAGTGATGATGTACAACCCTAATACACTAGAGGATCCTAGGGTACCATCTACCTTATCTCAATTGAGATGGTTTAGATTATCTAGAGAGGTTATGAGGTAGCCATAAGCACATAGAGAAAAGATACAACCACTAGAAGAGATGGGTATAGATGAGACACAAACATGGTAATCCCTAATTAAGGAGAAATATGTATATATTTATATAGTTACATATATGACATAAGTACATGATAAGAGAGGGTAAAACATACAATGACCTTGACCTATATGTCACAAGTATAGGAGTAGGAAAGAGTAATACATATGGTAACCCTAGCCTAGTTGGAAAATTTGTAGGCTCAGGTATCTCATTTGTATGGGTATTTTTTGGCATTGAGATATCTAACAACATTGTTACAACATTATTTTTAAAGGGGTTGTACTTATAGTTAGCATGGTTAGGCCATGAGATAGGTGGGATGGGGCCTAGCCATAGAGCTGGAGCATTGTATATGGTTGCATTTGTTGTATCAATATATATATATATATATATATATATATATATGGATCATTTTTTATATTGATTGTATGTGTTATCATTATGGTTTTGGCAATTGATCTTTGCATATATTTCTTTCTAGCACATGTATTCATATTTTTTTATATGCTATAGGAAATATATGATTTATGGTTTATTTTATAGCATTATGTAGGACACATGCATGTTTAAAAATAAACAAGTAAAAAGGACTTGGTAACATACAATCATTCAAAAGTGTACTACACACTATTTCAAGTTAAGAAATGTGTAATAATAAGAAAATGACTTAAGTATAAAGAACCGAAGGGTGGTAAAACCAAATGGTAAAAATGAATTTTTTTTAAACCAAACAAAAGATCAGAAACCAAATTACAACAAAATAAAATTTTAATAAATCACTTTGGGAATTATGAAAATAATGTAATGAAATGGAAGATCTTGTAAAAGGAACAAATGGTATAAAAAACAAATCAATTAAGTCAATCAATTATACTAAATCAAGTTAGGAAGTATAAGAGAAAAGCAAAATTGGCAAAAATTTGGTTTTAAATTTATCACACTAATTCAAGCTAAGAAGTATGAAAAATTAAAAAAAATGTCAAATTCTTACATATAATCAAAAAATAAGAAGATAAAAATGAAATAAAACTGATGTAAGCATAAAACATACTAAATCAAATTGAAAAGCCTATCAATAACATGTAAATTCATAATATATCACATCTTATATTATATTTAACACATGCAATTTTGATTGTGACTTAGATTATTGGAATTTTTTTTTAGGAAGGCCAGGTCCTATCTATGGTGTTACACTATAACTCACAAAAGAAACATCACTAAAGTGGAATAAATGTGAAAATCAAGTAATAAAGGTTGTGGGTAATAGGAATGTGGAATTGTGGTAATCTTTGAGAATGGCCAGGTCCTATCCATTATCTTACAATGTAACTCATAAATGGAATCCCAAAGGGAGTGATTAGTGAATAAAAAAATATTTATCAAGAGGAAATATGAGGAATGTAGGGAGTGAAAAAGGGAATGTAAAAATCATAACCTGGGTGTCTTATGAGAAGACCTTAGGAGAGAAGAGGCATACTAAGGACATGAGAAGACACTAAGTGACTAGTGACCATTAATGTACAAAATAAACCTATTTGCTATAAACACAAATCTATGTAGGTAAATAAGCATGCTACTAAGATCAGCTCATGAAGATAGAATGGTACAAGAAAAGTAAAAATGGACCTACCTTCCCATGATGTGTTCCTCATTCTTTAAGACCCCTTATAAAGCCATCAATATATTGCAAAGATTGGGTATTTACATGAGAAATTAGGTATCACTATTTTTTTATTCTCCTTTCCGAATATACTAGCCTACCACACCCTAAATGAACTCAGTTCTATCATTAGGCTGATTGTGGAGTTTGAGCTTCAACCAGAAAAAGGAAATGTGTTTTGAATCATGTATTTTAGTGTGATTTGAATTTTAAGATTATTTTTGAATGTTTTATCCTTTTATATCATTGCCTTTTTTTAAATGATTTGGATTTTAAATGTTTTAAGGATTTTTAAGATTGCTTCTCCATATAGACTTAGAATGAGCAAACATGAGAGATATAGTGATACACATGAATGAGTTATAGGCTTAGGCTAAAGGAAGCTAAATAACCAAATAAGAGATTGACTAGGACACTTAGGCTTGACAATGAACCAACTTATTATCTCAAGTCTCAACCATGCATATGTTTAGTTTGAGAAAAGATAAAAAAGGAAAAAAAAAAGATATCCAAAGTGGACTAGTAAATGGAGAATATAATGAGATTAATTGTTTTCTAATTGATCACATGGTAATATGGAATGACTAAAGTGAACCAAGTTTGTATAACTAAGTCACAACGATAATTGGCTTTGAAAAATAGAGACAAGAAAGTAAACACTCATGAAGAAATAAGAAGGGAAATTTTAATAAAGAAAACATCATAAGGAAAGAGAAAGAAATGAGAAAGAAAAATATCCATAAGTAAACATAAATGATAGTATAATAAATATAGAGTATGAAATTAAAGTCACCATGTAAGATAAATAAGAATTTGACACATTGTCAAATGATCTAATAGATAGGTAAAGATAAAATTGAATCACATGTAAAAATCAAATGAAAATGTAAAGTCATCATGTATATGATCATAAATATTGATAAATATACCTACACACATTATCCAAAACATTTGATAGACCTTTATGAAGCTAGATATGAACTGCTACTAATGTCTCATCTTCTTCAACGAAAACTAGGAAAATACTGCTCATCTAATATTATCAATTAAAAAACTAGGAATGTTAGATGGATCATGTTAATGAGTAATATCAAGCAAGGGATGTTTATAAGAATGCATGGGAGCATGTTTTATGGGATTAGTAATGGGATCAAAATTAGGGATAGGCTTAGCAATAGTAGAAGTAGAAACATGATCAACTATAGTGAGAACAAGAATGGGTTTAACTATAGTAGAAACAAAAATGGGCTTTGATGTAGGATCTACTAAGGAAGGGGAAGGGTATACAAAAATCTGAAGAAGGGTCATGTGTATCTCATATATAAGTAATCTATAGAGGTTAGGGTACCTAGAAAAATAGTAAGGACCATTCATAACATGATCTATGTGTATAATCCTATAAGGTTCCTCATAAACTAGAGGTATCGGTACCATCTCTATCCTGAAATAAAGAGGAAAAATTCTAAAATTAGGAACTATAAATGATGTAGCATGGGAAGAATCACTAAAATACTGAAGCAAAGAAGAACAATAACAAATAATCTCAATACCATAGGCTTGAACGAGACCACCTAATAATGGATCATCTAGGGAATAACCATCATTATAGTCAGGTGCGTGAAGACCAATGATACAAGTAGGGATGACCTTGTCATCTAATGAAGTATGATAAATCAAATGCCTAGTCTTAGTCAAGACAATGGGAATATCATCATAAAGAGGTTTTCAAGAATGAGGATGCAAGGAAGTAAGAATTTGAAAGATGAGATGAGGTAAGAGATCACCACTTTTTATCTTTAGGTTAATCTCATTAGGATCATCATCATCAAAATTTAAGAGGTTAGGGGGAATATTCACAATGACTTTGAGATGAATATTGTAACCTCAAGTGGAATTAATGGGAAAATTGAATCATTGAGACTCATGGAATGGAACATTGGGTAAAGGTGCAAGATTAGAAATCTTGAAGACATCATGATCTTGGAATTTTTTGAAATTATAAGGGTTCGTATCACCCTATGTTAGATGTACATGCCATTGAGATGGGGTGAATTAGTGGTGCTAAACAATCCAATTCAATTTCTAAACCCTTCAAACACTTAAGCTTTCAATACAACCATTTATGAATCATATAGAATGTTTATAACAATGAACAATGAAGATAATTCAAGATAACACATAAAACACAAGATCTATGTGGGAAACCCATTAGGGGATAAAACCAACTCTCAATCCTGTAAACACTTGGACTACTTATCCTATAAGATATTACAAACTAGAGACTAGTTAAGTCCTTTAGATTAGAATTTAGTGAAACAAAATTTCCATAAGGAGCACCATCCCCTAAGATGATCAAGTCCTCTTGATCACCTATTTCTCAAGTCCTTTTAACCTAAAAACTTCATCAAGTCATTTTAACCAAAGTCCTTTAATAAAACACTTATTTCACAAGGAGGAACTTCCCTTAAGGAATATCAAGTCATTTTGACCCTCTTAATTAGTGAACACCTTCACCTTATAGCTAATGTCTTCAACACCTGATGATGAATCTATAATTTTCTAACCCCTACATAAACTCCCTCTCTATCTCATACATGCCTCTCACATAGGTATGCCACAATATCTCTCCTTATTCACTCAAATTACCCTCATATACACACTCAGACCTCTTTATACATATTCAATATTCAAACCATCAAGATCAATATCCTCTTTTCTTTTCTTAAAATCATTCTCCTCTCAAAATTCTTGCATAAATCTAGAAACCATCTCATTTGGTTTCACTATTTATAGATCCTTCATGATTATCAAAATCTTGGTTTACCATTAGGCATGACTTAACCTTTAACGAATATATCATACTAAGACATGGATCAATACAATCCTTGTCTTTCAATCATACCATCTATGGGTCACCCTTAAGTAGCTACACCTTTCAATCAGGCCCTTGTAGCTCTTATAGGTCTCATGGAGACATATTCACCCATTTAGCAATTTATTGAGGAAAAAAATAACATAGGACCACTTCCAGATGCATAAGTCCAATCCACATGACCCCTTCAACTTCCTCAAATGACCATAGTCAACTCTGCTCACCTATACATAGGATCAATCTGCTCAAACATTAAATTGGTGCATAGGAACATCATGAACAAACACATAAAAAAAATTTAAGCCTTTTCTCATGTATAATATCAATTGTTCAAACCTCTAAAGATAATAAAAATCATCCACAAGGATTACATAATACTTTTGGATAGCTAGGACATCATAAAACATCCAAACATCATAAAAAAACACAAATATTTATTCTTAGGTTACTTGTAGAACATAGTCAAACACATAATAAAATTTAGATTTAAATATATTTGAATGTATATATACTCAAACCTTCTAACTAGGTTTAATAGATGCACCATGGAGTCATTTTCAACTTTTATTTTTATACCACCTTCGAATTTGTCCTAGATGAAACATTATGGATAAAATATAGATCACTAAGTTTTCCTTTTACAAAATTCAAATATTCAAATGACAATGGTCACATTTAAACATCGAACACATTATCATCATGTCATGTCTTCACATCTCAAATTAAACATGCACCATCAATCTTCTTTGAAGTAGATCGACCTTTACCTTTAATCAGTCATTATTGGATCTTCATCTTGACTATTTCACTTAATGCATTCCATCGATCTCCTATATGTAGTTAGGTCTTTATCTATGTTGAACATTTTACACCTTGAAATCATCTCACTCAATATGTACTATTGATATGTCTATGTAAGAACATTCACTCACCATTGGATCCTATAAGAAGATTGATATTTACCTTTTCTCAAAATTAAATTTCTAACACTTCTCCTCATCTCATTACTTCCTAACACCTAGAAGAAAAACACTCCATTAATCCTTTTGTAACAATGTTTATCTTTAACATCATTAACCAACCAACTCTTTGACTCATTTGACTCAACATGCACCATAGATATTCACTATGCAATAACTCATGAGCCATTAGATCTCCATTTGGTCTTGATCTTTAACATTAAATAAAATAAAATAATTATGGGGACCATTGTTATCTACCTAGAAGGATAAATTTGCATATTCATATATTTTACCTCCCTCATATGTTCTCAAATCTTAACCATATAAACTAGGCCAAATATAGAACAAACCCATATGACCATTCATTCCTAAAACATCCATGCATGCATGATATGCCATCACCAAATTTATTAATCATCTATTTCTTATACTTAGATAAATAATTTATTTGAGATCATATTTATTTCATGTTATAGATCTTTGATGTGATGAAACATAGATCGTTAGATTTGCATTTGCAAATTGATTAACTGTTGGAACTTAGTGTATTTTTGTCTGAGAGACCAACTTTGCACCTTAGTAACTTTGGCTATGCTTAGTTGCATGATTTGAAAATTGAACCATATGATGTATTCACATAGGATAATCCATCCATATATTGAGTATATCTTGGAACCCTTAAACATGTGAGATATGATGACATCAAAATACCTCGGATTTTTTTGCTATAGAACCATTTATGCTTAGATGAACATAGTAAATAACTAGGTGAATTCCACTCATGCAAATAATATATCCAATAATTATTGACCACTAATAGGACACCTTACACATTATCAATACTTTAAAATCATCCCTAATCATATCAAAACATGCTAAAACTAAATATTAACCAAGCATACTAGGACAAGTACATTACGCAATTTGTCATTTTCACTTATACTATCAAGGCACTTCATCCACTCACATGGACACCTCCATGACATCATCATGACATAATTTACAATTCTCCATCAATCTCCCCCTTTTTCATTGATGTCAACACCCATCATAAAATAATAAATAGCTCACCTTCCTTCCCTCTCTTTAAGCACTCTCAAAATAGGAACTTTTTCCCCCTTTGACTTTATGACAAAGTGAGCACCAACTAATCTCGAGGACCTGAAAATAAAACCAATAGGATAATACCATCTTTTAAATATATTAAAACCTCCCCCTTACCTTGATCTGACCTTTTTTTGTGTTGACAACTTTGTCTTACTAATTTTCAACACTTTTCTTTAACTAAACACTGCAATCAATGAAGAAAGAACATACAAAACATTAAAATATGATGAAACTCACCAAGAGACATATGAGAGGGAATACACCTAATATTTTAAAGACATTTCATCACTTGATCATCCTTACATCTCCATACACCATGAAGAACCACCATATAAGCTTTTTATCCTTCTCTCTCAAACCACCTTAAGGACCACCAACATAGCTTCATGCCACGCAATAAATAGAAAAAATGTTCTAAACCAGCTTGAGAACTCTTATAGAAACACTCATACCTTTATATTTTGGAGAAATTGATCAAAAAAATAATCTTCTTACTAGGCCTATCTAGTCTCCTTGTATCCCTACCTATAACTTGTAGATCCCACAAATTTTAGTAGAAAAATATTTAGGACCTAAAAATTAATATTTGAAGCACTCTCATATGTCCCTTTAATAGAACAAATTTTTAACATCTATCTCATCCTCTACAACATACTCATTTCACAAACCAACTTGTCAATTATTCCTCAATCTTGACAAAAACATGAATAATTTGAAAACCACAAACCTTAAAATCTCTATGAAACATGATTTTACAACCCATTTGGACAATTTAAAGTTATAAGAAGCCTCATACATCAGTTTAGAGGGCAAACCACTTTTCTAGCAGAGCCTAAAATCCTATAATCTTATAAATAAATAGGGTCAATAAACCTACATCTAATCAATGCCCACCTATGAAACATTGTCATGTCCCCTTTTTTAGTGGACATCATCAGAGTTGATGGTTAGCCTATTATGTGACCCTCATAGGCTGATAGGGTGCATAGAGGGTCTTGATGGAGCTTGGCTTGGCTTCGATTAGCAAAATTTGTCTAGTTGGCTTTCATTCGAGCTCTTTTGGACACATTTGCCTGAGCTCCTATTATTTAGGGATATTTGACATATAACAAAGAACCCTTGTTTTGGTATGGTCATGTGCAAAATCACTCCCTGGTTCACCAGCTTCAGACGGTTCGAGGATCTGACATGTATTGAGGGAGATATTAATATTTTATTGATTTAATTAAATATTAATTATTTGGCCTATTTGAATAATGAAACCCTAATTCTTAATTATGAAACCCTAATTGGGGAAAACACACCTTTTTGGAGGATATAAGGGTTTCTTATTAGAGGGAGGCAAATTATCCATTGATAATGAGATTATGATTATTGATTTTTGCTAAGAATTGTTCTAAGAAGACTGAGCCAAGGGTTCCAGGATTCCATTTGCATTGAAAAATGTCCACTCTTTAGTGTGTGTGATTTAGAGGTTGTGAGATATCAGTCGATCTATTGCCAGTTGAGAGATAACTTCATACAAAAGTTATCACAGAGGTACAAGTATTTATTTCATTAGGGTTTGATTCAGTAATTATCTAGATAAGTTTTTCTATATTAACAAAAGATTTCTTGAGATCAGGTGTCTAGCATACAGGCCGTGCTATATTGTATTTCACCATTGTATGAAATCCATATAGATCAGTACCAGGCTATACCAGTTGAATCACAAATTGAAGAAGGGTGCCGTTAATAGTTGTAAGCCGTAGGGAAGTGCAGAGACTGACATCGACATCCTAGATACTGACATCAGTCGATTGAAGACCGACATCGATAAAGCAGCTGACTAATAGAGTATATCGACTAATGATGACAGTATAATTGATGTCAGTGACTGTGCGTTAACACAACAACCTGAGTAGTCTAGATTTAGAGTTATTTTCTAGTTTGCTAGAACAATCATGTTTTTTTTGAAGAATGTTTCATATTATTTTACATGCATGATAGAGACTCAATTTTGTAATCATCTAGAAGAACAATAAGATCATTGATTTGCTAGATAAGAGATTATTTTGCTATTCATTATTTATTTGAAATTATTTTGCAAAAATTGTGATTTGTTCTTATTTCATACAAAAACACAAAAAAATTAGAATACACAAAAAAGCAATTCAAAATATCCAGTTTCAAAATTCAATTGAAACAGGGGATATTACAGTGGTATCAGAGCTTTTGTCCTACCAACCTGTTGGGTAGTTTGGGTAGATTGGTCTATATAATGATACCACTATTATAGTGGTATTCATTGAATCAGCTAGTAAATCATGGGTACTTCAAGTACTCAAAAATAGTGGGACAAGGATATGGAGATGCTTAAACAAGGTTTGAACAAGTTGAAAGAATTTCTTTCACACCCTACAATAGAAGCCAAATTAGTACGGTGTATGACATCCATTTTGAGAGGGTCCACATCACAAAACAAAAAGATGAAGAAACAAGAGGTCTCAACAGGGGTTGATGGCAGTGCTACACCAATTTTTAGACATGTTGATTTGGCTCAAGAGGATATGAGGGCAGCCATGGGGAATGAGTTGTCTATATCATCTTTGCAAGAAGTTTCACTTGAGACTTCTACATTGGAGGCCAGCATAGAGCATGCTAATGATACGAATAATAAGGGTATGGATTCTTTGGATGATCATATTGCTAGTTCATCTTCACATCATGAACATCAAACTTGGAAGGATATGGAAAGGACCCAAAAGTTATGTGATATGTGGTCACAAAAGGCCAAGGAGGCTAGATTAGTGTTTGCCAATGCAAGATAGCACCTTCAAAACATAAAAGGGAAGGTCAATCTCTCCAACATGGAGAGATAGAAAGGAGTCATAGTAGGGTCTTCTTTTGATGACTTATAGTGAGATCTACAGGAGTCACAATTTTAGTCAGAGGAGGTGACCATGGAGTTAGAGCGTTTGCAATCTTTACCAGCCCTAGAACCAGTTCATTTGTATATTGAAGAGGTTGGTGGTGAGTACATTCCTAAAATTGTTGCTGAGGAACATGTTGTTGGGGCTAACATACATGTTCAAGATTTGGGAGTACCTGATCCTCATGAGTTTGGGATACCAGTGGAGTCGAGTCTCTAGATTGATTCTTCTCACATAGATGATAGTGGGGTATAGTTGGTTATGCCACCTTTACAGAGGGATCAGTTGTGGTGTGCAGGGGAGTATGTTGATGCTTATACATATAATTTTTACTGTACTAAATCATTCATGGAGTATTTGCTAGATAGTCCAGGTGTTTGTCTAGACTCGCATAAAGTGACAGAAGGTGTTCTCATTCAAGGTACTAGTGCTATTAGTAGATGGGTTGGAGAGATTATAGTGATCCTTTCTACTATGCTACCTCATAGGGATTTTGAGGTGGGGTTTGTTGAGTGGATTGCTGAGGGTCCTATCTAGCCTACAACCACTTGGATCAGAGATTAGAGCCATTTGCTGATTCCCAATTTAGTAATAGTGAGCTAGTGGCAGAGTTTGGGGGTTACTACCAGCATTATACAGTGGGGTATGCTCATTATTTTTCTTTTGATCTAGAGATAGAAGATTTGATTTCACACAGGTGTAGATTGGCTCCAGTTTCTTACCATCCATTATGGAATGGATTGGCACCATCTTTTACAAATGGAATTGGCAGTTGCAAGTTACATAGCTTGCAGTATTGGCACACCCAAGATAGTTTATCAGAGATTAGATTTGGTGTCAGTGACTCAGGTACCTATGGTTGTCATATCCATGGTGCAGTTGGGTGCGAGTGTTAGTTAGACAAGAACTTGAGTTTTGACAGAGTTGATGTTTTGGTTGGCTTGAGTTCCACAGAGTGGTTTCTTCTATCGCCATCTACAGTTGGCCTTCAGATAATTTTGTCAGTGATATCAGTTGTTTGGGTGTTGAGTGCAGTTTCTCAGTCACTAATTTTTATAGTTTTAATGCTGTTGATGCTGATGTTTTCTTCACAGGGGTTGATTGGTGACATAAGGGATGTTACACAACCTTTTCCTTGGGATCCAGGTGGATCGAGTGGTTTATTATTTCGTGATTGCTTGGGGGCAAACAATTTCAAGAGGGGTGGATTGTCATGTCCCCTTTTTTAGTGGACATTATTAGAGTTGATGGTTAGCCTATTATGTGACCCTCGTAGGTTGATAAGGTGGATAGAGGGTCTTGATGGAGCTTGGCTTGGCTTTGATTAGCAAAATTTGTCTAGTTGGCTTTCATTTAGGCTCTTTTGGACACATTTTCCTGAGCTCCTATTATTTAGGGATATTTGACATGCAATAGAGCACCCTTGTTTTGGTATGGTCATGTGTAGAATCACTCCCTAGTTCACCAACTTTAGATGGTTTGAGGATCTAACATGTATTGAGGGATATATTAATATTTGATTGATTTAATTAAATATTAATTATTTGGCCTATTTTAATTATGAAACCCTAATTACGAAAAGCACACCTTTTTGGAGGATATAAGGGTTTCTTATTGGAGGGAGGCAAATTATCCATTGATTATGAGATTATGATTATTGATTTTTGCTAAGAATTCTTTTGAGAAGACTGAGCCAAAGGTTCTAGGACTCCATTTGCATTGGAGAATGTCCACTCTTCAGTGTGTGAAATTTAGAGGTTGTGAGATATCAGTTGATCTATTGCTAGTTGAGAGATAACTTCATACAGAAGTTATCACAAAGGTATAAGTATTTATTTTATTAGGGTTTGATTCAGTAATTATCCAAATAAGTTTTTCTGTATTAGGGGAAGATTTCTTGAGATCAGGCATCCAACATACAGGCTATGCTATATTGTATTTTTCCATTGTATGGAATCCGTATAGATTAGTACCAAGCCATACCATCTGAATCACAGATTGAAGAAGGGTACCATTAATAGTTACAAGCCACAGGGAAGTGCAAAGACTAAGATCGGCATCCCAGATACCGACATCGGTTGATTAAAGACTAACATTGGTAGAGCAGTTGACTGACAAAGAGTGACATCGGTAGTATATCGATCGATGATGGTGGTATAACTGACGTCAGTGACTATGTGTCAACATAACAACTTGAGAAGTCTAGATTTAGACTTATTTTCTAGTTTGCTAGAACAATCATGTTTTTTTTGAAGAATGTTTCATATTATTTTACATGCATGACAGAGACTCAATTTTGTAATCATCTACAAGAATAATAAGATCATTAATTTTCCAGATAAGAGATTATTTTGCTATTCATTATTTATTTGAAATTATTTTAGAAAAATTGCAATTTGTTCTTATTTCATACAAACATGAAAAAATTAGAATACATAAAAAAGCAATTCAAAATATCCAGTTTCAAAATTCAAGGGAAACAGGGGATATTACAAACATCTTTCACACCTAGAGACAACCATCACACACTTATGTACCAAGTTTTTATCTTCCACACGTTTGGGAAAAATGACTTCTTGTACCATGGCTTTTGACCTATAACAAGACACATAAACCCAAGATTACACAAAAACTTCCAAAAGACACAAACAAGATCACAAAGAGATATAACCACCTACAAGAAATCATAAATAAGTACACATACCTTTATGAGAACCAAACTCTTCTTGATACTCCATCAATCTCATTAAGCCACTTGGAAACACCCATTCTCACCTTGTACTATAGTTCTTTCATAAACCTCTAAAGCGAGATCATAAATTTGTTGCTCCCCCTTAACTAATAACCTTTTAAGATCAGCACAAGTCTCTTTACAGATTGGTATTATGATCTTGAGCACACAAACTTGATTCTTCACAAGAAATATGTCTCTTAAGAATCATAGGTAGAGACATCATACTTCACAATGTCTTAGAACAAGGTGAAAGTAGGAGTTGTACACAACTCTTCATATTCCTTCTCCTCCTTGGTCATCTAATGCTTATAGTGTTTCTTATTCTTATTAGATTTAAGATAATCATCATGCACATCTACTAAAACATTATCCTTCTCTTTTATGATTGGATTGATAATACCTAGAGACAACATAGATTCATGACATACCTTTTAATCTATAGAATCTTCCTTATACATTATAACCTCATCACTAAGTACTAATAATTAATGTTTTTTGAATGATACTTTATTAAATATAATAAGATGTTCACTTGGATCCATACACCTCTCAAAATTAGCCTCAACCAATACCTTGGTCTTCTCCTTGAGCTTGGTCTCTTTATTTACAACATTAGAATACAATGATAACCCTTGGCACTCTTCAACATTTATAACATTCTCCACCATAAAATATAGATTAATTAGACCTACAATCTCACCATAACTCATACTTACCACCTTTTTTCTCCATGAGTAAACTTTATTTCTATCTTGCACTCTAGGCGCATGATAAAACCTATTATGTCTTGTAGGCCTTTGCTTGCAAAATCAAGCAATGTGACCAGTCTTTTCATAGTTGTAGCAAATAATACTCCTTGATGGAAACTCAGCTTGTCTTACCTTGTTTAGAAAAAAATCAATGTGTCTAATGATATAACAACTGAAACAAACTACTCTTATTCAAGAAGACTTACCTTATGTTTCCTTATTTTGACAATGCTTAGCAAAGTGTCCATCATTAAGATAGTTGAAGCACTTAACTTTTCTCACACATTTTGATTGATGACCCCCATCATAGTTCCATGAAAACTTATTTATAATAGGTCTCTTGCATTCTCTAGTTCTATTCCCAAATTGATTAAAAGTGTAGTAGTAACCATTAAAATTTACATACCTCATGGCATTTGGTTTTCAAATGTTATTTGTCTTCATTCTCTCGACACCTACATTTCTTTTCTAATGATTTATCTTCAAAATATGATGTCCTTATTCATAATTGTGTTCATCTTGTCTTGAGTTACATTCTCTTGTTATTCTTTGTATCCACGACCAATTATATAACTTTTACACTTTTAACCACTCAAAATATTATCTAGATCACTTGATCTCTTTTCAAATCTTCCAAATGACTTCACCTTACTAGATGTCTTCTATAACTTAGCTTTCAAAGACTCATTTTCAATTACCTATCTTGAACATTCATCTTCTATAGATTTCATGCTTATAGATAGTATTTCTAGTTTACAATTGAGATGCTTGACCATATCTTCATTCTCATTGGCATATTCATTCATTCTTGCCTCAAATACACTAAATTACACCTCATAGAAATTGATTTGTGACTTCATCTTCTTGTTAATCTTATTCTCAATATCTAGTTCTTATGGAGCCTTTATCAATTTAGTTTGATAGTCCACATCATATTTATCACCATCTAAATCACTCGAATTAGACTCCATTTTATGTGATACAATACCTTCCTTAGTTATGAATAGGGCTTCATCTTCAGTAGGACCATCATCTTCATGATCATACTCTAAGTCACTAAATTCACTCTCATTTGATGACTTGTAATCTTATTCAGTGTAGAGATTCTTCTTGTCCTTGAAATAGTTGTTGTTGTTGTTAAACCTTATTAATCCCTTTTTGCTTTTATCAAACCTTAATGATCTCTTACCATCAACATGACCTTGATCATGCTCTTCATCATCATTCTTATTATACTTATGAGGACACTTATTATCAATTGTGTTACCTCTCCATAAATGAAGTATTTGAGGTGTAGTTTACCCTTATACTTACATGAACCTATTTTCAATTTCCTTGAAATCAAAGTAACTAGTTTATCCTCATCTATATCATAAATGTCACCCTCCTTGGGTTTCCTACCTCGGAACTTATTCTTTAGCTTCATTTTAGTCTTGAAAGTTGCTTCCTTGTTTGGTGGTATATCATCATTTACTCTCATCTCATAGGCAGTAAGGGTGCCATGTAATTGATCCATCTTTAATTGAGTAAGATCATGACTTTATTCTATAGGAGATAAATTTTTATCAAACTTGAGTGATATAGGCCTTAATACCTTTTAAACTAAATTAGCCTCTTCAAGATTCTCTCCAAGACCTCTGATGATGTTCACAATCTTATCAACTCTCTACAAAAATCATTCCATAGAATCTTATTAATTCATCTTACGACTCTCAAATTGTCTTTGGTGAGTTTGTAATTTTTCCATCTTAACCTTTTAATCTCCTTCATAAACAATTTTCAATTTTCCCATGTATGTTTATCATATTTACAATGGATTACCTTGGTAAACTTAGTCTTTATAAGACCACAAGTAATGACATTCATTGCCTTAGAGCTATTCTAAAATAACTTATTATCTACAACAATGATGGAGTAGTAGGAACAACATAACCATCCATAATAGATTACCATACATCAAACCCTAGTGACACAATAAATCTCCTCATCCTTAGACTCTGAAAAGAATAATTAGATCCATTAAACATTGGTTCTTTCTTAATAGAAAAACTTTTTTGCATTTGTTGACTACCCATACTATACCTTGGATCACCTTCAAGTGCATTTTTTAAATCAATTGAGATGGGGGGGGGGTGAATAAGTGGTGGAAAATAATCTAATTACATTCCCAAACCCTTCAAACACTTAATATTTCAATATAACCATTTCTGAAGCATACAAGATGTTTATAACAAAGAACAATGAAGATAATTCAAGATCACATGCATAACATAAGATCTACATGGGAAACCCACTCCCAAGCCTAAACACACTTGGAATACTTTTCCTATAAGGTATTATAAACTAGAGATTGGTTAAGTCCTTTAGACCAGACTTTAGTGAAACCAAAGTTCCACAAGGAACACCATCCACTAAGATTATCAAGTCCTCCTGACCACCTATTGGTCAAGTCCTTTTGACCCAAAACCTTGATAAAGTCCTTTTGACCAAAGGCCTTTAGTGAAACACCTATTTCATAAGGATAAACTACCCCTAAGGAAGATCAAGTCCTTTATAACCTCCTAAGAAGTGAGCACCTCCACCTTAGAACTAATGTCTTCAATACCTAATGATGGATCTCTAATTTTCTAACTCTTACACAAACTCCATCTCTATCTCATACAAGACTCACACATATAAATGCCATAATCTCTCTCATTTTTCATTCAAATTTCCTTCATATACACACTCAAACCTCTTCACACATCTTCAACCTTTAAATCTATAAGATAATTATTCTCTCTACTTCACTTTAATGCATACTCCTCTCAAAGGCCTTACACAAGTCTAAAAACCATCTCATTTGGTTTCAATATTTATAGATCCTTCATGATTATCAACATCTTGGTTATAAATTAGGCATGACTTAACCCTTAAGGAATCTATCATATGAATACACACCTCAATACAATCCTCATAGTTTAGTCATAACATTTATGGGTCACCCTTAAGTAGCTACACTTTTCAATTAGGTCCTTGTATCTCTTATAGGTCTCATGGAGACATATTCACCCATTTATAAATTTATTGAGAGAGAAAATAATGTAATAACACTTCTAAATGCATCGGTCCACTCCACATGACCCCTTAGACTTCCTCAAATGATTACAATTAACTTTACTCACCTCTGCAGATGATTAATATACTCAAACATAACTTGGTACACAAGAACATCATGAATACACACATAGTCAAATTCTAAGCCTTTGTTCATATATAATATCCATTTTTCAAACCTTTAAATACCATACAAATCATCCATAAGTATTCCACAATACCTTCCAATAGATATTACATCATATAACATCTAAACATCATCAAAAAATCACAAGTATCCTTCTCGGGTTACTTGTAGAACACAATCAAACACATAGTAAAATTTGAAGCTCAATATCTTTAACTATACATACGTTCAAACCTTATAAATAGGTTTAATCTATGTGCCATGGAGTTCTCTTCAACTTTGATTTTATATAACCTTCAAATTAATCCTAGATCAAAATTTATGGATAAAATACATAATACTAGTTTTTCCCTTTGCAAAATTCTATTATTCAAATGCCATCAATCATAGTTAAATTCCAAACACCTTATCCTCAACTCATGTCCTTGTGTCTCAGATTAAACATGCACGATTGATCTTCCTTAAATTATCTTGACCTTTACCTTTCATCACTTATCATTGGATCTTTATCTTGAGTATTTGCTTTAATTCACTTCATCGATCTCCTATACATAGCACAGTCTTTATCTATGTTAAACATTGGACACCTTGAAATCATATCACTCAATATACACCATTTATTTTTATATGTATGAACATCTAATCATCATTGGATTTTAGAAAAACATTGATCTTTACCTCTACTCAACATTAAACTTTGAACACTTTTCTTCATCTCACTGCTTCTTGACACCTCAGAATAAACATGCTTTATTGATCCTTTTGTAAGGAGATAAATATTTAAATTCTTTAACCAAATAAAAATTTTCTTATTTTAATCAACATACACCATACATATTCATTGTATGATCACCCATAATCCATTATATCTCCACCTAGTCTTGATCTTTAACATGGAGAAAAATAGACTAAGTATGGGGACCATTGTTATCTACATGGAAGGCAAACTTTGCACATTCATGTCTTTTACCTCACTCAATAGCATGTTTTCAAATTTTAACCATATAAACTATGCAAAATAAAGAACAAACTCATATGACCATTTCTTCCAAAAACATCCATGTGTGTAAGATATGTCATCACCAAACTATTTATTCAAGTCTTTCTTATACATATATAAATAATGTATTTGATCTCAGATTAATTTCACATTGTTGATATTTGATGTGATAAAATGTAGACCATTAGATCTACCTTTTAAAATTGACTAAGTGTTTGAACTTAGTACACTTTTATCAGAGGGACCAACTTTGCACTTTAGTAACTTTGGTTGTGTTTAGTTGCATGATCTAAAACTTGAACCATGTGATCTCCTCACATAGGAAAATACATCAATATATCAATCATCTCTTGAAACCCTCATGCATGTGAGATATGATGACATCAAAATTCCTCATTAGATTTTTCTACTACAAACCCATTTATGCCTAGATGAACACAATGAAGAACCAGTTGAATTCCACTCATCTACATAATCTCTCTAATAATTTTTAACCATTGATAGGACCCCTTACTAATGATAAATACTTTATACTCATCCATAATCATCTCAAACCATTACAAAATTGAATATCAACCAAGTATTCTTCAAGTATACTAGGATAAGCACATTACACACTTTATCATTATCACTTAGACTATCACGACACTTCATCCACTCACCTTGACAACTCTATGACATCACCATGACATCATTGAAAACACTCCAAAAATCTCCCCTTTTTTCATTGATGTTAACACCCATCATAAAATAATATACAACTCACCTTCCTTTTCTCTCTTTAACCACTCTCAAAATAGGAACTTTCTCCCCCTTTGACATAATGACAAAGTGGGCACTAACTAATCTTCAGAACCTAAAAATAAAACCAATAGGATAAAACCATCTTGGAAATATAATAGAAAATCCCCCTTACCTTGAGCCTACCTGTTTTTACCTTGACAACTTCCTCTTACTACATGCCAACAGTCTTCTTCAAGCAAGCACTACAACCAATGAAGAAAAACCACACAAAACATTGAAATCTAATGGGACTCATAAAAAGACATCTGAGAGGGACTCCCCCTAAGATATATGATTGATTTCATCACCTGACCATCTTCACATCTCCATACACCATGAAAAACCACCATACAAGCTTACTAGCCTTCTCTATCAAACCAATTCAAGGACCACCAGAAAAAATTCATGCCACTCACCAAATAGAAAACATGCTCTAAACCAACCTAAGAACTCTCCTAGAAATACTGATACCTTTATCTTTTGTAGAAACTAATAAAAATTTACTCTTCTTCTTGCTCGGTTTGTATATTCTCCTTGTATCCCTACCTAACACTTGTAGAGCCCACAACTTTCAATAGACACATCTTCAAGACCTAAAACTTCATACCTAGATTAATTTCATATGCCCCTTAAATCACACCAATTTTAAACACCTATCTCATCTTCTACAACAAACTTCTCTCACAAATCAAATTGCTAATTATTCTTCATTTTGATAAAAATATGAATAATTTGAAAACCACAAACCTTAAAATCTCTATGAAACATGATTTGGCAACCCATTTTTTCCATTAAAACTATTAATAATCCTTAGACATCAATTCTCAAGGAAAACCACTTTTCTAATAGAGCCCAAAATCCTATAATCCCAAAGATAAAGAGGGTCAATAAACCTCCTTCTAGTCAATTACCACCTCTAAAATGTCTTACACACCAAGATAAAACCATCACACACTTTTGTACCAGGTTTTGAGCTTCCATACCTTTTGAAACCATGACTTCCTATACCATGACTTTTGACATGTAATAAGACAAATAAACCTAAGAGCACACAAAACTTCTAGAAGACACAAACATGATCATAAAGACATAAAACCACTTGGAATACATCAAAAATAAGTGAACATATATTTTTGAGCACCAAACTCTTATTTATACTCCATAAATCTCATAATGTCACCTAAAAAGACCCATTTTAACCTTGTACTATATCTCCTTCATAAACCTCTCAAGCAAGATCATGAACTTGTTGCTCCCCCTTAACCAATGAATTTTTAAGATCAACATAATTATTTATGTATATTATCATTATGATCTTGATCACAAAAAAATTATTCTCCACAAGAAATATGTTTCCTAAGAAGCATAAGGAGAGACATCCTATTTCACAATGTCCTAAAACAATGTGAAACCAAGAATACCCACAACTCCTCATATTCCTTCTTACATTTCTTATTCTTCTTCTTGGACTTAAGAGAAGAAACATTTGCATACACTACAATATTCTCCTTCTCTAATATGATTGGATTGGTAGTACATGTAGACAACATAGATTAATGACATACCTTTTCATCTATAGAATCTTCCTTGTAGCTTGGAACATCATCACTAGGTATTAATAATTAATGTTTTTTGAATGATACTTTCTCAAAAATAGTAGGATGTTCACTCGAATCAATACACATCTTAGAACTAGCCTCAATTAGCACCTTAGCCTTCTCTTTGAGCTTGGTCTCTTTATTTACAATATGAGCAGACAATTATATCCCTTGGCACTCTTCAACATTTGTAGCATTCTCCACCATATCAAAAAAATTACTTGGACCTATAGTCTCACCATGACTCATACTTACCATGTTTGGTCTCCATGAGTTAACTTGCCTTCTATCTTGCACTTTTGGATCCTGATAAAACCTATTATGTCTTGTAGGACTTTGCTTATAAAATCTAACAATGTGACCAATCTTTTCATAGTTATAGCAAATAATAACCTTGATAGAAACTTAGTTTATTTTACCTTATCTAAACAAATATTATCAATGTATCCAATGTCATGACAACTAAAACAAAATACTCTTTTTGAAGAAGACTTACCTTGTCTTTCCTTATATGTACAATGCTTAGTAAAGTGTACCCCATTAAGGTATTTGAAGCACTTAACTTTTATCACACCTTTTAAATGATGAACCCCATCATAATTCCATATAAAATCATTTCTAATATGTCTCTTTCATTCTCTAACTCTATGCCCAAACTAATTAAAAGTATAGAAGTAACCATTAAAATTTACATACTTATGGCATTTGATTATTTGATCTGATTTGTCTTCCTTCTCATATCACCTACATTTATTTTCTGATAATTTGTCTTTAAATTATGATTTTCCTTGCTCAAAATAGTCTTCATCTTGTCTTGAGTTGTATTCTCTAGTTATTCATTGTATCCAAGACTAGTTTTATCACTTTCATTCTTTTGACCACTCAAAATATTATCTAGATCAATTGAACTCTTTTTAGATCTTAAAAATGATTCCACCTTATTAGATGTATTCTCTAACTCATCTCTCAAAGACTCATTTCCAATTACATACCTTGAACATTCATCTTCTTTAGTTGTTAGGCTTATAGACATGATTTCCAATTGATAACTAAGATGCTTCACAATATATTCATGCTCTTTAGCATCTTCATTCATTATTCCCTCAAATAAATAGAATTAATCCTCATATTAATTGATTTGTGACTTCATCTTCTTGTTAATCTTATTCTCAATCTTTATTTATTCTAGGGACTTTATCAATTTAGTTTCATAGTCCACCTCATCTTTATCATCATCCAAATCATTCCACGTAGACTCCATTTGATGCGAGAAACTACCTTGCTCAACCATGAAGAGGGATTCATCTTTAGTAGGACCATGATCTTCATGATCATACTTTGAGTCACTGACTTCACTCTCATCTAATGAGATGTAATCTTCTTTGGTGTAAAGGCTCTTCTTATCTTTGAAGTACTTCTTGTTATCAAACCTTTTGAATCTCTTTTTGATTGTATCAAACTTGAATGATCTCTTTCCATCAACATGACCTTGATCATGTTCTTCATCAACATTATTCTTACACTTATGAGGACACTTATTATAAAAATGTCTTACCTCTCCATAATTAATGTATTTAAGGGGTAGTTTACCCCTATACTTACCTAAACCTATTTTCAATTTCTTTGAAATCAACAAAATTAGTTCATCCTTGTCTATATCAAAAAAATTATTCTCTTTGGGTTTATTATTTTGGAACTTCTTCTTTGGCTTCACCTTAGTCTTGAAAGTTGCTTCCTTCTTTGGTAGTATATCATTATTTACTCTCATCTGATAAGTAGTAAGGGTGTCATACAATTGATCCATTTTCAACTATGTATGATCATGAATTTCTTCTATAGTAGATAATTTTGGATTAAACTTAAGGTATAGATACCTTAATACCTTTCAAACTATAGTATCCTCTTTAAGTTTCTCTCCAAGACCTTTGATGATGTTCACAATCTCATGAAATCTCTATAAAAAGGAATCTATAAAATCTTCTTCATTCATCTTAAGACTCTCAAATTGTCTTTGGTGAGTATGTAATTTTTCCAACTTAACCTTTGAATCTCCTTGATAAATTATCTACAATTTGTCTCATGTCTCTTTATTATATATGTAATGGATTACCTTAGTAAACTTAGTCTTTATAAGAACACAAGGATTGTCATTCATTGCCTTAAAATTATTCTCAAACAACTTATTGTATACAACACTAGATGGAGGGGTAGTAGTGTTTAAATGTTAGAGTACAATTGACTACTTTTGTATAAGCAACTAAACACAAAATTGAAACCAAAAGTAATAAGTAACTAGAAATCAGAAACAACAAATAATAGGAGATACAAGAAACAACCAATCTATATTAAACTCTTCCAGAAGCAAATACAATGAAGAAATCCCTCTCTCTTCACACCTCGTAGATGTATAGTAATTCTCCCTCAAGAGTTCTCTCTCTCTCTCTCTCTCTCTCTCTCAATCAATTACAATCAACTCAATTACTGAATTATACATGCTATGAGGATATAACCCTACTATATAGTATACTACAACATTAGGGTTCATGAGCCATGCATTCACCACCCTCAGATCCACATCTTAAATCAAAGTCTCAAATCTATTCTCCTAAAAATAACAATTCTAGAAACACACAGAAGTTGGTGTTGGTCTGAAGATGACCGATGCCGGCCTACCCCTAACCGATGTCAGTCAACCTCTAACCAATGTTGGTTGGTTTTGATCGATGCCAGTTACTGTGTAAGCCTAGTAACCTCCACATTAGCTCATTAGTGATGCTTTTAGCTCCACAACTCAACAATTTCCCACTTGGAGATAAACAGCTACACCTATACCTGTATAGCAACATCCTCTAAACATCTCTAGCTTATTTCTCCCTCTTCAAGTTCAATCTTGAAGACCAACAAAAGTTGAATGAAGATTCAACTTCTCCTTTGTTACCACCTTTGTTAACATATCAACAGGGTTCTTATCCATATGGATCTTTTCCAGCTTCAACTATCCATCCTCCAATACCTGTCTAATGAAGTGATACCTAAGCTGTATATGTTTGGTTCTTGAATGAAAGGCTGACTTCTTTTCCAAATGAATTGCACTTTAACTATCACTATACAATCTACAACTCTCTTGCTCCTTTCCCAACTCCTCCATGAACTGAGTCATCTAAATCATTTCCTTGCTAGCCTCTGTGATTGCAATGTATTCTGCCTCTATAGTAGACAAGGCAACAACCTTCTACAACTTTGAAATCTAGCTAACTGCCATTCCATAAACAGTGAACACATATCATGTGGTGCTTTTCCTACCATCCAAGTCACCTACCATATCCAAATCTACATACCCATGTAGAAAAGTGTTCGCACATAGCATAAATGCCTATTGCTGGTCCCTCTTAGATATCTGAGAATCCACTGAACTACTTTCCAGTGTTCCTTTCCTGGATTGGCAATAAACTTGCTGACAACTCCCACTACTTGGGCAATATTTAGTCTAGTACATACCATTGCATACATCAAGCTCCCAACTACTAAAGCATATGGAACTCTACTCATGTACTCAACCTCATCATATGATTTAGGACATTGTTCTTTGCTCAACTTGAAGTGTCCAGCCATAGGTGTGCTTACCAATTTTGCATCCTGCATATTGAACCTCTCCAACACCTTATTCACATAATCCTCTTGAGACAAAATCAAACTGTGATTTTTCCTATCTCTCTTAATACTCATGCCAAGAATTTTCTTTGCTACTCTTAAATCCTTCATGGCAAATGTGTTAGCTAAGTTTACCTTAAGCTTAGTAATTTCTTGCATGTGTGAACCTGTAACAAGCATATCATTTACATACAGTAACATGATAATATAACTACCATTATCTAATTTGTTAAAATAAACACAATGGTCATATTGACATTTACTAAAGCCATGCTCTATCATAAACCTATCAAACCTCAAATACCATTGTCTTAGAGCTTGCTTAAGACCATATAAGCTTTTCTTCAACCTGCACACAAGTTTCTCCTTACCTTTGACCTCAAAACCTTCCGGCTGATCCATATATATCTCTTCATCCAAATCTCCATGAAGAAATATTTTCTTAACAACAAGATTCTCAAGATGTAAATCCTCAATAGCAACTAAAGACAATACAATCTAAATAGAAGTCATCTTTACTACAGGAGAAAAAATTTCACCAAAATCAATACCTAATTTCTTTGCAAATCCCTTTACTACCAACCTGGCCTTATGTCTCATTTGTCCATTATCTCCTTCCTTTAACCTATATACCTATTTATTTTTGAGTGCTTTCTTTCTGGCTAGCAACTCAACCAAATCTCACATATGGTTCTCTTCCAAGGAATCAATTTTCTCATTCATGCCATGCTCCCACTATTTCCTAGATTCTACATGCATTGCCTCATCAAAAATTTTTGGTTCTCTACCATTAGTGAGAAACAAGTAGTATAAAGAAGGGAAATAATGAATTGGAGGTTTACTTACCCTTTCAGACCTCCTTATGGGCATTTGAGACTCATTTACAGCATGTTGTCCACCCAAATTTTCTTTTGATAGTGACCGATCTCGGTCATCTCTTATCGATTCTAGTATGCACCTGACTGATGTCAATTCCTCCTGATTAATGTTGATTTCCACTTGACCGATGTCAATTTCCACCTAACTGATGTCAGTCTCTACGTTTTTCTATGAGTGATGATTTTTACCCGTGAGCTCATTTTGGATCATAACCTCTTCCAAATCAAGATTGCCCTGCTTAGAATTATTCAGCCTCTTGAGTTGATCACTGTACATCACCTTCTCATTGAAAACTACATCATGGCTTCTAATGATTTTTTTAGTTTCTAAATTCCACAACTAGAATCTGAAATCTCCAAAACCATAACTAATGAAAGTGCACCGCATAGATTTAGCATCCAGTTTCTTTCTATTTTGATTATTAATGTGCACAAAAGCTTCAGAACCAAAAACTCTGAGAAATGAAAGATCTACCTTTTTACCTATCCAAGTCTCTTCTAGAATTCCACCATCTAGTGCAGTAGAAGGTCCTCTGTTAATTAGGTAAACTATAGCATCTATAGCTTCTACCCAAAATTGTAAGGGCAAACTAGCATGCAACCTTATACTCCGTGCATGCTCCATTATTGTTCTATTCATCCTTTCAGCAACTCCATTTTGATGAGGTGTCCTTGGAACCATCCTTTCCCTACGTATTCCACTCATAGAACAATAACTGTTAAATTTATTGCTGCAGTTTTCACCACTATTATCAGATCTAAGGCACTTCAATCTCAAACCTGTTTCATTCTCAACCAAAGCTTTCCATTTCTTAAATGTGTCAAAAACATTAGATTTCCTCCTTATGCAATAAACCCATATCTTTCTTGTAGCATCATGAATGAAAGAAACATAATACTGTGATCCTCCAATAGAAGCTACCTGAGCTGGTCCCCACACGTCTGTGTGAACAAGCGTTAACTTGTGCTTCTTCTTTGTTGACCCAATTTTGAGAAACCTCACTTTCTTCTATTTCCCAAAAATACAATGCTCATAGAAATCTAGATCTATGCTTTTCAAATCTGAAATCTTACCTTTTAACTTAAGAACATTCATTCCCTTCTCACTCATGTGACCAAGCCTACAGTGCCACAACTTTGCATCTACATCTAAAGTAGATAAAACTGAAGGAGAATACTCAGTAATACAAGTAGATAGATAAAGTGTACCTACTCTCTTACCTTTTACTAATACAAGTGCACCCTTGGAAACTTTCCAAGATTTAGCTGTGAGAGTTACTGTGCAACCCTCATCACCCAACTTTCCTATAGAAATTAGATTCCTCTTCAAGATGGGTACGTGCATGACATCCTTCAACACCCATTTGTTGCCATTCTACAATTTCAGCTACATTTTTCCTTTGCCAACAATTTTACAAGGCTCATCATCCCCTAAATAAACTTTTCCAAAATCTCCATGGACATAATCATTAAAAAATTCTCTATTTGGGGTTGCATGGAAAGAGGCACCAGAATCTAAAACCCATGATTCTACTTTATTATCCAAATAAAATATAAGAGCATCTTATGCAACAATACCTACAACTTTTGCTTTTTTATTACCTTCATGCTAATTTTCTTTGTTATCCTTCAACCAACAATCTTTCTTTGCATGCCCTTTCTTTCCATAATTTTAGTAGGTTATTCTTCCATTTCTAGATTTGGATCTACTTCCCATCTTTGACCTTGATTTCTCTTCTCTCTTTGCCTTCCCCTACTTTCAACACTTAAAGCATTACCTAATGTTTCCCATGTGCTTTTCCTATGAATTTTTTCATTCAAGATTACACTAACAACATCATCAACTTTCAAGATATTTGAAGTAGATGTAGTATTAATAACTACCATTACCAAACTATGCCAACTTTTAGGTAAAGAGCATAAGATTAAGAGGGCCTTAATTTCATCATCAAAAACTATTTTGACTAAATTTAACTGATTTAATATTGTATGGAAATCATTAAGATGACTAGATACAGATCCACCTTCTTGCATTTGCAAATTAAATAATTGCTTCATAAGATATACCTTATCCTCGGGTTTTTCGTATAAACTTTCCAAAGTATCCATTATCTCTACCATTGTCTTTGCCTATGATATGTTGGAAAACACAGAAGCTGCCAGACTCAACCTTATAGATCCAAGAGCCTTTCTATCAAGACAGTATATTCTTCATCTTCCATATCTATGGGCTTCCTTGAAACCCTACCCAATGGTAAATACAGATCTTTTTGATACAATTAATCTTCAATTTGCATCCTCCATAATTGATAATTCTTGCCATTAAATTTCTCCATTCTTAGTTTACTTTCTTCTGCCATTGCTTTGCTCCCACTCAATCAAAAACCTCTATGAGTGAATTTTGTAATCAACAAACACTAATAGCTCTAATACCAGTTGTTAGGATCTTAGAGTATAATTGATTACTTTTGTATAAGCAACTAAACACATAAGTGAAACCAAAAGTAATACATAACTAGAAATCAAAAACAACAAATAATAGGAGATACAAGAAATAACCAATCTATATTAAACCCTTCCAGAAGGAAATACAATGAAGAAATCTCTCTCTCCTCACACTTCGTAGATGTACAGTAATTCTACATCAAGAGTTCTCTCTCTCTCAATCAATTAAAATCAACTCAATTACTGACTTGTACATGCTATGAGGATCTAACCATACTATATAGTATACTAAAACACTAGGGTTCATGAGCCATGCATTTGCCAACCTTAGATCCACCTCTAAAATCAAATGCTCAAATTTGTTCTCCTAAAAATAACAATTCTAAAAATGCATAGAAGTTGGTGTTAGTTTGAAGATGACTGATGATGACCGACCCCTAACTGATGTTGATCGACCCTTAACTGATGTCAGTTGGTTCTAACTGATGCCAGTTACTATGTAAGCCCAACAACCTCCACATTAGCTCATTAGTGAAGCTTTTAGCTCCACAACTCAACAAGTAGGAATAACATAACCATCCACAACAAATTACCATACATCAAATCCTTGGGATTTCATTTATGTCCTCATTTTTGCACTTTAAAAATCTTAATTAGATCCTTTGAACATTGGTGCTTTCTTTGTGGAGAAACATCCTTACATTTGATGACTACCGATATTATACCTTGGATCACCTTGAATATGTTAAGCCTTTACTAGAGGACCTACTCTAATTCCAATTGTTAAAGGTACATGTCATTGAGAGGGGGTAGTGAATCAATGGTGGAAAATAATCCAATTCAATTTCTAAACCCTTCAAACACTTAAGCTTTCAATACAACCATTTATGAAGCATACAAGATGTTTATAACTATGAACAATGTAGATAATGAAAGATCACACACACAACACAAGATCTACATGGGAAACCCTCTTAGGGAATAAAACATACTCTCAAACCTAAAAACACTTGGAATAATTTTCCTATATTATATTACAAACCAAAGATTGGTTAAGTCCTTTAGACTAGAATTTAATGAAACAAAAGTTCTATAAGGAGCACTAACCCCTAAGATGATCAGGTCCTCCTAACCACCTATTGGTCAAGTCCTTTTGACCCAAAATCTTGATCAAGTCCTTTTCACAAAATGCCTTTAGTGAAAAACCTATTTGACAAGGAGTAACTACCCTTACGAAAGATCAAGTCCTTTAGACTTTCTTAAGAAGTGAACACCTTCACCTTGGAATTCATGTCTTCAACACCTGATGATGGATCTCTAATTTTCTAACTCCTACATAAACTCCCTCTTTATCTCATATAGGCTTCTCACATATGAATGCCACAATATCTCTCCTTCTTCACTCAAAATTCCCTCATATACACAATCATACCTCTTCACACAGGTTCAACCTTCAAACTTGCAAGAACACTATCTTCTCTTCTTCACTTCAATGCATACTCCTCTCAAAAGTCTTGCACAAGTCTAGAAACCATGTCATTTGGTTTCACTATTTATAGAGCCTTCATCATTATTAACATATTGGTCAATCATTAGGCATGCCTTAACCCTTAAGGAATCTATCATATGAAGACATAACTCAATACAATCCTCATAGGTTGGTCATAACATCTATGGTCATTCTTAATTAACTACACATTTTAGTCAGGCACTTATAAATCTTATAGGTCTCATGGAGACATATTCACCCATTTAGCACTTTATTGAGAAAAAAATAACATATGACCACTTCCAAATGTATAGTTCCACTCCACATTCCCCTTATAGTTCCTCAAATTATCATAGTCAACTCTGCTCACCTATGCGTATGATTAATCTACTCAAACACTAATTTGGTGTACAAGAACATGATGAACAAATGAAAAATCAATTTATAAGACTTTATTCAAATAAAATATCAATTGTTCAAACCTATAAATACTATAAATATCATCCATAATGAGTCCACAATACTTTCCATTATCTAAGGCATCATAAAATATATTAACATCATCAAAATAAGCATAAATATCCTTCTCAAGTTACTTTCAGAACATAGTCGAGCACAGTCAAATTTGGATCTCACTATATTTGACTATACCTAAATTTAGACCTTCTAACTAGGTTCAATATATGCACCATGGAGTGATCTTCAAATTCTATTTTTATAGCACCTTGAATTCATCTTGGATCAAAAGTTATGGAAAAAATATAGATCACTCATTTTTCCCTTTGAAAAATCAAGTACTCATATGCCAATGATCATAGTTAAACTTTGAAAACCTTATCCTCATTTCATGTCCTCACATCTCAAATTAAACATGCACCATCAATCTTCCTTGAAGTATCTTAAGCTTTACCTTTCATCACTGATTGTTGGATCTTCATCTTGACTATTTGACTTAATGTACTCCATCAATCTCTTGTACATAGCTTGGCCTTTATCTATGTTAAACTTTCTACACCTTGAATCATCTCACTCAATACACACCATTGATCTATATATTTACAAACATATACTCATCATTGGATCTTATAAGAATCTTAATCTTTACCTATGCTTAATGTTAAACTTTAAACACTCATCTTCATCTTGATTCTTCTTGACACCTTAAGACGAACACATTCCATTAATCCTTTTGTAAGAAGATTTATATTTAACACCATTAACCAATGAACACTTTGAATCATTTGACTCAACATGCACCATATATCTTCATTGTATGATCACCTATGATCCATTATATCTCCATCTAGTCTTGATCTTTAACATCAAGAAAAATAGACTAAATTTGGAGATCATTATTATGTACTTGGAAGGTTGAATTTGCACAATCATATATTTTACCTCCCTCACTCACATGTTCTCAAATTTGAACCATATAAACTGAGAAAAATACATAGCAAACCTATATAGCCATTTATTCCTAAAACATTCACACATGTGAGATATGCCATAACCAAACTACTTACTTAACTCTTTCTTATACTTAGGCAAATAATGTATTTGATCTCAAATTCATTTTTCACTTTTGATCTTCAATGCAATGAAATATAGACTATTATATCTCCCTTTGCAAATTGACTAAGTGCTATAACTCAGTGCACTTTTGTTTGAGGGACCAACTATTCACCTTAGTAACTTTGGTTTCACTTAGTCAGAGGATATGAAACTTAAACCATGTTATCTCCTCACATAATATAATCCATACATAGATTGAGTAGCTCCTAGAACCCTCACATGTGTAATATATTATGACATCAAAATTCCTTCTTAGATTTTTCTACTATAGACCCATTTATGCCTCTATGAACACAATGAAGAACTAGGTCAATTCCACTCTTACACACAAGCTCTCTAATCATCTTTGACCACTGATAACACCCATTACACATTCTCAATAATTTATACTCATCCCTAATCATCTCAAACTATGCCAAAACTAAATATCAACCAAGAATACTAGGACAAGCACATTTCACACTTTTTCATTGTCACTTAGACTATCAAGGTACTTCATCCACTAACCTGGACACCTCCACAACATCATCATGACATTATTGATAATTCTCCTATACCTTTAATCCTATAAGTGGCTCCATTTTGAGATAACTAAATGCATTGGTGGGCATAAGAAGCAACTGATATCATATAATGAGTTCATAGCCTACTAAGCAAAATATTATAAGAGAGAGGAAAGTTAAATATAATCACCTTCACATGAATGGTGATAGGTGGAATGATCATGGGAAGCCATGCATAACCTAAATGAGGAATTTTCATTCATTCATATCCTTAACATGTTGTACATGTGGACTTGAGATTAAATTCAAAATATCTAAGGGTTTTGATAAAATCAAGAGACGTAACATAGGTGATGTAACCCTCATCAATAAATGTATGCTTGAATTATATATCACCTATTTGGACACTATTGTATAATGGAGGATCATACACATCAAGGAAAATCTCATCAAGAATCATACACATGATAGGAAATTTTAAGGAAAGATATTTGTTCATTATTTCATAAACATGGATAGATATCTCTTCACATTATTGGAATATGCTATCCTCATATCCATATAAGGTTGTTTCCAATCTTGATAGGGGAGGATGATGGATGTTAATTTTGAATAATAATTGAATAATATGGTTTCTATGATATGGAGAGGTCCTCATAAGCTTAGGAAATGGAATTTGGGATAGGATATTAGTGATTTCCATGATAGTATACCACTCATCATAACCCATAAGAAGGTTGCTAGAAATAGGTGCATAATGATTAATGAGGTATTCAAAAGGAGGAGCCAAAGTTGATTATAATTTATGTTTATAAGAAGGATGAATTTTATAATAAGGTTGTAAATAATGGTGAGAAGGTGAAGCAATTGGTTCATGTTAGTTTTTAGGGTTGGTATAAGAAGTGTTGGTAGAACTTGATTATCATTAGTGTTAAAAGATAGAGGGATGGTAGAAATAGAATGGGAAGTATTATCTAAAGGATTATTTGGAATTGGTTCATTAAAGGTTATAAAATCATCTTTCCCCAACTCATTTAAATGAGTTGGATAAGAATCTTGGATAACACAAAATGTGTGAGATAATGGAGGAGTGTAGATAGGTTGAGGATCAATAAAAGTAACCATCCTTTGCATATTAGTCATATTAACCACATTTTATTTAGCAGTGGGATCAAAAATAATTTCAAAATTGTTGGTGGAAGGGGTAGGGTTATCTTGTTTGTCTTGATTAAGTTGGTGATTAGGAATAGGGTCTTTATAGATAGACAAATGAAAATTAGGTTGATTCAAGGATTAAGATTTAGTGTGTGTTTCATGAGCAATGTCATAGGATTCTTGACATTTTCAAATGATATAATCATGATCAAAATTAGGACCAATAAGAAAACCCATATCTAAATTATGAATATACCTACATGTCTCATGATAATGATTGAAACTAGCATGAAACCAACAAAAATTGTTATGATCATACCATGATTTCATAGGATAAGTGGGATCAAGATCTCCTGGTAGAGGCCTAGGTAGACATTTAAGTAATTCAACTAAGGATAAGGGTTTATGAAAGTTAATGTTATTAGGTCAAGATAAATGAGTATATTATTGAGAAGGGGGAACTAGTTCCAAATATTGGTTAGGAATAATAGCTTGAATAATGTTAGTAGTATCATAAGAATGTGTGACACCATCACTAATAACATTATGATTATTGTTTATTGATTAAGAGATGAGGACCCACAGAAGGTTGGGGTAGCTCGAATTGATGCATAAGGAAATATTTATGTTTATATTGTTCAATATAATCCTCCAAAGTATGTGGAGAGAGAGTACAAACCTATTGTAACTTGGGAAAAATAACATTAGTGAAGAGATGAAATTTTTTATCATTGACCATGTTATGCTCACACTTGTTTGAATTTTTTTTCCACATTTTAACAAAATCTTGTCTAGTTTCATTTTCAATTTGTTTACAATTTTTGAAATGGGCCAAAGTATTTTCAACAAGATCACTAGTTTTTAACTCTTAAATTAAAGAATTCACTAAATATTCTAAACGAGTAATAGAATGGGTGTTAAGTGGGTTGTACCAATTTAAGGCATCACCCATAAGAGTTTTGTCTAAGAGATTGATAGCATAAAAGATGTTTAATTTGACCCAATCATTATAAAGATTTCCAAATATTTTAAGATGAAGGGTATGATTAGTTGATCCATTATATGAAATGGTAGGGGTGATACATCCTATATAAATTTTAGCAATTTGAGTGGTAAGAGGTTAATTTTTAAGATACTTAATTGTTTTGTTGACTAAAAGAGGTTGAAGAATGATATTTCCTTGAGAATATTTAAGAGGAGGAAGGGGAATAGTTTGATTATGCATTCCCCAAGTCATTGGTTGAGAATGAGTTTGAATATGGAAAAGGTGATTTTGTATTCTCATCATTTGATTTGTATTATGAGATTGACGGGTATTCATTTTATTGAGTGTTTGTAATAAGAGTTGGTGGGTTTGATTGTCATTTTTATCACTATTTGAATCATTGGAGTTGGTATTAGTGGCTTGGGTACCACTATTGATGTTGATTGGAGCTTAAGAGGAACTATGATAATGTGAAGCACTAGTCACAAAATTTTCTTGTGAAGCAAAAGATCGACTAGTGAAGGGATGACAAGAGTAAAAACTAGAAGCATGATTACCATAGGTAGAAAATGATGCACTAGTAGAAGGATTAAGGATAATGGATATTATAAGAGGCCCACTAGATGTAGAACCTACCATATTAGTGGATATACTAGGCACAATAGTAAAATAAGTTAAATAAGAAGAGGTAAATGTATGAGAAGGGGTCACAAAAGAGGGAAGAGGTTGAGAATAAAATAAAGTGGTATCCCTGAATCCATTTCAGAATATGGGAGTATGTGAATGAGTCTCTTCAACTTGACCACTAATCATGACATGGTAAATGGTAGAGGGATATTTTCCTTGATGTTCAGGAAATTCAAAATTTTTTTTTTTTTTTAGGGGTATACTATAATTTGGTTTGGTCTTATATGGAGAAGAGAGGATTATGCTACAAAGAGGAATGAGGAGGGGTCCAATAGTTCATTATGTGAGTAGCTATGTGAAAATTACTCTCATCTAAGAGATGATCTCTACTCTACATATGGGAGACCCTATGAGGATTGGTAAAACTCATCATATTTGTTAAATTCAACTTAATGTTGTCTTCAAATATAAAATTCATGATGAAGGAGAAAGATTAAAATAGGCAAGAGAGATGATAAATCAAGGAAATAACAAGTGATAGAGACTATAGAAAGTTGACTAGGTCAATATATCATAGGGAACGGGTCCTATAAAATGTGTAGGTTTGACTGATTTGAACTAAAATAGTAGATAGAGGTTGAAGAAGTGTACATGATTAACTAGGTTGACCGAGCATAGGAAATAGGGAAAGTCGGACAGCTTATAACAAACTATGTCAACTAAAATGACTATACACTAGAACAAGAATAATTTTAAAAGTATTTTGAAAATTAAGAACTAAATGTAAAGACACAATCAATTAGATCATTTGAGGATGATCCAATTAAGTCACACAACACAAAACATTGTACCAACACTAGATAATGCAAGTTTTGAAATACAACACGTAATTGAGTAAAGAGCAAGTAATCAACATGGAAAGTAAAAAATAAATAAGTGGTCAAAGTGAATGTTGTTATATTATTAGAATATAATTTTAGATGTGATAGGTAGTTGGATATATGTAAGTAACTAGAAATCAATCTAAGGATGTTTTAAAGATGTTTGGGATAAAAGAGATATATATTGTCAATGGTATATGTAAGGTATTAGGGTCTACCCCCTCACTTCATACACCATAATGATAAGGGTGTTGAGTGCTTATCCAATATATACCATTAACCATGTGTTCATGTTTGGATATAAAACTAAGTCACATTCCCCCTTAGTGATGTAATCCAATTAGGTTGGTCTTAGGTAGACAATTATTAAAATGCTTGTTTAATATTTTATGATTTGGTCATGTGTGCATAAAATAAAAACTAGTAAAACTAAATGGTGTATAAAAAACCACCTAATTAGATTATTTGATCTATTCTAAGCATGCAAGAAATAATAAATGAAAGTGTGAACTAATTACTAGCATGTAAAGGTTAATTCTAAATTTTAAACATAGTATAGAGTCAATTCAGTCAATAGTGTATGCATAGAATACAAAATACGGTCAATAGGGTCACCCTTATACTATGAAAGAAAAAAGTATGAAATTAAACTACATTGATATATTCGACCTATATTTCCAGACTATATATAGAATACAAAACTAGGTTGATAGAGTTGATATAGTTGATTGTATAATGGTAGTTTTAAATACTGTAAATTATGAAAAAAAACACTGTAAGGAAGGAAAGAAGGGATAAAAAGGAACCTTGGTGGGTTTGAAAATGTAGAGAAGGGAGATTAATATCAAATAACATTGGTAAATTCTTTCAAATCTTGATAATAAGGTTGATTACATTAACCAGGCTTTAGAAAAGCTTGTTACTGAGTACCTAAAATATATAGGGTTGACTAAGTTGACCTAGTAGTTTGAATTTGATGTTTGAAAGTGTATAGGGCTGATTGGGTCAACCTAGTAATTTGGATTGGATGTATGAAAGTATTAAAATCTATAGTTTCTTTACCAAGTTGATATAGTAGCATATACCTAGAAAAGAACCTACATAGAAGGAATAAAATCATTTGGATGAGACTATGTGTTAAACCTATGCATAGAAGTTAGAACTATGTCAATATAGTCGACCCAA
Source organism: Torreya grandis (assembly GCA_037957365.1). Taxonomy (NCBI): domain Eukaryota; kingdom Viridiplantae; phylum Streptophyta; class Pinopsida; order Cupressales; family Taxaceae; genus Torreya; species Torreya grandis. The sequence goes on from JARHVA010001887.1 coordinate 2,053,777, forward strand.
TATTTTGAATATATGATAATAAAATTGATGAAATAAGTGAAATAAAAATTGTAAATGTTAGATTCACATCAGGTTCACTAGAATGTATGCAATCAAAAATACATCATGTCTATAAATCAATCCTAACTCAGAGAAGATAGATCATACCATACACTTCTAATTGGGGATACATTTTTAAGCAAGATCATGGCTAATATGGGGATCTACTATACCTAATTAGGGGATTTCTTACCATAATATACCATGCTAAAGATGGTTCCAAAGCCTCCAATCTAACACAATCATGCAGTAACCCTAAAGAGGTCTTAAATTTTAACATTTCACCTATACTAATAATAGGTAAAGTAAATCTAATCTAGTGCTCACCAAATCTTATGGCACAAAGTAGGGTTTAGAAATAATAAAACTAAAGATGCATAGAAGACATATACTCACATCAATGTATATGGAATCCTAATGCATGGAAGAAAAACACAAATGCATATCTATCTACTCTTATAAAGTAAAAATAAAGTTAGGAATACAACCTTTGAAGATGAACGTGCCAAGCTTCAATCCTTCCCTTGGCCAAGGTGCTTCATAAGAGGTTTTGGTAGTATTCAAGGATAACAAATAAAAATTAGCTCTATGCTACACAACTTATCAATGCATCTAAAATACTTATCCACAAGATAAGCTCCATATCTCCAAAGAAATTATGGAACCCTAAAATTTATTCCTTAATTAGAATTGTCAATAAGTAGATGTTCATTTTATCTTACTTCTCATTTCAATTCTTATTAATAAATGATGGAAATGAACGTGTATTTATAGGTAAATTTAACCCTTGACCCTTTCAATAATCTTGGTTGACAAGGTTGACCTAGTCAACCTAGTATAATTTTAGACAATTATTCACTAGGTCCCAAGTTAGGTTGGACAAAGGCTAACCTAATTCCAAAGTGAAAAGATCCTAGAACTATATAGGGTTGACCCAGTCAACCTAGCACATATGAATGAAAAAAGGGATTTAGGTGAGGAAAAAGAGGACAAAATGTAATAAATCCTTGAAATGGGTATAATAGAGAAGAACCAGCTTAGGATGAATGGTTTTAGGAGAAAAATGTGTAGATAAAAAGTGTTAAAAGGGAAAACAATCGTATGAAGCATCAATGGTCTTTTGACCCCTTTCTTAGTGTACCCCTTAAATCATACACTCAAAGATATTAAGACTCAATGGTTCTTGCAAGATAGAAAGTTGTAAGATACAAAGCATCAGTAACCGATAAAAAATTTAAAATATTGTGTGTACACTTTTAATATAACAAAGAATTATTTTAACATATTTAAATATAGTAGCCTAAGTTTTAGACATAAATTGAGAAATTAATCCAACAAAAAAGGCAATATTAGGACAATATGAATACTATAATTCAAACTACCAACTAATTATCTATAAAGTGTTGGATCAACAATGTTAATGTCGATGTCATTAAGTAATTTAACACCAAGCTCACAAGGAGTATCAATAGATTTCCAATCTAACATATTAATCCTAGATAACAAGTTATGAATATTTAAATTGAGAAATAAAGATTATATCATTTTCTTACGAAACGTAAATGCCTAAAAAGTAGTGTAAGAGACCCAAATCGGTCATTTAATAGGTTTTCTTAAAAGCATTTTTAGTGTAAGAAACCATTGAACTATTACTACTAGTTATGAATAAGTCATCAACATCCAAAACAATGATAACTATTCCATTTGGAGTATTTTTAATGAAAAGATTAGGATCATTAGAAATATGAGTAAAGCCTTGAGATATAAAAAAATTGATATATTTTAGAATACCATTATCTAATAGATTATTTCAAACCATAAATAGCTTTTTTTAACTTAAAAATAAGATTTTCATTGAATTTTTAAATAAAATTAAGGGGTTGATACATGTTAATTTATTCATGATATGTCATTGATTATTATTCTTAGGATATTGTGTTGGTGTCTAGAAATAAAATTATTTTCAATAGTCTTAAAAACTTGAATAAAATTTTGTTGTTATTGAGGCAACAAGTTAAAAAATAATTCAAACATTAATAAAGAATATAAAGTAGGAAAAGGTAGTTGCAAATGACCATTGGAATAAATTGCTGAAAAGGTTGAGGCAAACACTTTTTCATGATAATGTGAATCAAATTCAAATTTAAAAGTTTAACACCTATAATAGCTAATTGAGAATACAAAGAATGAACTTTAATCAAGAAATCATCCATATTTTTGAATTCATTATACTTTAAATCAGACAATTGATCTTAAATTTGATTTTTATGAGATTCATTCACAATGTCATAAATAGATTTATGTTTAGAATAAGGAATAGATGAAAAAAGATAACCATAACTGTGCACATGAAATTTGAGGGTCATGTCCATGCCAATAAATCCTAAGGCCTCATCATTTTTACCTTTACATTTCTCTTGAACTTTAGTGGAGGTAGTCTTTGTATCAAGTTTTGGGTCTATGCCATCAACTGTGCACACCAAGTATTTGAAACTGAATGTATATTACATATATGATTTACATAATTGGTAATTGGTAGACGTGAGTTTAAATTTGAGAAAAAAATAGTCATTGTGCCTCAAAATCTAACCCAATCTATAGAAAGTGAACATGCAAGAAAAATCACTTAGATGAAGGAGGTGCCAAAAAGCCAAAAAGAGACTTATATGAAATTCAAAAGAGAGATAAAGGAATAAATGGAGCCAAAAAAGGAGAGATAATTGCAAAAAAATATAAACAATAATCCTCCATGTTTTAATGGAAAAATAATAATGATTTTAATAACTTTTATCTTAAGAGAAAGAAATTGTTATTATTATTTTTTAATGTAAAATTGAAAGCTCACATAGAAAAAAATGATGATAATGAAGGTATTAATATTATAGTAGTTGTAAAATAATAAGATATTTTTTATATGGTTTAAAATTAAAACATAAAAATTAATAATATAGTTAAATAATAAATTACATATATTTCCTTTATACAAAGAGCTTACCAAATTAAAAACCGAATGCTTGCATTGTTTTTTTATAATAAAAAGTAACATGGATTTGGAATAGAGAAAAACTTAAAGGTTTGAGAAAGTGTGAGGTAAAAAATATATATTAAATTTTAATGAAAACATGTGTAAATAATGAATGTAAATGAACTTTTACAAGAAAATAAGATAAACTAAAGTAGTGAGAATTAATGAAAAGTAAAGAAGCATGCAACTAGTGATGACACCAAATGCTAAACAAGATGCCATGGGAGTCAATGAACAAGATGACACAAGGAAATAATTAGAGTCTCTTTGGCACTTGAAAAAGATGCAAGATACATATAATGATATGATTATATTTTTTGAAAACAATAAAATTCTCATCAAAAGGAAATATTACTTATCTGGAATGATACTATAATTCCACATAGAGATAGTTGTTAAATAAAAATATAGATAAAAGAATTGAAAAAATCTTGGTTCTAGTAAAATTTAATGGAGACATCCTATATGAGGTAGAGGATAGGGGTGATATATTGGGAGAGGTAGAGTGTAGGGCTGATGTCCTAGGAAAGGCTTACATGCAAAAAAAATTCCTTAAAGGATCAGTGACCTTCTTTGCATATAACTCAACATAAAAAATTTGACTAGGACTCTTTGAGAAATTAGTCAAAATTTAATTCTTGAGAAAAAAATATTAAATCAATTAGGTATAAATGTTTTTATTGAGAAATATTTTTAATGAATAATAAAAAAATGCAAGAATATTTAAGAATCTAAGAATAAACAATAATATAAGAAAGAATATAAATAAAATGCTCAAAAAAGGAAGGACCTCTAAAGAAATATTAGTGTTAGATAACTAATAAAAAAATATAATTAAAAAAATAAGAGAGATAGAAAAAAAATATAATACTATTTTTTTAATTTCTATTTGTGCATGTAAAAACAAAACTTGACTTGGAGAGCCTCTCAACCAGCAGAAAGAAGGAATGTGAGCCTTTCAATAAACCTACAAAAATGAGTTAGAGACAAGTAATTCCAAGAAAAAAAGAGAGATAAATTTATAGGAATAGAAAGGGTGGATCCATTGGAAAATAAATCCATAAAATGTCCTTAAAAATTGTGGTGTATGTTGTCATTGATGTCATGTGTCTATCCACTATCATTGATGTCAAAGGAAGTATAAGATCTTGAGTGTTCAAGAAGTAATTCATAGTGAAGTCTGATAAAGTGAGTGAGATGAGAATTTTGAGTGGTATGTAGCATTATGTGAATCATATTATGACATGAGAGTCAATCTACAGTATCAATAAAATCTCAAGAACATTGTAGGTCTAGTTGATGGTCTAATTCCTTAAGCATAAACAAAACGTGTAGAAGCATAGTGATTTTGATATAGATATGTATGAGCTTGAAGGTGAGTAATTAGGGGTAGATAATATGATATTATGTTGTAAAATGTGTACACATGTGTATAAGTTCAGGCTCAGTCCTTACATGAGAAACCTAAAGTGATAGAATAAGCCTAGAAGCATTTTGAGAAGAGAAGTGTAAGACCTGTATGAATAAGTTTGATAATGTGTGAGAATGGTATAAGTAAATTTGGTATGTTTATGAGGTTTTTATATCACAATAATAATTTTTAAAGTGTGTTTAAATATGAAAATGTAACTGGCAATCCTAAGCCTAGTGTGCAAACAGACCTAACGAGGTCTAATGAGAGATAAAAATGAGTTTTCAAGGGGTAAAGCACATGATATCATGGATCAAGGTCTAAAATGTTTTTTAAATATTTTTTATTATGTTTTAGGTCATGGATTAAAGGATAAGATAAGAAATCATGTTTTGAGGTCACGTATGCATGTAAAATGAAGAGATGAGAGATGGAGAAGGAAGTTTAGATGTTCATTGGCACATGTAAAATTTACACAGTATCTTGAGTATTACAGAATTATTAGTGATGTTATGGTGATGTCATATAATTTTCCTAGTAAATGGATGAATTACTTTGATAGCTTAAGTAACAATGACAATGTGGCCAATGAGCTTGTTTTATTATGCTTAAAGGAGGTTTGGTCAATCTTTTCCTTTGGCATGGTTAGAGATGTTTAAGGATGGGTATGGAATATTGATCATGTGTAAAGGGTCCTATAATATGATTTATATGATTTGAGATCTTGTGTGTATAATTTTAATTCATCTAGTAGTTCATTGTTTTCATCTAAATAGTTTGGATCTAGTCATATAAAATTTGAGTAGCCAGTTTGATGACATCACCATTAAAATGTGTGGATGATTCAAGGGGAGTTGGTCATATGGTTATGATCCAATTAGTCCTTATTTAGTATGAGATGAATCCTAGGTCATGTGACTAAGCTTATTCAAAGATATGTGGGTTCAAAGTTGGGTTCCCAAGCATTTTGACAGTGTTTTCCCATACTTAGCCAAATTTGTAATGAGGCAAGAAGAGCGGAGTAAGAATATTGATGAAGTTATATCATGGACATGTGGATGTTTTAGGATAAGGTGATTATATATTTTTTTTTAGTTTTTATCCTAGTTGATTTGTGCTAAATTATAGGTCATGTGCTAAAGCACATCAAAAGTTACGCATGAGAAAAGTTGGGCTCAGAAGTAGTTTGACTGTGTTTTTCCATACCTAGCCAAATTTGCATGACAAAAAAAGTTGAGTAGGCATTTTTATGGTGTTATATATTTCATGTGTAAATATTTTAGGGAAATTTATCATATGTTTTTATTTAGTTTTGATCCTAGTTTATTTTCTCTAAAATTCAAATCATGTGATGAAGCGTGTCAAAAGAAATGCTTGTTGAAAGTTGGCCTCCCAAGTAGGTTTTGACATAGTTGGCTCTATGATAGAAGATTTTGAGATGGAATTTTAATGGTGATATATCTCACTCATATGAATGTTCTAAGAGCTAATTAGTATATGGATATATTCTCCTATGTGAGGAGATCATCTAGTCTAAATTTGAGATCATGCATGAAAGCACAGAGAAAGTTATTAAGGTCCAAAGTTGGCCTTCAAGGTAGATTATAATGGTCCCCATAGTCAAATATTCAGGAGGTAAAGTTAGAGAAAGTCTCAAAGAAGATCAATAAAGTGCATCTACTCTAAGATGTCAGGAAATAGTGAGATAGATATATGTACTTGATGTTTAATGACTGAACAAAGGTAAGGATAAGAGATTAATGATGAGCAGGTGTTCATATGATTAAGATTAGTGGAGCATAGTAAGTCAAAGTGGTCAAAGTAATGGATGTTTAATGGAGTTAAATTTTGGTGTAATTTATAGAGAGATAAGTGGAGTGTGATTATCCAAGATTATCAAGAGCATGAGATGAAGGCAAGTGGTCAAGGTTTAACTATGACTGTTTGAATTCAAATATTTGAATTTAATATAGGGAAAAACTAGAACTCTATGTTTTGTCCATATATTTCTATAGAAGTAATTTTTTTTTATTGATATACAAATTAAATATGAAAATACTCCATGTCACATCTAATGAACCTAATTTTAAAATCTATAAGTGTGTGAAGGCAAATATATTAAGGTTATAAGTTGACTGTATGTTCATGCATGGATTGTAAGTAACCCGAGAAGAGTAATTGAGATTATGTAGATGATTTTCTAGTATTTCATGGTAAATTAGATATTGGGTAGTATTTTATACTCCATGATGATGATCTATGTTCATTTTGAATAATTTACCAATTCTATATAGTATGAACAATGGTTTAAAAGGTGATTGTGTGTTCTCTCATAATTACTGTGTGCACAAAATATTATTTAAGCATTTTATGCTTAATCAAAATGGTATTATGATGGATATGGACACTTAAGGAGGACCTATAGATCATGTGAAATGGGTTTATGATTTGGAAAAAAATTCTTGTGTTCTTAGTTTTCTCAGAGATGTGTCAAAGAGCTTAATGGGTCTACATAGGACCTAAACATGACTTAGGACTATTTGAAAGTGGATTGTGCTTAAGTGTGATGCATGTGAAATTACTTAAGGGTGAAGGAATGTATTATGGATAAAAAATAAATATTGTTGTCTTTTTAATTCATGGATTCTCTATACATAGTGAATCCAAATGTAATGGTTTCTAGACTTGTAGAAGACTTTGTGAGAGAGTGAAAGGTGTGCATGTGAGAGTGGTGGAGTGAAGGAGAAGTAAATTTTCCTAGTGGATGGGTTGAGAAGTAGAGAAAATTTATGACTATGTTTATGACTTTTAGGTCATATTTATAATGTCATATAAGTTCTCTTGAAGTTTGAATATATGCAAAGAGGTATAAGTGTGCATATGAGGATAATATGAGTGAAGGAAAGAGATTATGGCATGCCTATGTGAGAGGCCTATTTGAGAGAGAGAGAGAGAGAGAGAGAGAGAGAGAGAGTTTATGCAGGGGTTAGAAAATATAAATCCATCATCAGGTGTTAAATACATAATTTATAATGTGAAGGTGTTTAAATTAAGGTCTAAATGACTTAGTCTTCCTTAGGGGCAATTGTTCCTTGTAAAATAGGGGTTTCATTAAATACCTTTGGTCAGGAGGATATGATCAAGGTTTACTAGTCTAAAGGAGTTAATCAGTCTATTTTTCATAATTTATTATAGGATAGTAGTTGATTTGTGTTATAGGCCTTAGACTGGGTTTTATTCCCCATGAGGGTTTCCCATTGGAACTATGTGTTGTGTGGTTGATTTTATCTATGTATTGAATGTATGAGCTCTCTTGTTACTACTTCTTGATCAAGTTGATATATGTTAATTGGTTAAAAGTTTAAAAGACTAAAATTGAAATTAAAATAGCTAGGCTTAGTAATTTATCCCCCCTCATTAGTGATTGTACATCTAACAATTGGTATCAAAGTAGGTGCTTTGGTAAAGGCTTAACAGCTTGAAGGTGATTCTAGGTACAATATGGGAGTCATCAAGGAGGTTTCTCTAGTAAGAAAGCACTGGTGTTCAATGAATCTAATTATACATTTTTGAGTGCCAGGATGAGGACATACATTATGTTCTTAGGTTTTGATGTATGATGTTTTGGATGGTTATGTTGCTCCTACTATTCCTCAATCTAGTACTATAGATAATAAGTTATTTGAGAATAATTATAAATTAATTAATTCCATCACTTACGGTCTTGCAAAAATTGAATTTACCAAGGTAATCTATTGTAATTTTGTTGAAGAGATATGAGACAAAACACAAATTATTTAGGAAGGATATTTAAATTTCAAGTTTGCTAAGTTGCAGACTCACAAAGGGAAATTTAATAGTCTCAACATGAATGAAGAAGATATTGTGGCTTCCTTTTTGTAGAGAGTTGATGAGATTGTGAACATCATCAGAGGTCTTGGAGAGAACCTTAAAGAGGATATTGTTGTTCAAAAGGTATTAAGTTATCTATCCCTCAATTTTGATTTGAAAGTATCTACTATAGAAGAGCATCACAACCTTACTCAGTTGAAGATGGATCAATTGCATGGCACCCTTACTGCCTATGAGATGAGGAAGAATGATGATATACCACCAATTAAGGAAGTAACATTCAAAACTAAAATGAAGACAAAGAAGAATTTTTGAGGTAATAATCTCAAGGAGGATGGCTTTTTTGATATATATGAGGATGAACTAATTTCTTTTATTTCAAGGAAATTAAGAGCAGGTTTAGGCAAGTATAAAGGTAAACTACCCCTCAAATGTTTCAATTGTGATGAGACAGGAAATTTTGATAACAAGTGCCCTCATAAGTATAAGTATGATGATGAAGAGCATGATCAAATTCATGATAATGGGAACACAACATTCAAATATGGTAAAATAAAAAATGGATTCATAATTTTTTATAATAAGAAGTACTTAAAGGATAAGAAAAGTCTCTACACCAAATAAAAATTTAGATCATTAGATGATAGTGAAGTTAGTGACTCAAAGTATGATCATAAATATGATGGTCTTGTTGAAGATAAATATTTTTTCATGGATGAAGAATGTATTAGATTGCATCAAAAGGGGTCTACTTTATGTGATTTAGATGATGATGAAGATGAGGTGGACTATGAGACTGCATTGACAAATGCTCATGAAGAATTGAATATTGAGAGTAATGTCAACAAGAAGATGAAATATAAACTTAAGGAATTTGAGGAGAAATTTAGTGTGTTTGTGGCAAGAATGGATGAAAATTCCAAGAAGCATGAAGATATGTTCAAGAATCTCAATTATCAATTGGAAATCATGTCTACAAGCCTAAAATCTAAAGAAGATGAATGTGTAAGGTATGTAATTGAAAATGAGTCATTGAAATATGAGTTAGAGGACATGTATAGTAAGGTAATATCATTTTTAATATTTAAAAAAAGATCAATTATCTAGACAACATTTTGTGTGATCAAAATCATGCAAGTGATAAGACTAGTCTTGGATACAAAGAAGAACTAGAGACTGAAACTCAAGATAAGATGAAAATCAATGTGAATATAGGTAATTAGACTTTGAAGATAAATCATCATACTAGGAATGAAGGTGCTTAGAGAATGAATACAAAATAGATCAGAAAACCAAATGCCATGAGGTATGTAAATTTCAATGGTTACTACTATACTTTTAATCAATTTGGACATAGAGCTAGAGAATGTAGAAGACATATTAAAAATGAATTTTCATGGAACTATGATAGGGGTCATAAGTAAAAAAGTGTGATCAAGGTTGAGTGCTTCAACTATCATGATATAAGATACTTTTCAAAACTTATACATTCAAGGTAATACAAGTTGAGTTTTCATCAAGGAGTATGATTTACTACAACTGTGAACAAAGAGGTCACATTGTCAGATTCTGTAATCAAAGGCCTACAAGACAAAATAGGTTTTATTAGGCTCTTAGAGTACAAGATAGAAGGTAATTAAGCTCATGGAAACCAAAGGTGATAAGTAATAATTATGAAGAGTCTATAGGTCTAAGTAATCTATTTGTTATGATAGAAAATGATATAGATGTTGAAGAGTAACAAGAGCTCTCATCAACTGCTCATGTTAAGAATGAAGAGACCAAGCTCAAAGATAAGACCAAGTTACTAGTTGAGGCTAGTTATAATGTAAGTATGGATCCAAGTAGACATCCTAATATTATTGAGTGTCATGTAAATAACATATATTAACTATAAATAGTGATAAGGTTCCAAGTTGCAAGGTTGATGCTTCAAATTAAAAGGTATGTCAAGATTACATAATTTCTCTATGTGTTGTCAATTCTATCTTTGAATAAAAGGAAAGTGATATAGAATAAGAAATAGTTGTCATGGTTTAGAATAAGAAGAAGAAGAACAAGAGAAAGAATTGGTATAGCTATAAGAGGATTCCATTGGCTACTAAGGAGATGTGGGCCACTCCTAGATTCACTTTGTTTTAGAGCATTATGGTGTAAAGGATGTCTCTGTCTATGATTATTAAAGAGACTCCTTTTAGTGGATAAGAAAGTGTTTTTGTGGTGTTATTTAGATGGTCTTAAAGGTTTATATATGAGTGTTTTTAGTTTGAGTAGGTATTTATAGGTGGAAAATATGTTGAGGTGATGTCATAATGTTGATAACTATATATAAAGTAGTCTATTGGGTCAGATTAAAAGTTACCAAATGGAAAAGGAGGATTTGTGATTTATCAAGATGATATTTTTTCATCGAAAGGTTTGTTGACCTTATTCTATCATTATCTATGTGGTTTTATGATTTAAAGGTATGTTAAACACATTTTAGAGATTTTTGTTAGCTCTTGGATTTCCCAATTTTTACTTAAAAGCTTGTAGGTCCTAAAATGGGTTATAGGAAGTAAAGGTTCCCAATGGTGTGGAAGTTACAATCTTGGTCTAGAATTTTTTAATGGTCATTTCCAATTTTACAAGAATTTTCATAGTGTATGTTGATTAGAAGTTATTATGTTGACTTATTTGTTTTGAGATTCTAGGGTTTTGGTCTCTACCAGAAGAGTGATCTACCTTCTGAGTTGAGGTATGAGGATTCTTAATATGTTTAATGGGCCAAATGGGTTTTCATTTCAATATTCACAAAGATTTGAAGGATTATGGTTCTTAATTTATTCAAGTTTTTATCAAGTTGGAAGCCTAATTGGGTAATACGTTTGTGAAGGAATTATGTTACAGAGGATGAACTAGTTGTTGAAAATTGGTGTGCTTAAGGGGAATATGAGAGTGTTCTAGATATGAATTTTTAGGTCTTGAAGTTGTGTCCATATAAAATTGTGGGATTTGCAAGTTTTAGGTAGGGTTATAAGAAGGCTATATCAGCCTAATTTGAATAAGATTACATTTTGATCAATTTATCCAAAATAACAAAGTATGTTTGTATCAAAGAGAGTTTTCAAATAGGTTTAGAGCATGTTTCCTTTTTGTTGATTGGCATGAATTTATCTTCGTGGTCCTTATGGTAGCTTGAGGGAGAAGGCTAGTAATTATGTGTGGTGGTTCTTCATGGTGTGTGGAGATCTGAATATGCTCAAATGGTGTAATTTCTCAAAAATATTAAGGGGAGTCCCTCTTATATGTATATTGGTATGTTCCTTAAGATTTTAGTGTTTTTTTGTGTTATTTCTTCATTGGTTGTTGTGCTTAGTTAAAGAAGAGTTTTGGCATAGAGAAAGAGGAAGTTGTCAAGGAAAGAAGAGGTTAGATCAAGGTAAGGGGGAGTTTGTATCATATTTATAAGATGGTCCTTTCATATTGATAGGAATTTTAGGTCCTAAAGAGTAGTTGGTACCCACTTTGTCATTGTGTCAAAGGGGGAAAAAGTTTTTATTGTGAGAGTACTTTAAGAGAGAGAATGTTAGCTGAATAGTGTTTGTTAACATCAATAAAAAAAGGGGTAGATTGTTAGAGAGTTATAAATGATGTCATGGAGGTGTTCTAGTGAGTGGATAAAGTGCTTTGATATCCTAATTAATAATTATAAAGTGTGCAATGTGCTTGCTATAGTATGCTTGAATGAGGCTTGGTTGATATTCTATTTTGGAATGGTCAGAGATGTTTAGGGATGAGTATGGATTATTGATCATGTTAAAAAGGTTATATAATATGTTTAATATGATTGGAGATATTATGTGCATAAGTGGAATTCATCTGGTAGTTCATTATTTTCATGTAGACAATTTGGGTCTAGTGGTAGAAAATATGAGTAAGTAGTTTGCTAACATCACTATTGTCACATGTGGATGAGTTAGGGGGAGTAGGTCATATGGTTATGATAAAATTAGTCCCTAGTTTCTATGATATAAATCCTAGTTCATGCATCTAAGTTAAATAAAAGATATGTGGGTGCTAAGTTAGGCGCCCAGGCATTCTAACAGTGTTTTCCCATATTTAGCGAAATTTACAATGAGGCAAGAAGAACTAAGTAAGCATATTGATGAAGTTATATATCAAACATGTGGATGTTTTAGGAGAACATGACTATATGGGTTTTATAAATTTTGAGCCTAGTTTATTTGTGCTAAATTTTAGGTCATGCACTGAATCTTAACAAAAGTTATGCATGTGCAAAACTGGGCCCCCAGGTAGTTTGACTGTGTTTTTCAATACTTAGACAAATTTGCATGTGATAAGAAAAGCTAAGTAGAAATTTTAATGGTGTTATATATTTCACATGTGAATGTGCCAAGATAAATTTATCATATGGGTTTATTCAATTTTGATCCTAGTTAGCTTGTGCTAAAATTCAAATCATGTGATGAGGCACGTCAGAAGATATGCTTGTTCAAAGTTGGCCTCCCAAGTAGGTTTTGACATAGTTAGATCTATGATAAAGGATTTTGATAAGGAATTTTAATGGTGAAATATCTCACTCATTTAAATTTCCAATATATTATTCGTATATGGGTGGATGATCCTATGTGAGGAGATCATTTGATCTAAATTTGATGTCCGGTGTCAAAGCATGATGAAAGTTATTAAAGTCGAAAGTTGGCCTTCCACGAAGATTATAGTGGTCCCCATAGTTAGTCAAATATGCAAGAGGTAAAGTTTGAATATTTATCAAAGGATATTTATGGAGAACATCTACTCCAATATTTTAGGAAGTAGTGAGATATCTAGATGTGCATGGTTTTTAATGACTAAGCAAAGGCAAAGATAAGAGATCAATAGTGAGTGTGTGTTCATATGATTGAGATCAATAGAGCATAGTAAGTTAAAGTGGTTAAAGTGATTGAAGTTTAACAAAGTTAAAGTTTGGTGTAATTTTGATAGAGATAAATAGAGTTTGATTGGCCAAGTTGAGGGATAACACAAGTTGAAGGTAAGTGGATGAGGTTTAACTATAATCATTTGAATTCAAATAATTGAATTTGACATAGGGAAAAACTAGAGCTCTATATTTTGTCCATATATTTAAATAAAATTTGAATTTTCTATAGATATAAAAATAAAATATTAATAAAACTCCATGTCACATTTAATGAACCTAATTTGAAAATCTGAAAGTGTGTATAGTCAATGATATTAAGGTTCCAAGTTGACTATGTGTTTGTACATGTAAGTAACTTGAGAAGAGTAATTGAGATTATGTAGATGTTGTTTTGATGTTTCATGGTGAATTGGATATTGGTGATTATTTTATACTCCATGAGTATTCTCTATGTGAATTTTTAAAGTTTGACCAATTATATGAAGTATAAACAATGGTTTAGAAGGTGACTATATGTCCACCCATATTCATTATGTGCACAAAATATTATTTAAGCATTTTGTGCTTAAGTATAATGGTATTATGATGGATATGGACACCTAAAGAGGACCTATAGACTATGTGGCATGGGTTAATGAGTTGGAAAAGTTTTCTTATGTTCTTAGTTTGTTTGGAGATGTGTCAAAGAGCTAAATGGGTCTCCATAGGACCTAAAAGTGACTTAGGCCTATTCGAAAGTTGGTGATTAATTATAACCCATTTGATATGATTTAATAATGAATGCATGAATTGTGGCTGATAAGGAAATATTTTGGCCTTATTAATTCATGAATACTCTATATATAGTGAAACTAAATGTGTTGGTTTTTAGGCTTGTATAAGACTTTATGAGAGAGTGCAAGGTGTGCATGTGAGAGTGGTGGCATGAAGGAGAAGTAGTTGTGACTAGTGGATGGGTTGAGAAGTAGAGTAGATTTTTAACTATGTGTATGAACTTTAGGTCATATTTTTGATGTCAATATTTATTCTTTAATTTTCACTTTTATGACTAAGAAGAAATAAAGAGATAAAAGTTGTGGAAAAGGGTAAAATAGATATGCTAGAAAAAACATGGTAGAAATGTGCATGTGAATTGAAAATAAGACATTTATTTTCCATTTTATTTACACATGGAAATAAGGTTTTGGAGAAATATAAATTGTAAAATGATTTTGTATAGAAAAATGAGATGCCCCAAACTAAGAAAGACCATTGGGTAAAATACTAGCCCAAAATCAAAACCACATGGAAGTATGTATTATCTTTAAATTTTATAGATATCTAAATATTCATTCTATTTTATGAGAAAAAATTGCATAATAGATCCCTGTGACTATGTTTCATTTAAAAACATTGGTTAAAAATAGACAAGGATAAGTCCACATTATGAGGATAGGTATGTAGTGTATTGTTGTCTATATGATTTAACTTTGTTGAAGTTGATTATATAAATAAATATTTGATAATAAAAACTTCTTTTATGTATACTTATTTCCTTGATCTATAAAAATGTCTTGTTTAATACTCATATAATGTGTGAGAGGCATTGTTTATTGAAAATTTAGTGAAATATGTTATGTACTAAACATAAATATAAGTGACATATGTAAATAAGTAATCTAAAAACATAAGAATATGGTTAAAAGTCCTTATTTTTATATTTTTCAAAATATTTTGATTTTTTTATACATTTTGGAATATATTAATGCTTTTTTAATTTGTACATATTTTAAAAGTAAAATATGCATAAGTGAAATTTGAAAACTGATTTTAAAAAACAAGGTAAGAAAGAAGGTTTTAAAAATGGAATAAGAAAGGGGATATTTGAACAAGCCTCAATAAGGTGTTGAAACATAACATGGCAAGAAAAAAGGTCAATAAAATGCCCAAATGTAGATATATGTGTAGTTTAGTAAAGATGGAAAGAATGGTCATGTCACCACATGTAAAAGCAGACGTATGTGATCATGGAAGTAAAAATGAGATCTAGAACATGTATAAATGTGTAATAATTGAGAAATGAGTTGCCATGAAGGATTTGTAGTGAAAGCTTAGTAAGATAATTTTCTTTTGTTATGAAAAATGGGTTGAAGAAAACAAGGGAACATGTTCCCCAAAATTCAAAATAGAGCCAAGGGTTAGAATAAAATTGGATTAGATGTAGAATAATAAATAAATAAATAAAGAAGTTATGTACACATAAGCACTAGGAAAGTATGATATCTAATTATTTAGTTAGATGAAAACTTTCATGGAGTGCCCACATAAATAACATATTCACTTGATTTGTTTTATGATAAACCATCTATTTTAATAGGTTCCCACTATGTGAAACTTTCTAATTCATTATAATGTATCACTTGTGCCATATTTGAATCAGAGCCTCCTAATGAGATATGCTTAACGATGTACCATTTTATTATAATTATGTTTTTCTTATAAACCTAACCATTGGACTTTCTTGTTGAAATGTGAGTTCATCATAAATAGTACTAAGTGTAACTCCCATTGATTTTTTCCATTATTTCCAAAGAATATAATTTTATTGTTGTAAAGTAAGATCAATATGAAATAATGCATAACATGATTTTGGGCCCCATGTGATTGGTAATATAATAGATCCAATGTAGTGTATGGGACCTGCAACTTGATGTAGATTTTATGTGTCATACCTAAGATATTGAGAAGATCAATAATACATCTATTAGTTTTTTAGAGACATGCAACCAAAAAATTAGTAGATTATTTTCCATCCATAAATGGTTTTATAATGAGAGGATATAGATATGAATAAATTTGTGTTAGGATTTATTTTGTGACCATATTTGTAAGGGGATCCTTTAATTCTTAGTTTGAAATTCCTTTATTAAGAAATCATTCTTTGAATAGACAAAAAAATTTATTTGATGATTGTATGATCCAGAAAAAACTTTAGGTAATGATCTGAGCAATAATTTAGGTGATAGTTGAGGTGACGGTCCTACCCCAATTGGTGGTAGAAATTTCAGGAGCCATAACTTTTACACCATAGCTCCATTTGACTCCCCATTTAAACTATTGGAAAGATAAGATTGAGGGGAAAACTATGAGTGGGAATTATGACACCAAATTATTTATCCATTCCATATAATCCACATATATTAAACACTTCAATCATATCAAAATAACTGAACATTATTGAGCTTGATCTATAGAGTTTTGCTCTAGTGGATGAGAATCAGATCAAGACACAATTGAAATACTTGATAAAGGATATTGATGCAATGAGGAAAATTGATTCTCAAAGAGGGAGGAATGATCTATAAAACACTTCAAGTAATGATTTGGGAAACACTTTAGGTGACAATTCAGGCAACGGTCTTACCCCAATTAGTGGTAGAACTTTTGGGAGCCATAACTTTTGCACCATAGCTTCGTTTGACTAGTGGTTTAAACCATTGGAAAGATAAGAATGAGTGGAATTACAAGAGATGTAAAAATCTCCACTCAATGGGTTTTTAACCATAAAAACCAAATGGAATTACCATAAATTTCAATTTTAGTAGTGCAATCTAAAAATAGTAAGTTTCTAAAAATAGTAATTTCTCAAATTCTGTAATGTTGTAAATCATGGAAGTCTAAAAACTTCATCTCCCTTGATATTGGTGACCTTAAATATCCTCCTCTTACCTTCAAAGTATGTATGAAAATAAATTTATCTTGAAAAGGCAATGAAACATCTCTTCTAAGAGATGGGCATATGTTTGAATCTGCAAATTTGATCAAAAAAACATCTCTTCTCAGAGATAGCATTATTATAATTATGTTATTCTTGTTTCTAGAATTATATTTCAACCAAAGATCTTATGTTTTGGATCATTGTATTTTCAATTTTTAATTTTTAAAGCTTTAAATTGTTCCTTAGAAGGTATAATCATTGTATGATTAGAAGTACTTGAATAAGTGGAATGTTAAATTACTTATGATATGGTATTGAAAGTATTTTTTGTAATGTGTTGTTCATAAATTATTTCTTTACCATTATTTTTATTAGAGATATATCCCCATATTTACTTAATCCAATTGATGTAAATAAAGAGTGAGATAGGCTTTCATTTTCATGAATGTGATTGAAAGATAATTTTCACATTTTATCATCTATTAATTCATGTATATTCTCATCATAACTACTATGGTAATATTCCATTTTTAAAAATATATACTCTACATTAACTAATAATTCTAATAATACTAATTTTAAAAGTTTAAAAAAAACAACAAAGAAGATCATCCAAGAAAAGTAGATTAGATTTAGCGATCGAGTTTAGTGATGGAGAAAAGAAATGTCAATGATAGTTAGGGGGGCCTAGGTGAGTCAAAAGTGTTTCTCATAAAATTGGGCTTGAAGAGTGGTTTTTCCTCTTCCACACAAGGATTCTTTGTACCTTGACACATTCTAACACCAAAATCATTTTTGATAAGTTCAATACACCAAATGGAAAGGTTAGTAATACACCTACCCTTATCAAGGATCCTTAGGTAGGGGATGAATCCATGACATTGGGCTTTACTAGGTAGTCAATAAGCCATAAGAAATTCTCATGGGTGAATAATCTCAAAGGAAACATAATAGAGTACAAAGAAGTCTACATAACAACAAATATATCATAAAATATTTGAGAGGATTTCACATTGCAATCCCTAATGATTTGAAAACTAAGGATTATTTATGGTTGTCTTCTTATTTGGTTGGAAAATTCCTTGGTTTGCATCCAAATATAGAAAGTTTCAGGGCTTGGGCTAAGATCTACTAGAAACTAGAAGGATCTATGGACATCTCATCACTTAGTAATGATTTTTTCTAACCAAATGTACCAATGATGATTAAAATGTTCAAATCTTAGTATGAAGCCCTTGGTTCATCAAAAGATCAGACATTTTTTTGAAAAAATTGAAGGTAGGCTTTGACCCAAAATAGGAAAACATTCATATGATGCCCATCTTGGTGTGTCTTCCTTGTCTACCTTTATAATTTTGGGAAAAAAGACTTATTCATCAATATAGAATAAACATTTGGCTATGTTATCACCTTTCACTCTGAAACTATAGCCAAGACCCATATGGTACATACCAAATTTTGTGTCAATGTAAGGATGGATCAAGAACTACCCCCTTTTGTTATTCTCAATTCCTCAAGTGGAGAAAGGATTCATAAAATACAATATGATTACTCTTTACTAAAATGTGAAGTATGTAGGAAGCTAGGATATATGACTAGAAATTTCCCCTCCTTTGTAAAAAAATGAAATGAATTTATCTTCAAAAAGGATCAACACACTCGGATGAGGAAACCTAATCCCAACAAAAAAGATATTTTTTCAAAGATTCAACCTTCTTCTCAAGAAAATCATACCCATTTTAGGGATCCTTCTTTGAATAATCACATTTTCTCTACCAAGGATAAGACTACAACATCTTTAGAGATTTTAGATGCTTATAAATCAATATATAATCTAGATTTAGTAGAGGTTAACATAAGAAACATTGTTAATTCTACATAGATTAATAAGGTGATAGATGAAAAGATAATCAAAGTTCTAAAGTGGATAAAAAACATAATTATTTTAGGAAACTGTCAAGCAAAAATACAAAGCCAATTTAACCTCAGCAAGCGAGATCATGAGACTTTATATCTTCAAAATACTATAAATCCTCTAATAGATTATGCATCCCTAGTAGATCAGAATCTTTTATAATGTTTATAAAATATGGGAGATAGTGAGATTGGGTGTGTGTGTCCACAAGGATCCTATTTCTATTAGAAGGTACTTTTTTTGACATAGCCCAGGAACACATGGTCATGGAAAATGAAATGGAGAGAAAAGAATTATCTAATGGGCTATCTTCTTCTTGTACCTCCCTAATATTTAATATATATTATACTAAAAGGATATATTCTTCTTGTACTTACCCAAGATTTAAGATATATTATATTAAAGAGGTGAAGGATTTTACTTCAGATAGATATAAGAGGAAAGTAGATGTATGTTTAAGAAAAAAAAAGGGTAGATATTCTCATCTGAAATTAGAATGAATAAAATAGAGAATGAGATAGTGAATGGTTATCAATCAATTCTAAAGCTCAAATTGAGTAGAGAAAACACTAGGTAGTAGAATAAATAAGAATAATTAAGGTTATGTCATGGAATATTAGGGGTCTAAACTAAATTAGCAAACAGATTTTTCAAGGATATAAGGATTACTAATCAATAAATAATTCTTAAAATCAAAGAAAAAAATGGCTAGTAACATTTTTAATCAAGCCTAAGATTAGATTTAAAAGGAGGCAATGTTCAATAATATAGGCTCTAAGGGCACATATGGATGGATTTACACCTTTTGGGATGATAAGAGGGTAAAGGGTGTTTTTTTTTTTTTGAAAATAGGCACCATCTAGTTGTTTTGTTTACTAATATTTTGTAGGATATTTATTGGACTCTTTCAAATATATATGCTCCTAATATGATTGTTGGACAAAGAATACTATGGAATGATATAGTTTCTTTTAGGAAAACATTTAAAATGTTTAAATGGATGTTAGTGGGTGATTTAAATACCTTATTTAGTGTAGGAGAGAATAAATGGGGTTTCCAATACTTATTAGATAGTTCGGAGGAATTGGTTGAGTTCATTACTATCAATGATCTATTTGATATCAAGCTTAGAGGATCATGTTTCACTTGGTTGAATAAGATGATAAATAATTATCTTATTTTAAAAATATTGGATCATGTTCTCATATCCATTGATTGGTTTAGTAATTAGGATTTCTATTTATCATCACTTCCCAAGATTGGATTGGATCACAATCCATTAGTGCTAAACATTTTAACAAGTTTTAAAACTCAGAAAAGACCATTCAGATTTGCATATATGTGGTTCTCTCACCCAAATCCACTAGTAAAAATAAAGTAATGGTGTAATGTGGATGTTATAGGGACAACTATGTTTAAATTTTATTATAAATTAAAAAATGTTAAGAATAAAATCTATGTTTGGAATCATGAAGTATTTGGAATATCTTCCTCTAAAAAGAGTATATCAAATCAAATTTTCTTAGTATTGATGATTATGTCAGCTCCCAAGGCCTAAACAAACATATACATCATTAGAAGCAAGATCTAGAGGCAAAATTTCAATCCATTCTTGACCAAGAGGAGTCTTTCTAGAGACAAAAATTAAGGTTTACTTGGTTGAAGAATGGAGTTCATAACACAATTTTTTTCCATTTAACTATGCTCAAGAATATAATTCATAACAAACTTAATAAAATATTTGATGAAGATGGATCCATTCATACTTATCCTATTGACATTAAAAAAAACTATGAGCTTCTTCAAATATCATTTTACTCCCAACTTGATTCTTGATAGATACTTGACAAAAAAAAATCTTCAGCATGTCCCTACTCTTATTAGTGACAATGATAATGATAGCATGTTGAAGTATGTTATATAAGAGGAAATTTAGGTAGTAGTTTTATCAATGAAAAATTATAAATCATCAGGCCCAAAAGGCTTTCTAATGGATTTTTTCCAAAATTATTGGGATATTATTCAACATGATTTATGGGCTGTGGTGGATGATTTTTTTTAGTTTGGTAAAATTCTTAGTAATAACTTTATAGTTCTCATTCCCAATAATATAGGGCCCTATAAATTCAAATATTTAGGCCTATAAATATGTATAATTCGATCTATAAAATCTTTATGAAGGTTATGGCATTGAGGATTTAGTCACTTTTTTAAAAAAAAAAAATCTTCTAATCAAGGAGGATATGTCTTAGGGAAGCAAATCTAGGATGGTATTATGGTATTATATGAGATGACACACTCCATGGATGAAATTAAATAAGTAGGTATGACTTTTAAAATTTATACGGCCAAAAATTATGATAGAGTTGACTAGGGTTTCTTGGATTTAGTTTTAAATAAATTTGGTTTTCATAAACATATAAGAAGGTTGATTTATAGCAACATTTCAACAACCACATTTTCTATCATTATTAATGGTTTCCCCACTGGATTTTTTAGAAGTGATCATGGTATTAGACAAGGTGTCCCTTTGTCTCCCTTCATTTTCATTTTAATGGAGGATTCTCTTCATAGGAACCTTTTTAATGCACGTACATAAGGTAGCCTTAAGGATTTTAAACTGGACTCTCAAGATCAACCCTTTATTCAACATTAATTTGTTGATTATATGATTATTCTTTCATCTACTTCAGTTAAGGAGGCTAGGGAAATAAATCTTATTCTAGATAGGTATGTGGTTGTATCTAAGAAATTGATTAACTACTTCAAAAGTGACTTATTTTTTATGAATACATAAGGTCTCTATCAAATTAAAATTACACATATTCTAGATTGTCAGATCAAGGATCTTCCCTTAATTTATTTAGGCATGCCACTATTGAGAGGGAAAATCAAGGTTAAATCTTTGTACCCTCTAATTGAAAGGTTTCAAAGTAAGCTTTTTGGCTAGAAAGGTGCACTACTTTATCAAGTAGATAAAGCATTGCTCATCAAAAGTGTCTTACAGAGCCTCCCCAACTATATTATGTCCCTTTTCAAAATTCCCAAGGCTATCTAGGAATAAACTAATAAAATACAAACAAGTTTATTATGGATGGGAGTGAAATATATTCATAAATACCCTCAAGTGACATGGGATAAGGTCTACCTACCAAATTCCTTTAGAGGGTTAGGTATTATAAATATCTCCTCCATGAATAAAGCATTAATCAGGAAACATTGTGGGTTATTCTTCAAGGAACCCACTCCTTGGGTGAACATATTTTGTTCCAAATATCATCGATATATACATTTTTATTTTGTTTCTAACTAAGGCTACTTTTATCAAAGGGTCATCAATTTGGAGTTTTATTTCTAAAAATATTGGTACTATACTAAAAGGCTAAAAGTGGAAGCAAGGTAATAGTCATAATATTAGATTCTAGAAGGATCCTTTGATTCTAAATCAATCACTAGAGACTCTTGAGCCATTACATCAAATCGCTCATCCTATCTCGCTTGTTTTAGGAGATATGATGGTAGATTACATTTAGGTTTGTAATGGTAGGAAAATATAGAAACATCTCACCATGGAAATTATTGATGTTGCTTCACCCATCATTGTTTCATATCTTGATTTCATACTCAAGGGTAATTATATCATAAATCTTTAGTGAGAGGATGAACTAGTTTCGATCGATTTAGTAAATAGGAAATATCATGTGAATTCTAGTTATTTGAAGATTCAAAATCTGATAGAGAGGGTTAATCCTTTGGGTCAAGCTTGGAACAAAAATATTATTCCTAAAATCAACATCTTCATATGGTCAAGTGTTCAAAATAAAGTTCTCATAATGGATAATCTAAGTAAAAGAGGCCTTTATGTGGTTAACAAATGTATATTATGTGAGGATACCTTAGAACATGTTAATCACATTTTCTTTGATTGTGTGTACACATTCCATATTTGGGGATCTCTAATACAAAAATTTAATATTTTTTGGGTTCTCACTCCATATATTATGGAGGCTTGACAAGCTTGGTCATGTCCCTTTATCAACTAAGAAATCAAGGAGATTTGGCATCTAGATTTCCCTCATCTTCTATGGGGTATTTAGAAGGAACATAACAACAAGATATTCTAAGACAATAAAAGACCCTTCTTTAGAGTGTCTTATAAGATATTTTCCCTTGTATCTAAAAATTTCAAAAATAACAAATGGGGAAAAAGGTCTCCCTTCTTGCTATTTGAGGAAACTATTACTAAGGAGTTGTAGCTCAACATTGAGAATAGGCCCCTAGTGGATCCTAATATTTCCTTGAAGAGATTTGTGATATGGCTAGCTCCCCAACATGGTTGGGTAAAATTAAATTTTGATGAGTCATCCAAAGGGAACCTTAGACTTTTAAGATGAGGATGGGATATATGGGATAATTAGGGAGAGATTATCACTGCTTATGAAGGAAGCATATGATTCTAAGAAAATCATTTCTTAGAAGCATTAGCAGCCTTATGGGGGGTTCATGTGGATCTTGAGTTAGTTTGTAAAAATATAGGTATTAAGGGGAATTCCCTCAATATTATAAATTGTATCAAAAATAATAATATGGTTACCTAGTACATATTACATATTATAGAAGAAATAAATTAGTTAAATAATGGATTTCATAAGGTCATATGTTAGCATACTTATAGGGAAGGCACTATGTTGGTGGACTCCTTTGCCAATAAAGGGGTAGAGGCCAATGAGTTCAAAATTTGGAGGGTCAACCTAATCATATCAATGATATCATTAGTAAGGATAATCATAACATCATGACCCTAGTCACGAATATGTGGGATCTATGATCAGGATTAGCATGACATGTCATGCTTTGATAAGGGTGAGTACCTTGTGTGAAGTAATAATAAGGCATCTAATAATATAAAGAATTGGTTTAATAATTCCTACCAGTACTCAATAAAAAAACTATTTAATATTTCAAAAGCCATTGTTATTTATGGCTTGCATCACTTTGGTAGCCTTTCAGTTTCAACTTTGGGAAAGTCTAATAATAGGTGTTCTACCATGGGGGGAGATATAAATAGAGTGGAACTCATGAATGTTGATCATATCAGAAAGAAGTTGAATCTTTAGGAAATTATCCACATATAGAGTATTACTAATTTTATTAATCATATTTGTGGATATGATGTGTATCTTTCACATCAATTTTATAATAATTAGTTGATAGGCTAGTCAACATCTAAAATATTTTAGTAGAAATCATTGAGGAGATTATCTCCAAGGTTACATGGCTCAAGATTGAAGAGATTAAGTATATAAGGTTAACCACAAGCCTTGATCAGGAGAAGAATAAATTTTTGGTTGGTGATAAGAGTCTCACAACTTTTTAAGGTGTATGTTAAAGGGAATATTTCTTAGTTCCTTTTGAAAATGTGGCTGAGTAGGTCTTTAGGTATGTTACCCTTGATGGATGTTAGAAATTTGTACATTACTATCATCTTCCATTAATTAGTTCTATCTCGATTATAATATCCCCATCAACATTACTTTTTATAGTCTTCATTAGTTGGACGATTCTATTAATGAGGTTAAATTGGGTAAGAAAATAGATCCATTGCATCAGACTATCATTTTTCTTATCTACAAGTTTTTCAATCTTAGAACCATGTTCCTTAGTATCCCATTGCTAAAAATATTAATATGAAAATTTATCCTATTAGGCCTTCCAAATGTATTCTAAGAATAAATTTTAAGTCTAAACCTAATAAGGTTGAGTCCCTGATTATGCCTCATAGTAGGGTGGATTATAAGGAAGATCACATAGTCAATGATTAACCCTTATATAACCCACATTCAATGATTGATCTAGAAGAACATACCAGTTACAAGAGTGATAAGCATACTCTAAAGGAAAATTATATTTAAATCAAGGTTAATTTTCCTTTCATTTGGGAAAGGGAGAAGTATAATTTATTGAGCAATAGGCTTATTAACAAAAATGTTGGTGTTAAGACTGGTAACCTGCAACCTAATGTTTGATCAAATTTGATCATCCAACAATCAAGGCATACTATAGAAACTATAGGATGAAGTTAACCTACATAAATATTTCATTTGATGGTTTATGAAGTATTATACTCTCCTAAAGTAGGACATTAATAATTTCAATAAGATGGATGTGATTTTTTTCTTGAAGGAGAAATAAGTAGATATGTCTACTCAAATTGAACTTCTTACTGATAGAATTACTATGCTAGAAGGGGATAATAAATAGATCAATGATAAGCTCAATATCCTTTTTATTTTTATCAAAGTTATGGTTAACAATGATATGTAAAGTATAGAAGGTTTATTTTTGTTTTTTAATAATGAAAAAGATAATGAGGATGGTATTAGACCCAAAAAGAAGCTCAAAGGGGTCACTACTAAGAATGAGAAGGAAAAGTTGGTAGTTGGAATAGATAAAAACTTTCAGATTATGACTAAGTAGTGGTCCATGAAATACGAGGAATGAAAGAAAACCCATAGTTAAATTTTTTTTCTTTTTTATGAAGGTTGCAGGTCATCTATTTCACTGTTGTGTTTATGTTCGTTTATTCATATGGATAAGTATTTGCTTGATATGTTTGTTGATTATTTTTTTTATGTTCTTGGCTATGGTGATGGTTCTTTTATACAAGTAGGGTCATTTTAAAACCATCTTTTACCTACAATAAAAACTAATAATGATAATTATGTAATAGACACTATGGAATCTTAAAGAGGTAATTCATGCTTATATTTATTCATGATAGGATATTCTAGTTGTGTAGATATGTGTTACTTTAACGATATTTATTTTATAAGTTTTTCAATGTGTTGAAAACTTGGATAATTTTATTCAATGTTATTTACATGACTTGACTCACCCACCTCATAAATATGTATTTGAAAAATTGGAATTGGTTACTCAAGTGATATGAAAGAAACATTATCAGATTGTGTGATTTTACAACATCGAAAAGATGTATAATTTGTTATAATTTTATAATCATGTGAACTATATATAAACTTAATTCATATGTGAAATTTACAATGTATATCCCATATATCATGATTTCATGTGGTCCCAATAATAGATTATATTGAAATGGATCCTTAACAACTTGAAAGATAATAGAGACCATTTTAGGACCTACCAATATATCCAATATAATAATTCCCATTACTAATGTTGGATTATTATCGATTATATCTAAATGTTTCTTAATTTTTTTTAATATTACTCTTATTTAATCATAATGTTGTGTGAAATTATAACTACAAGCATTTATTCTAGAGCTAGTGTCAAATAAAACTTTATTTATAAATTTTTAATTAAATTTGAACCTAGATAAATAGTGGAAGATTATGATAAATAATGTGTTATCGAGGTAAGTATTATTTATCAAAATAAATATTAGTATTGACATATTTGAAGGTTCTCATAATAGAATAAAAATAAGTTGGTTGTGTGTCTACATGAATAGTAGCATCTCAAAACATTGAGTATAGAATATCTTTATAATTTTCCCCTTTGTAACAATTCCATAATATAAATCTTTACAAGTGTATTACACAATTTCTCATTGAGATCATACCCTATCGTTTGAGAATCTTGTATTTAATTTTATGGATTTGAAGGAGGAATATTTATAGTAGGTGTTTGGGGTTGGGAAGTGTAGGGAAGTTTTTCTCATCTAGTTTGAACACCATGTACTTGAGAGTCAAAAATAAATTTTGGATGAATAATAGGTATAAAATAAAATATAGTAACTATAGGGTGAGTGTTAGTATAAGGAATCATGAAGGGTTGAGATATTTAACATCTATTTGTGATAAGAATAAACTCAGATTGAATATTAAAAAATGTGGTAGAAACAAAGGGTATGATATCATGAGATAACTTATCTTGACTTTGTCCACAATGGGTGGAGTCTTCTTTATAACCAAGGCCTCTAGCTCCAAAATTGGTTGAGATATATGAAATATTTTACCCCAAACTAATATGATACTTTACAATACCCAACTCATAGAAAGGGATGGATTTATGAGAAAGAGTAGAGGAGGAATTATGAGCACAATAGGAAGTAAAATAGTGTAAGAGTCATCAAGGTATGATTATTTTTCTTGATTATATTCAATTAAAAAAAAAAATTATATATAATGAATAACATGTTGAAATGGAATAAAAGAGGAAACCATAATTTCCATAATCTAATGTAAAATATGGATAAAATCATTTTAAAACCTATTTCCATGTAAAAATAAATAAACACTAAATCTAGTGCTACCTAATGAATCAAGATAATTGTGTCTATGTATACAATATAATCAAGCATAGATGCTATCTAAGAAGATAATTCAAGAAAAATTCAAGGATAAAGGGTGATTTAATCAAGGTTTTTAATGATTTTTAGGCTCTCATATATACTTTATCATTAATTGATTAGTGTTCACCAAACATTTTAGAGCATAGATTACATATGTATAACCATACATGTATCCCACTAACTCTATTTTGGAGGGTAAGATAGGAGTAACTTTTTTTGATGATATGCTACTCTCCCATGCACCACAAATAATATGGTTAAAAATGATTTTTATTTGTGTAGATAATGGATCCTAGGAATTTTTTATATACCATGAGGCACATGGAAACTAATGTTCATGTTTATAACTATACTCTAGCTATGAGTATTGGAGTAAAATACCTCATGTCATTATTTATGTAAATATAACATTTAATAAACCTTTTTGATAGTAGATAATTAATTTAATTTTTTTATAATACAACTTATAAAATAATTAAAATAAAAGTCAAATATTTTTGAATAGGAAAACAACAAAATTCAATCTAAAGTCAAAAGAAAGAGCTTCTATTTTGGTATCTATCTAAGGTGAGAAGACAAAAAAAATTAATGTTGGATTGTTTAATTTTTTTAAAAATTGAATCATTATGTTATAGATAGTATCTAAGGTTGAGGACTATATTCTTTTAGTTTTAGTAATTTATAGAATTAAACTAAAACCCTAAGACAAAAATAAACAAGAAACAAATAGTGTTCTAACTA
Organism: Torreya grandis; assembly: GCA_037957365.1. Classification (NCBI taxonomy): domain Eukaryota; kingdom Viridiplantae; phylum Streptophyta; class Pinopsida; order Cupressales; family Taxaceae; genus Torreya; species Torreya grandis. Next base: position 2,081,719 of record JARHVA010001887.1, read on the forward strand.
AAGCAAGCTCACCAAACTATTTACATTAGAACTAATTATGAATTTAAATTAAATATAGATATAAATTTAAAATATTTAAATTTATTTAAGATGATATATAATATAAAATATGTTAAAATACATAGATTTATGTAATTTACAAAATTTATACTTTAAAAAAAAATAGAAACTAGGGTTAGGGTTATAGAATTATCCTTACAACTAATTTATTTCAGACTGTATTAAATTTTTATGGATTTCAAATATTTGAGAATACTTGAAAACACACATGTATTATAAAATAATGACTCATTATCTGTTGTGACAAGTCTTTAGGAGGCACACAAGATTGTAGTGCATTCTAGTATGCTTACTATGAATTTGTCATATTAGGTTGTGTGCTAGATATGAAAATATAAGTTTTTTATTTCCTTCATCTATATATGACCTATTTTTGTGTGGAGAATGAATTGATATAGATAATACCTATAAAATAATAACCCTAATCCTTCATAAACACACAAAATAATATCAAATGCAAAATGGTACAAAAAGGAAGGAAGTGTGAATGGTCAAGATATCCTTATAAAACTACTCATTGATTGAGTATTACCTACATATCCCAAAGATTCTCATGCCAATTTATTTTTCCATATAGGAAATATCATATAAATGAAACTAGATAATATGATCAAAATGATTGACAAGGGATGCCCTCAACCTATAATAAAAAAATGTTAGACTTGGAAAAGGGATATAAAATTACAACATAAATACAATAAAGATATTTAATAAGAAAATATATGTTGTTTAACCCTAAATTTGGATAAGGATCTTACTTGGGTATATATTATTAAGAATATAAAAATGACAATGCACAAGGGTGATATCGGCTCTATAGTAGGCCAATTAGATGTTAAACTTAGATATAACATATGTTTATTTCATTAAACTAACATAGTTAAAAATAATGAGTACAAATATGATAGATATTGAAATGGCAAATAAGTAATTTACTTATCTTATTATGATGTTAATGTAGTTCTAGATCTAGAAAAAATAAAAAGCAAACTAGAAAAATATTCTAAAATAGTCATCAAATCTTAGATTGAGTACCTTTGACACCATAAACACTAGCTCCATCTTAGGATAGTTATGTCAACGATAATGTCAAAACTTGACACACATGTCCTATAAAAAATACCTACTAGAAAATGATGTAACCACTTGGATGATTTTTTGTTTATATTATTTTTATTTGGTGTCATAGATTTAGGCCATGGACTATTACTCCTCATGAAATTTCAAAACTCTAGTTTTTCATCTTCATAATGACGTTGGGGGAAAATGGGTTAGTGGGAACATGGTGTTTAGATGAACCCAAATATGCCTCCATTAATGAGTGATTCCTACATATCTAGTACTCCAAATAATGCCTCTAATTGGTGTAGTTATCCCCTAGGTGTTGTGTGGTGTGTGAACCATGCAATATGTTTAAATAAAGTATAATAGTGACCTATATTGTAACTTGAAAAATATATCTCCGAGGATAATACTTCAGTAATTCATACCTATTTATGTCTTCTCCCTATGACTCTTATGAAAATATGAGAAAATATTGATGATTTACTCACTTGAGTACTTGATTAAATGTCTTTTGTAAGTTGCCTAGTGAGTAGGTAAGAAGTTTCTAGGTGAGGAATCAATGAGAGTTGATCTTATATTTATATCAATCCATTTGGAGAAATAAATCACATTTAATAATTGAATCCAACTATTAGGATATGTTTCACTTATAAATTAGATAACTTTATGGCACTAGACACTTGTATTGGAGTAGGAAACTAACATTGATGCAAGTGTCTATCTCAGATGCTAGTGTCTATGGAGAAGAAAAGTAGGTATAGACTCAAAACTTGTCGAGGAAGAAGATAAGCAAGTCGTAAACATTATGGGCAAGATATAAGTTTTGGGTCATCTAATAAGACTAGTTAGACTAGGAGATAGACCAAGGGTTACAAGATAGAGAAAATGTGAAACTTCATAAATTAAGAAAGATCTATAACTAGAGGAACAACTAAAGTCTAAGTTTTCCATGTGTATAACATTGAGTTGTTATATAATCCATACAATGGTGTCTATATTCCCCTCCTTTTAGTCTAGTAATTAAATTAATAGTTTAAATAAAAGGAATGCATACATGGGTGCGTATAACACACATTTGCTTTACATAAGTTCAAATTTAGTGTTTTTTGGTGATTAATTTAAAACCACAAGAATGTTATAGTACATAATCAGTGCACACAATCTAAAATGTATAGTATTTGAAATTATTGAAATTAAAAAATTAAGGTTTAGGAGTATACATATGTATCAATATAACCACTTTGCCTATTGGCAAGTTAATTTGAAAAATGCATCATTATAAGGCTCTAAAATGGGGATTAGGAAATATATATATATATATATATATATATATATATATATATATATATGTATGTATGTATGTATGTATATATATATATATGTATGTATGTATGTATGTATATATATATATGTATGTATGTATATGTATATATATATGTATGTATATATATATATGTATGTATATATATATATGCATATGAATATGTATATATATATATATGTATATATATATATATATACATTTATATATATATACATATACATATGCATATATATATATATATATATATACATACATATATATATATACATATATATACATACATACATATATATACATATACATACATACATACATACATACATATATATATATATATATATACACACACATACATACATATATATATATATATATATATATATATATATATATATATATATATATATATAGATGTAAAGTTCATAAATCTAAGGAGATGGAGAGAAAGAGAGATTTGAAGGCACGAGAACCTAAGGATCTCATCAAGGAGATGCCTATGTAAATAACCTATAACATATGTGCCATATACATGCATATTATAATTAGAAATTGTATCATGTTCCTTTGATATGTTTTTACTTTGTACCTTTAGTTTTCATTTATCTATAATTAATTTCTCATTTACTAGTGATGGATTCAATTGATAGATACTAGGTCTTATAGGTATGTATATATTATGTGGAAAGTTATCAAGTAGATCAAAACATGGTTTGTTAAACTATTAATTTATTTGTTCACCATTTATATTAGTGGTGATAATAAAATTTATATACAAGGGAAAGTGAAGATGATCTAAAAATAAATCCTAGATTGAAGAATATAAATCACACTTTCCCTTCCACTTGTTGGTACATTTAGACAATCAGGGCCATGACCAATATGGATCCACTATACATAACAAAGGGGTCCCTTACCATAATAATATCACTAGAGAGGGTTCTAAAGTATATATACAATAAACACCATGTGATAACCCTAGATATGTCCTATGTTTTCTTATTCACAAGTAAATGACAAAGTAAATAAAAATCTAACCTAGTGTTCACTAAATCATGTGGCAAAAAATAAGGGTACTAAACATGAAATTAAACATGCATAGAAGATCTCTAATCCATTCCATGTAGAGGAAATCCTAATGCATGGAGAGAGAATAATATAAGTTAACAAATGAAAATATATCTACTTTAAGAAGGAGGATAAAGAGTTAGGAATACTTACCTTTGAAGATGAACCCATCGAGCCTCAATCTCTCCCTTGGTTAAGGTTCATCACAATAGGTTGTTTTGGTTTGTAAGGATACTAAAGATAGGTCAGCTCTAGGTTACATGACTTCTCTTATGCATCAAAAGGAATTATTCCATAAGACAATATTTGTATCTCCAAGTGTAGCATTAAAACCCTAAGCAATGCTCTTAAAGTATAATGGTGGATAATAAAATATGCAAATAATGATTTACTCATTGTATTTTTATGAAATGATGAAAAGAATGTGTATATAGATGAATTTAACCCTAAAATCTTTCAATATTTTATCCAATATATTTAGCCTAGTCAACCTTATATCTTTAATTAATAAAATCAATTAGGTCCTAGACTAGGTTGATCAAGGCTAACCTAATCCCATAACATGCTCATCTATTCAAAGTACATGGTTGGCTCAAGCTAATTTTGTTCAGTAAAATTCAAAAAGAGGTTTTGGATTAGGTAGGGGATGTTTGAGGTAATGAAGTATGAGGAGAAGTGTGTAAGGGAGGTGTCAAAGATTAGGTTAGTTTATATTATATGTTTATGTTATTTACAAGTGGTAGTATAAGGGACAACAATCTTATGAAGAATCAATGGTCTTCCCACCCCTTTCCTAGTGCACCCTTTAAATCACGCACTTAGAGAGAATGAGACTCGATAGGTTCCTACAAGAGAGAAAGTATTAGTAATTGATAAAATTTAAAACTATTGTGTGTATATATATTCCCCATTCAAATATCGTCACATGTCATGTAATTACAACACATGATGGTGCTTTGATAAAAGAATATAACAACACACAATGTTGAGCTCAATAAATTATAGTAAGTGAATGAAATAAATGAAAGGGAAAATTGAAAAATATATACCTTTACCTACCTTAGTGATATACAAGAGGATGAAATTAAGATAAATGTGAAGGTGTCTAATGTAAGGAAACATTAGGTGAACCTATAAAATAAGCAAAAAATAGAAATTTTTGAAAAATATACATGTAATATGTTGAAATATTCTCTATGATGTCAGTATTTTAGAACATATTTTGGTTAAAAAAATATTTTAGAAACAAAGTTATGGGAAAAATAGAATTGGGTTGTAAATTATTAATAGGTAAATAATTGTGAATAGTAAATATAAATAGGGTGAAAACTAATTCATTTTTTATTTTTATTACTTTGATAAAATATTACTCCAAGAGACTTGGTTTGAGCCTAGAGAGTGACCATGGTGAGAAGATGACAACTATAATGTGGAGGATACCTATTGGTCATGGCTAGTGCAATTCAAGTAAGTAAAAATTTCAAAATTTAGAGTAATTTTAATTGAAATTAAGATAAATGTATAAAATTAGATGTTAGGCAAAATGTAGATATTGAAAAAGATCCTATGAAATTTTAAGGTAGACTAAGGATAGAATAGGGTATTAGGTAAGAACAAATAATACTAATAAATGCCTAAGGCATTTAGGGTAAATGGTTGAAAAATCACTACAAACTAAGAAAAAAGTTGACATTGTCGACTAAACTTATAATGGGATAAATCAAGGATGTCAATTGCATATAAGTGGAATGATTTATAATCATTGGGGGTGGTCAATCACATAATAGAGGGTTGATCCATTTTGAAATGGAGAAATGGATGGCATAGTAACTTTTATATGATGTAGTACATAATAGGTGGTTGATATTGTCTATTAAAGTAGGTTGAATGCATGGTAGAGGGATGATATAGTATATCAGATACAATAAAGGGATAATTTAGTACTAAATAGGTTAATTGCATTTGTAAGAAAGGGCTAATGATGTAGCAGAGGGTTCATTTAGTATATTAAATAGGTTGATAAGGCTAATTTAATATAAAATAGGTTGATTCTATAGAAAAGGGAAAAATAATACAAATAATCTGATGAAGTATTTTAAATATAATTTTTTTTAGAATATTTAAGAACATGTTTTATTATTATGACATTGAGATGTAATACATTTTGTATTTGATATTTTGTAGAGTCAATAGAGATTTTTTTACTTGGTGGATAGATCTCAAATACCAAGTTTATTGGTGCATTTGTCAGACATTGATCAATATTAGTTATTTTCCTTGGGGTTTGGAGGCATCATGGAGATGAGGCATATCTCAATGAGTGTTGATCTCATTGTCATGTTGCTAGGAGTGATTAACTAACACTTTTAAATGGGAGTTTGATGGGGGCATGATAGAGGTGGGTATCACCTTAAAGGATGACCATTTCTTTATTGGACTTCCTATCATTAAGAATATAGTTATATGTGATGCATCAAAGGTAAAGTATGAGAACTAAGACCTAGCCTAGTGGGCAATAGTTTTGAATAGGATTTATCCTAGTTTACATGTTATATTATTTTTTGTTTATATCTCAACCATTCTAGATGTCCAAAAGGCCTTGATATGGATTATGAGAACATAGGTGTTCTATCATAAGTTAGATGAGAAGGTACCTCCATATGTGATAGCCTTATGCCAATTCTTCCTAAAGTAAGTTGTATATTATGATCTTGGTTCTATTATTTAGGTACAACTCATGTATGATATGTATGGGATGTTGACCCAAAGAAAGAAGATGATGGGCCCCATTATTATTTTGAGTGCATGGATTTATGAGATATTATTGATGTAACATCTAGCTAGGTCTTCCCATGCAGTTGATAGGTTACATTAGGTTTTATAGTGGAAGTAGAACCATATAGCACATGGCATGCCTCATGTTCTAACTTTGTAAACTATTACACAAGGGTAGATAATGTAGAAACCTTACACTAATATTACTACCATATGGTCATCCTGGGTGACTGTAGTGACTAGATTATCATTTATTTAGATCATGAGTTAATATACATCATGTGTGGAGCTACATCTAGTAGATCATGTACCTAAGTAGCTAGGCTTACCATATCTGATGGCCCCTCTAGTGGTGATTATGTATTGGGAAAGAGATGTTAGATAACTAATATGGATAGGAGGAGAAGGGGTTCCCATTTAGATACTTATGATTAGGGTTTGATGGGAGAGACCATTAATAGGGCATGTGTGAAAAGAGGAGGCAATGAGGCCTAGCTCTGAGGATATTATAGGTGTGGATGATGTAGGTGAGTATGTGGGATCAATGCCATAATAGGGGTGCCAAAAACCACCTCAATATCATTATAGATAGAGGTTCTATCAATAAAAGGAGACACAAGTGTGAATAATCATATAGGGTGATATTACGGTAGCTCTAGGATATAATTGGTCTATAGAGAGACCACTAAGGAGAGGATCATAATGAGCATAGGTGGTGAATCCCAATTTTCACTAGTGTTAAATGGATACCTAGAGGAGGTGATTGGTTGGTGAATAGATAAGGAGATCATGGTTAGTGATACTAATACTAGTGAAAAATGTTTTGATTTATTAAGTTTTTGATATAGATCACTAGTTATATTATTGTTTATGGATTTAGTTATAGATATATGAATTTTAGATATACATGAGATATGATGTATATTTTGTTTCTATTTTGTATGTACTACATTAGAGGATATCAGATGTGGAGCCATGATTGTGTCCACACACCATGATATTTTGGATGGGGTGTTATTGTATTATGAGCTATCCACCTTAGTTGATATTGTGGTACCATCTACCCCAAATTATGTTGGCTAGTTTAGATTGGTGGGAGAGGCTACTTAATATATTCTAACATGAGGAGATGGTTAACATCCATATGTAGGGGTTGGAGAGGGAGAGGCCCAAGCCTATCAAGCATTAACATAGGAGTGAGCCATTCACATGGTGATTACTATAGCACTTGGATGCATGTAGGCTCAAGAGGCTGATCTACAAGGTCAAATAAATGGATTGAGATATTATACTACCTTTTTATAGTTCACCATTCATAGGAGTTAGTCATAGGCATCCATGGGTAGCATGGCTGGGCCATGGGATAGGCATGATAGAGCAAGCCCTTAAAGCTATAGTTATTTTATTTTATACTTGTATTGTATAAAAATTATGATATATATATATATATATATTGATATAGATAGTTTTTGGTTTATGATTTGTACTTGTATTTGGATGGATGTATGGATATATTTCCTTTTTAGCACATGCATTTTACTTTTTTTATATATGTTAAGGGAAATATCTGATGGATGTTTTATATTCTATCATTATTTGATACACATGCATGGTTAAGAATAAAAGGCAAAAATGATTCAAAAAAGTATAAATAATCATAAAATGTAATACACATTATATCATGATGGGAAATGTGTAAAAAAAAAGATGAATAAATATTAGAAACCAAAATGGTAAAGTAAAGGGTAATAAATGTTTTCAAACCATGTAATATATTTTCACCAATTTAAAATAAATAAAATTCATACTATATCAGGAGGAAGGCATGATACTATCCAAGGTCTTATAGTACAACTCATTAAGGGAACACCAATGAGGTAGAAATAAATTAGGGAATAATTTAAAGATTTTTTAATATGGTAATTTATGAGGTGAGCTTGACCCTATCCATGGTATTACACTACAACTCATAAGGTGAAAACCAATGAGGTGAATGGTAATAAGGGTAAAAATTAGGGAATATTTTACTATGGTAATTTGTGAGTAGAGCCTAGTCTTATCCATGGTATTACACTATAACTCATAAAGGGAAACCTTATGAGGATTGATCAGTTAACAAAGCTATATTTCTCAAGATGAAATATTATTATTGTGGTAATGAAATAGGGAATGTAAAAATCATGACAGAAATCTATGAGAAAACCTTAGTAAATAAGAGGCATACTAGGTATAGAGGAGAGACATTAAGATTTTAGTGGCCATCAAATACAAAGGATACATATTCATAATAAGCACAAAGTTGTAGAGGGAAATAGGTGAGATACTAAGATCAAATCATGAAGGTTATATGAAAAATAAAATTGACCTACCTTCCCACAACATGTTCCCAATTTATCATAACACCTTATAGAGTTGTCAATATACTATGAAGATTAGGTAATTATGTGAAAAACAAGGTAGCACTTATAGATTTTTTTTGTTCTCCTATCCCAATCTACTAGCCTACTTCACTCCAATGGACCTCAACTCTATCATAAGACCAACTGTAGATTTTGAGATTTGATTTTAAAATAAGATATGTACTATAAATCACATGTTTTGGTGTGATTAGACTTTTTAAATGTATGTTACCTTTTGAATCATTGTCTTTTATTTAAATGATTTGGCTTTTAACTTTTTATGGAATTTATGAGTCTTCCTCCATATGGATTTAAAATAACCAACATGAGTGATAAAAGTGATACATGATTGAGACATAGAGTTTTGTTTAAATAAGTATAAGTAAACAAAATTTTGATTGACTAAAAACTTAGGCTTACCTATAAACCAATATGTAATCTCATGTTTCAACTATATGTATGATTAGTATGTGAAATGGGAATAATGGAAGAAAGGAAATCAAAATAGATTAGTGTAAGATACTAGTATAGTGAGAAGTCTTTTTTGATAAATAATCATATTGTAGAGATAAAATACTAAGGGAATTAATTTTGTATAACCAAGCCAATATAATAATTATTTGATTTTTTAGAGTATTAAGATAACAAACAATCATTATAATAAAAGAATCCTTGAAAGAAGTGAAATCATAAACATAAGTTTGAATTTATGATAAGAATGATAATAACCCATAAAAAAAGGTGAAATATAATGAAACCATATAAAAAACATAAATCATAAGATAATGGTTTATGTGAAATCAAATCTGACACATAGTCAAGTGTATAAAAGATATAAAAATGGGTCACAAATCCAATCTAAATCATAAAATAGAACAATGTGAAATAACACCATGCCATGTTCATAAATACTAATATAATTGACCACAAATATTATTTATAACATATGAAACATCTCTACGAAGCTAAATTTTGATGCTAGCCAGAGTCTCATCAATATTCATGGAAAGTTGTGCAAAGATTTCCTTTCGTATCTTCTCAATAAAAGGTGTAGCTGATAAAGAGTAATGATCATGTAGTATATCCTATTTGGGATACTCAAGGTGAGGAATATATGCTTCAATGTAAATGGTATTTATAGATCTATAAGGAGGTGCAATCAGTGGAGAAGGAGGAGCCTACTTACATGGGTGACCTATAGAAGGAGGAATAACTAGTGTTATTATTGCCTAATGGAAATCACAAAGATGATATTAGATCACTCATCATTGATTATTATGATGTGTACCACACTAGTTCCAATGATAGTATACTTCTTTATATTCAGGGATATACTATGGTAAAAGCTTAAGAGGAGGTATGGTTTAATCTTTGGGTTGAGCAATGGCTAGGTGCAATGTGTTAATGTGCTACCTAAGTTTTTTGTAGTGGGTATAAGAGTGGTTATTTTTCTCATGAAAGTAACAAATATTTTACTTACTAGACTATAGGGGTCTACTAACTGAAGGAGTGTAAGGAGAATCCTGAGGCAAATGATATAAAGGGAAGTCTTTAGTCCAATGACTAGTAACATTTTAAATATCCCAATAGGGTTGATCTACCCATTGTGAAAGTAAAAGATCAATATATTGTAAGGGAAGAATGTAATCACCAAAAGAGGGATATTTAGATCAAAAACCAAACTAAGAATGTCAGTAGGTAAGGATAGCTATGTAGTGGGTCTAGCATAGTGGCTAGCATCTCTAGAGTAAGTAGAGCATAAGTGTCATGGTATCTATAAAAATAATAAGGTCCTATCATGGAATGATTCATAAGAATACTCTTGATGGGATATAATATGATTTGAGGTATACCATGTGAGTGATCAATCTGTACCTTATGAATAGTAGTGGAAAAACTAGTATTAGGTGCTGTAAAAGAATGAATGTTAGAAGAAGAATGAAAAGACTAAATTAAAAAAGAGTGATATCAAAGAACTTTGGTTTTTCTATCTTGGACAAATATAGCTAAAAATGGATCATCTAAAGTATAAATGTTATCATAATCAGGTGTATACAAGTTTATGGTACATTTATGAATGATTTTATCTTTAGATGAAGCATGATGAATGGAGTGTCTAGCTTTAGTTAAGATAATGGGTATATTGTCATAAGGTAGTTGATGGGATCAATGTTTAAGAGGAGGAATTTGGGTGATTATATGAGGGGAAAGGTCATAGGTTTTTATCTTGATCCTTATCTCATCTAGATCATCACCATCGGAGTCTAAGACGTTAGGTGCAATATTCATAATTAATTTGTGGTGACCATTATAACCTCCACTAGAGTTGATTGGATAGTTGAAGAGTTTTCCGATGTGGATTTTATGCATGCATTAGAACGTATGAACTATGTAGCCTCTGATATTTTTAAATCTCTATGGAACAAGATTCCACTTTGGGGTATGAGTAGTAGGTATACAGTTAAAATAACTAGGTGATAGAATAGTAAATTGAGCTTGTGGGTTGTTTAACCAAGTTTTGTGGATGGATGTGTGGAATCCAATAGAAATAAAATACTGAGTGAGTTGGATGGGTGGAGGTTTATCCTATGGTAGGGTATATCTCAAAGAAACTCAAAATGGGAGAGAAGGGTAAATATGAAAATATGGTTATATTTTTTTAAAGGTGATTTCTAAGACTATATATTTAGTGGACAAGTATTTCCAAGACTAGTGTTTGACATTTGTAACTATCATGCATTCATAAATAAACATGGTTAACAATTTGGTATAAGAGATATAGGATGCTCAGTGATCTCAGATGAAGGTTTCTATCCTTAGGGATGTTGTTACAGGCCCTATTCTAATAGATTATAGTTTGGACCAAAATGTTGTCTAGGGTAGATATGACTCATTCCTAGATCACCATACAAAAGATATACCTCTACACACCTTATATTATCAATTAAACCTATATTAACCATTTAAACTAGTGAAATTCACTAATCCTCAATTGTTATTACACATCTATGATCAATATTCATTAATTGAAATAATTTTATTAATTCATAGCATTTGTACACTTTAAAATTATTTAATTAATATAGACAAAGAGACTTAGATTTCATTAACACAGAGAAGGAAGAGGAGGGAATAAGCATAGTTGCATGAGAATCAATCTCTTGGTGTCTTCTTGTATATTGATTCAAAACTTTGATGAACCTTTTAAAAGAGGGTTATATATGTATATAAAGTATTTTGGGATGGGATTTCCTCATACTCAAAGTATATAAAATTTTCATTACATCTTGAATGACTTGATCATAAGTCTTAGTTGCATGTCATAACTTATACATACCTCAGACATGTAACATGTGCATGATAGAAATAAATATTTATATAATTAAAACATGGAAATAAATAAAATGTAACTCTTAGTTTTGTAGTTTCTACATATAAAATTATACAAAAATAGCCATTGACATAAGATAAATAGGCTTTTACTTAATGCTTTTTAAAGTTATTACTAGAAATGCAGTTGTGCTTATTTTTGCAAATGTGGTGACTAGAGATGAACTAGGGGATACACTCATTTCATGGACTATAGTTATAGTTAGAGATGAAATTTGAAGTAGTTTTGATGTATTTATTGAGTCATAAGGGATGGAAGTTGATGGAAATATTGTAACTAGCTTAGTAAGTGGGATCTAAGGAGTGGAGCTAGTAGGTGGTGCTAACACTGCTTTTTTCATTTTCATCTAACTCTTGATAATACTTATATTCCTTATAATATTGTATGTGAATTAGGTTAATATCAATAATATGAGGTCTGATTACCCTTATTATTCATCCCATTATCCTTGTATACTCTACCTTGGTGGTTAAGAGGACAACTTAGAAGACATATACATTTGTTACCATCCTAATTTTTGTGCTTTATTTTGATTCAATGTCCTCTAAGATGAGTGCTTATAAAATATATTTCAAACCATCTAAAAATTGTTGAATCATCTGATCAAAAGTGGTCTGAGATATTAACTTCCCTGTGTTATCCTAGATTCCTATTAACTTAATATCACCCAAACTTTGTGTTTGTTTCTTTTCTTATTCTTCAATATTATTCACAAAAGCTTCAAAAGATGAAACCCAATCCTAAGTATCTTATGTCCCAATTATAGATAAATTAAATGAATTAGATTTCTCCAAACGGGTCATCAGATCTAGGTGGTGGAATGCCTTATTAGGGGTGTATAATACCAAGAAATTTAATTTATTTTCATGTTCTCAAATTATCTTAAACAATTTTGCTATTGAAGGTACATGAAAATCCAATTATACTATCAAAGAATGAATTTTATCCAAGATTACATACAACCTAAGTTCCACATTTTATATGTCTTGTTCTATATTTGAGGGAACTCATATAACTTGCTATTACTCTTTGAGTGTTTATAACTCTTCTCTAGTTATTTTTAGGCCAACTTGATTCCCTCATAGATGGCTAATACTTACTTGATATGGATCTCAATATAGGACTTGAGGTCCTTAATGTATGGAGTCTAACTCTTATTCCTATCTTCCCTTTTTGAGAGAGAATAAATTTCTTCTCTTTCCTCCAAAATCAACCTTCTTCTAGTGATATCTTTAGTTTTTTCATTTTCTAACCCTCTAGAATGAGGTTGTGGCTTTGTCAAAAAGTAATATTATGGTGGGAAGCTTAGTAATCTTTAGATTAGGCCTCTTAGAATCTAAGGATCCTAAATCCTTGGTCCAATCTAGAGGAGTGATCTTTGAAGGATATTATGGTTAGGCATCTTTTTATGCATGCTCCTTAGGCTCATGTTCAGGCTTAGTAGAGGGTTTGGGCATTGAGGGTTAAATTATTTTAGACTAATTTATGTTCCCAAATTATGGCATGTGGTGCACAACATACTCTGGTTTATTAATTGTGGCCCTATTATTTGTTATTATTGTTTTAGTCTAAATTAGTATTAAAGATGGAAATGGTGAACCCAATTGGGTAGAGGAGGAAAATATTTGAGTGATGGGTTAAATGGTGGTATGGCCATAGAGATAGAAACTGAAATAATTGGAGTAGAAGTATCTGGGATGGAAAGAAAAATTGTTGAAGGAAAAGAGAATGAAGGAGTGGTTACTATAGGGTTAATGACAAGAGAATTAGAAGTGTCAATTAGATGAGTAGAGGTGGGAGAAATGAAAAGAAGACTAGCAGAGAGTGATTTCATAAGAATGAAAGTGGAGAAAACTAAAACAGGTATGGTAGAAGAAATTTATAATGAAATTAGATAATAAAGGCCTAGGTGGTAGTCAAGATAACATCCTTACTATATTGGTCACCATTGTAGGGTGTCTTTTCTTTTGGTGCTTGCAAGCTCAAGACCTTGGCTTACTGGAGCTCTTCCTTATATCATATTGACTTGAATCACTTTTAATTAAAGTTTGTGACTCTCCTATATCTACTTATATGGATCATTTCTAAGGTATCTCCCCCATTAGTTTCCTTTGATAGGACATTTTTATTTTCCTAGCTTATGGAGTAGTCACCTTTTGTTTAAAGGAGGTAGAGTCTTACTAGATATTAGGGCTATTGAAGCCATCATAATAGGTGTCATTTACTCTTCATAAGGAGAACCCAAGAAAATTATCTCCACCTCTTCCCTAATTGTACTATCCTTTTCTTATGTCAACTCCTCTACTAATTCTTATTTAACTCTCCTTAGTTCAATAGTGGATGCTTGAATTCTAACTCTTGATAATACTTATATGCCTTATAATATTGCATGTGAATTAGGTTAATATTAGTAATATGAGGTTTGACTACCCTTATTATTCATCCCATTATCCTTGTATGCTCTACCTTGGTGGTTAAGAAGCCAACATGGAAAACCTATACATTTGTTACCATCCTAATTGTTGTGCTTTATTTTGATTTAATGTCCTCTAAGATAAGTTATTATAAAATCTATTTGAAACCATCTAAAAATTGTTGAATCATCTGATCAAAAGTGGTCTGAGATATTAACTTCCCTGTGTTATCCTAGATTCCTATTAACTCAATATCACCCAAACTTTGTGTTTCTTTCTTTTCCTATTCTTAAATATTATTCACAAAAGCTTCAAAAGATGAAACCCAATCCTAAGCCTCTTATGTCCCAATTATAGATAAATTGAATGAATTAGATTTCTCCAAAGGGGTCATCAGATCTAGGTGGTGGAATGCCTTATTAGGGGTGTATAACACTAAGAAATTTAATTTATTTTCATGTTCTCAAATTAGCTTAAAAATTTTTGCTATTGAAGTTACATGCAGATCCAATTAGACTATCAGAGAATGAATTTTATCCAAAATTACATACAACCTAAGTTCCACATTTTATATGTCTTGTTTTATATTTGAGGGAACTCATATAACCTGATATTACTCTTTGAGTGTTTATAACTCTTCTCTAGTTATTTTCAGGCCAACTTGACTCCCTCATAGATGGCTAATACTTCCTTGATATGGGTCTCAATATAGGACTTGAGGTCATTAACGTATGGAGTCTAACCCTTATTCCTATCTTCCATTTATGACAGAGAATAAATTTCTTCTCTTTCCTCCAAAATCAACCTTCTTCTAGTGATATTTTTTGTTTTTTCATTTTCTAACCCTCGAGAATGAGGTTGTGGCTTTGTAAAAAAGTAAGATTATGGTGGGAAGCTTAGTAATCTTTAGATTTGGCCTCTTAGAATCTAAGGATCCTAAATCCTTGGTCCAATCTAGAGGAGTGATCTTTAAAGGATATTATGCTTAGGCATCTTTTTATGCATGCTCCTTAGGCTCATGTTCAGGCTTAGTAGAGGGTTTGGGCATTGAGGGTTAAACTATTTTATGTTTCCAAATTATGGCATGTGGTGCATAACATACTCTAGTTTATTTTTTGTGTCTCTATTATTTTTTACTATTGTTTTAGTCTAAATTAGTATTAAAGAGGGAAATGGTGAACCCAATTGGGTAGAGGAGGAAAATATTTGAGTGATGGGTTAAATGGTGGTATGGCCATAGAGATAGAAATTGAAATAATGGGAGTAAAAGTATCTTGGATGCAAAGAAAAATTTTTGAAGGAAAAGAGAATGAAGGAGTGGTTACTATAGGGGCAATGACAAGAGAATTAGAAGTGTCCATTGGATGAGTAGAGGTGGGAGAAATGAAAAGAAGACTAGCAGAGAGTGATTTCATAAGAATGAAAGTGGAGAAAACTAAAAAAGGTATGGTAGAAGAAATTGATAATGAAATTAGATAATAAAGGCCTAGGGGGTAGTCAAGATAACATCCTTACCATATTGATCACCATTGTAGGGTGTCTTTTCTTTTAGTGCTTGCAAGCTCAAGACCTTGGCTTACTGGAGCTCTTCCTTATCCACATATTGACTTGAATCACCTTTCATTAAAGTTTGTGACTCTCCTCTATCTAATTATATGGATCATTTCTAAGGTATCTCCCCCATTATTTCCCTTTGATAACACATTTTTATTTTCCTAGCTTATGGAGTAGTCACCTTTTGGTTAAAGGAGGTAGAGTCTTACTAGATATTAGGGCTATTGAAGCCATCATAATAGGTGTCATTTATTCTTCATAAGAAGAAACCAAGAAAATTATCTCCACCTCTTCCATAATTGTACTATCCTTTTCTTATGTCAACTCCTCTACTAATTCTTATTTAACTCTCCTTAGTTCAATAGTGGATGCTTGAATTAAAGGAACATATTCTTCTTCTTATTGTGTGGTAGTTGGTATCTCTTCTACCTCTTACTCTTATTCTCTAGTAGCTAGTGTTTCCCCCTTCAATATCTCGTTCTCTTATTGAGTTTTCTTCAAAATAGGTGGATGTTGGGTATCTTGACTTTGTTCTACTCATTATTGATAAGGCCTACCACTCTAGATGTCAAAAGATTTCAATCCTCATAGCATTGGGATCTTGAATTTAGCTTGATTAATCATAAAGTAGGGGTTAACTTTTTTTAACCTCAATAAGTCTTCATGTAAGCCTATTTATACTACTCTTTCCTTTACTTCCTCATCATCCTTGGAATTAATAAATTGTAATCCATGGTCAAATGGCTCATGTTTATATTGGATGCCTAGGTTATGGATATTTTGTTGTACTCTCCCATGGAGGTCCCAATCCATATAAGGTAGAGTGGCTAATGCATAATCTCTCAATGCATTCCAAGATTCCTATAAATGCCTCCTAAAAGTATGCTACATCCTCCCAATAGTGATATGGGATTCATGGAAAGTGCATTTCTTGTTCTTTATTATATATTCATCTATTCCATTCCATTTTTAGAAGGTAATTTCTTGTTAGCCACTTTGTTTGGGAAAAAATTGGGGAGCCAAAGAGGGTCCACCTTATGGATAACAACCATGATGATGGTCTAATTAGGTTAGATCTAGTAGTCTCCCAAATTGATGAGTATTTTGGTAATGTTGGGTGCAATCTTGGATAGAGGCTAGCCATGAATGGCCATGCAAACCTAATGGTAGAGTTCCTTTACTATTATACAAGTGTTCTTAAGATATGAATATATTTGGATCAAATAATAAAACTCACATATTCTATTCTTGATAAAATCAGTGATGTGACTCCATAGAGCCCCATTATGGCTATACATAATTCCCATGACTACATCTAGTAGGTATGACATCATATAAAAATTTCCCCCTTTGGGCCTCTTATCTTTATGCATAATATATTCATGTATACATGCACTAATGAATAACCCTAATGCATATGTGCACTCTAAAGTAATGAGTAGGTCTAATAGGGGTACCCATTTTAGATGCAGGAAGTGGATGCTCAGGTGACCGAAGAGTCAATTAAACAATGTCAAGCCTATGTGAATCCCTATTTTGAATAAGGTGATATGGATGGGATTCTTGGTATACTATTTGACATTGAATATCTCACCTAAGAGAAGCTAATTACCTAATATTTGTTCCACATTGTTACTTTTCTTCTAAGTGACTATAGTATATAAGTCAACTATAACATCTAGAATAGGGAGAATTAAAAACCTCATAAATGTATCTACAAAGACATATACCACAACTATGTTATTATAAAAATAGTGTAGATATCACCATCTTAAATTCTACCTTCAAATAATAGGCCTCATAGTAAGCTTATAAATGGCATGATGTCTAATTTAGCAACTATGTAGTGAAGGGCCCATCGCTTGAATGTGAGTAGGTTATCTATTAGTTATTTCTTCTCAATTGAGATATCCTCTTCTAATTAAGTATTTAGTGGAGTCCTTGATGGAAAAACTAGAGGGTACTAAGTGTCCTTTGTATGAATTGTATAAATATTACATTACTATTGATGAATGCTAATGAGAATCAAGATTTTGAAAATGGTGGTGTAAAAACTAGATTACATGGATTACAAGTCATTATGGTCACAACTACAGATTTTGAGATTATATAAGGCTTTGATTTCTTAATATTTTGAAAATAAAATGAGATTAAATTGATTAGGGGATAAATGTTATAGATTTATACATTCATTATAGTTTGTGTGTCATTAATCCCCAACATATATGACCTCATCACCTTCATTCAATTCAAACTTGAACAGCTAGTCATAGTTTACATGCCACATAGGATGCTTGCTTATTCAGGGTGTCATAGTGTTACCTTTTAATTTTGGCATTTGTTAGTATATGGTTTAGTTTATGGAATCAAATTCTACCTTTGGGCCTAATAGTATGATATGGTGAGCCCAATATTCATGTGAAAGATCTCAAAGAGAAAAATTATCTTCAAAGAGATTTGTTCTAAAATATTTTATATGAAAACCACTAAATAAATAGTTCTTGAAGTCTAAGTAATATTCAAATAGATTGTCATTTAGTATGAATTTATCACATAGAAAGTTCCATAATTATAAACTTTCTAAATGAAATTTTTTGAAGAGAAAGTTTCTGAAGAAAACCTCTCAAAGACCAAAAATTTCAAAGTAAAACTTTTGAATACCAAAATTTCTAAAGATAAGTCACCACATAGAAATTTCCCAAACAAAAATATTATTATTCAATTCATTCAAAAATAAATTTGTTGATTAGAAAAAACTAAAATAAAGTTCCCAAAGGAAATTTCCTTAGGGAAAGATCAAAATTCCAAAGAGAATGTTTTTGAAGACTATGTTTTCAGAGACTAAGTTTCTGACTAGAGCAAATGATCTAAAGAAAACTCCCTGAAATAATGTTTGTGAACAAATAGTTTCTAAAGACAAAAAGTATCTAAACAAAAGTCTTCCAAATTAAAATAATTTGAATAATCCAATCTGAATACCAGTTGTATATAGCAATTCTTCTCAAATTTCCATTAATAGATTAGTTTCAATAAGTCATTTCAAATGAAAATAGTTGCATCTAAAAATGACTTAATGTATAAAATATCAATCTCCTTTAGATAATAAGACACATGCACACCCAAATAATATATATTCCTCTAAACACAATGGGGGTCCCCACTTTTCCAATAAAAACACAAGGTGGGGTGTGTTGAGTATAAAAAATGGAAACTCACAGGGATTAATACTCCTAAATTTTTAATAACCTACAATCTCTAGTTTTAAAATCCTCATATCAACCATGAACCATGATAAAATAAATGATTAAATAAAAAACATAGAAGAGGCTCTTAATGATTCCATACAACATACTAACTTCACTTATACCTTGGACCCATGTGTGTCAAAGTGATTTTATTTATTTCTTGTCAAAGGGGTTTAGGCAAAGATATAGGGTGACCGATAGGTTTCATTATGATTAGGCATTGGGTGCATAGACATTGGGGAGCTTAATCATTGATCTGCTACTAGCTAGGTGTCCATAGACCTGCTAGAGATACATTTGGTCATCTCTTCTCTCTTTTTTCATATTTTTCATGATGCATGATACATTGATCTTATTTGGTAATGTAGGCTTCTAATCCTCTTTTATTTTTTTCTTTTTAATTTTGTATTATACCTTTTATTTTTGTTATATGTTATTTTTTTTAAGTTTATAAATGAAAGAGGGGAAAAGGTGACCTACATGAGTTGGTACTAGTAAAATTTTGGTTAATCAAAATGTCCGTGTCAACTTTTATCCATGTCAATGGTTATTACCTCAAATAAGTATTATGATTTTATGTGAATTATAACTAAGGGGGTAAGGATATATTTCTAAATTTTCATATAAATGTTGGATCATATTTTACATACCTAGTGGAATCATTAGTTTTGGGACATAGTTATGGCTAACCCTCTCACTGCTTACCTGGATCAAGGATTTTAAACTACAATATACAACACCAATCAATTTAAGTTGGATTCAAAACACATAGTTCATTATTTTAATATAATAAGAGTGACCAAAAATATTGTTAGGAAATCAAAAAGAAAATTTCATAGAAATTAGTAAAACTACTTTGAACAATCCAATAAACTAAGCAAAGTAAAATACTGAAAGCAAAAATGGTTATTTAGGATAGCATGAACTATTCTAATAAAATAAAATGACTAAAAAAAAAGATAAATAATAAATTAAATATAACCTACTCTTACCTTTATGGTAACCTTTATGGTTACTCAGAGACCTCTCAAGATGGAGTAGACATGAATTAATGCTTTATAACTATCCATTGACTGGATATGTCAAATCATTACCTTAGAGGTCTTTCAAATGAAATGAATTATCACCCAAGATATTGGATATTTGACAAGGTCTTGTCCATAGTGGGGTAAATCTATCATACATTCCTTTTTTTCATGGGCTTTGTCCCATAGTAACACCAAGTCAAAAATCCTAAATGCTTTGAATTTTGTTCTCTTATCAAACAATCTTTAGACTACATCCTGATGTTTGTTAATTTTTTTCAATGCTTCATTCTTATAATTTTCCATTTCAATGATATCTAATAATTTGGACTC
The DNA here is from genome assembly GCA_037957365.1 of Torreya grandis. NCBI lineage: Eukaryota > Viridiplantae > Streptophyta > Pinopsida > Cupressales > Taxaceae > Torreya > Torreya grandis. The sequence goes on from JARHVA010001887.1 coordinate 2,102,369, forward strand.
TATTTTGTCATTAGAATCCATGTATTCCTACATAAATCAATATGTTAGTAGCCTCAGCATGATTTTGAACACTAAATATTTCCCATAAACTTGTAGATATGGAAAGGCTTTAAGGGCCTATTTATACTAAGTCCAATCTATCTATAATGCATATTTAAGTAATATATTCCACTCCCTAGTCTTATTTTTAGCTCACTTCTTGATAGCATATATGAGGTTCTTATTTGTTGACTTGACTAATCCATTCCATTATGATTAGTGATTAGAGGATGATATGATTATGATATGGTTATCATGGGTCTAGTCGATAAACTCATTTGATTGAAATTCTATCCCATTATCACAAACCAAAGAAATAGGTGTGCCAAACCTAGTTTTGATATGATCTTCAAGGAAATTGATCACATCTTAGGCTATTGAGTTATTTATGGCTACTACCTCAGTCCATCTAGTGTAATAATCTATAGTAGTGAGTAAAAATTTGTGCCTAATTGAGGAATTTGGATTTATAACACCCATGAAATCCAAGCCCCATTTGGGAAATGGCCTACCTTTTATCATAGGCTATAGTGGCATTGTTGCATGTACCTCTCTTTTTTCCAAGACCTTGAATTCATGGTGCATCCTCACATGGAAGTGAGCATCCTTAAAGACCATAAGCCAACATTCTAAGTATTTTATGGTATACATTATTTACATATAGATGGTTGCTACCAATCTTTCAAATGATATTTTCTAGGATCTCTTGAGCTTCTTCACATAACACACATCTCAAATAGATGCCTTCATTATTCTTCCTATAAAGGATTTCTTTCCTTATCATATAATGAAAAAAATTGAGGCTTTAGGATCTCTTTTTATATCTCTTGAGTTTTTATCAGCATATTCCTATGAATAAGAATTGAATAATATTAAACACCAATCTTATTTAGAAACTTGTGTTTGGTAGACCTATTTGATGGTGATACATGGGTTTAGTTTAGTCTTTAACTAAATAATGTCTTATCCCCTAATGATCCCAATAGGTTTCATTTCAATATCAAACTCCTATAATTTTTCCATCCATTTACCTCTATAGTCTCCCAATTCATTTTTTCCTAGCATAATCTTCATGATAGGGTCTAGTGTAATGGCAATGGTCTTGTATTAGAGGATGTAGTGCCTAAAATTCTTAACTAATTTGACAATGGAAAGGATTTTATTATAAATTATGGAGTATCTTAGCTCAATATATTTCAATTTGGTGATCATAAAAGTGATATGGTGTTAACTTTTTTCCTTATTTTGAATAAGCACAACAACAATGGTATGATCTAAATAAAATGATTATAAGAAAAATTCCTTGGTGAAATCCATATTTATCAACACTAGGGCCTATGAAATAACATCCTTTATGTCTTGGAAATACTTCTTAGCTTTAGGTGTCCATTCTAATTTGGTGTCTTATTTGAGTATTTTGTTTAGGTGCATGACAATTTCTATAAAGCCTGATATAAATTTTTTCCCAAATTTATCTTCCCAAAGAAGGAATTGAGCTCTTTTTTATTGTTTAGAAACATTATTTTTTAAATCCCCTAAATTCTATCTAGTTCAATGATGATCCCATCTTTAGTAATTATTTGTCCTAATAGTTTGTCTTCAATAACACCAAATATACTCTTCTTGAGGTTTTGTGATATACCAAACGTCCTTCACCTTTCAAAAATGGATTGATGATGGTCAATATGATTGACTCTATTTTTAGAGAAAACAATGAGATCATCCATATATATGATTATGCACTTATGTATCAGTCCCTATAATGTATGATCCATTGCTCTTTCAAAACTAGCTCTAGCATTGATTAGTCTAAATGGAATTCACTTGTATGCATAAGTTCCCCATTTTATTGTGAATATAGTTTTCACCATATCCTCTAATTCTACTAGTAATTGATTATAGCCTAAAAATCCATCTAAAAAGACATCATTTTAGACCCACTCATAATTTTTATTACCTCATCTAAGAAGGGTAGAGGATAACTATCCTTATTATAATATTCACTTAGATTCCTGAAGTAGACACACAATATAATTTCACCACTCTTATTCTTGATTGGAACTATATTGGACACCAAATTTGAATGCCTAATGGGAAAAAATATCTAGGCACTCAGTAGCTTCTCTAACTTTTTCTAGATCAATGGTTATAGGAGGGGGATGACCATCATTTGCCTTTACCTAAATGGTTTTTGATCATGATTCAATGTATTTGTATGGGTGATGAATTTAGGATTGAATATCCTTAAGTAATCATAGGTCCATGAAATTACATCTTTATATCTGATAATTAGTTCCTTAACCTTCTACCTTTCTTCTAATGTGAAGATTAATCTAATATTGATGAGGTGTGCATTTCTCTCATCACCTAGATATTTTGAGTTTAGTTTAGATTCATTAACCTAGAGATGCCTATGTAATTGTGATTGAGGATATGTATCAATGGTTATTTCCAAGGATACCATGCCTAATTGGAGATGTTCTCCTTTAGTTAGATAACACCCTCATCATCTGATTCTTCATGGCACCTATGGTTTATTTCCTCATCATAAATTATTTGAGACTTGAACTACCCTTAATGTGTCAAAAACTAAACAATATGTTGGTCATCATCGAACACTTGAAAAATTTCAACATTATCCTATATTAATGTATAGAGTACTAATTCTATGGAGAAATTTTGCACTTTTAACTCTTATGAGGGTGCAAAATTTGTTGTTAAAGTGGCCATGAAATTGGTATCTTGGTTTTTTTTACTCACGATAGCTACTATATTGAAGGATTCAAATGATTCAATCATATCCCAGGATCTATGCTTGTATTCATTTAAATATGGTAATTTACATTGATATTTTTTTCACCTAGTTGATTACAAGTTTATAGTGTTTATATACCAGTAGTTCCTTGACATTATTCCTGAGAGAAAACTATAATCTAAGAATCAAGGCCTTATATTATGTTATCTTATTGGTGTATGGTAATTAGAGCCTGTATGCTACCAAAAATTTCTTTCCTTATGGATTGACCAGCTGGATACTAATACTTGACCCTTGTTTGGACCTTGATCCATTAAAGTGGAGGGTCCATAGTTAGGAATAGCCTTCAATTTCTCTCTATTTTTCATGTATCATAGTAAATGTATAAATTCTAATACTAGGAGACTTATAACCTACTTATTCATTGGTATTATTTTACTCTATAATAGATGTTTCATTTTTGGCTCTTGATCGATCTTAACCTAGTTAAAAATGCCTCTTTAGTGTAGCCAAATATGCGAGAATTCCATGAAAATATATCCATTTAACATCTTCACAAATCTCTAGTTAATAACAACCCATATCCTTTTGGAATATCCACTACCAATAAGTTGATAGTTATATATACTTGAGGATCTAGAGTAAACTATATTCTGACATCATTAAGTTCTCCCAAAATGGGAACCATTATCTTATCTAGATATGACATAGTCCTCTTAGATGCATTTTGGGTCAAACCTAGCTTTTGAAAAATAGAATCTGGTATTACTATTGCTAACGCTCCATAATCTACCAAAAAATTATGTATACTCTTTCTAAATACCCAAATAGTCAACAAGAAAGTGGGAGCCTTAGGATTGCTATTGTATATAATGTGTGTGTTTGTTGTTTTTGAATTTTATACAATAGACTTACATGTGATGGAATTCCATAAGATTTCCTTATATTTCGTAATTTGAATAGTTCATGAAGGGTAATATTGGCTTAAATTTTCTTCATATCTTCAAAAATATTGTATCCTCCTTTATTTTTTCCTCTATGTTGAGGTTAATCATTCTTTTTTGGGGGAGGAGGATTATTATCAGCATTAGGATTTAGAAGAGTAACTGTATTAATTGGTGGAGTATAAGTTGTGAGAGGCTTCTTGTTCCTTAGGTTTTAATTATTCCTTTTAAGGAACTAGAATGCCTGTACTTCATCAAAACTATCCAATGGAATATTATCCTATAGGTTTCAAAGACTATAGCTAAACTTTATGGGCTAGATTCATGAGGAAGATATGGAGGATTCATCATTTGATCTTGCCTAACCATTTATCTTTGAAAGATTTCAAAATTTTCATAGAACTTTATACAGTCTAAGTCTCTATGTTGTGAACCCTGTACTAATTGGGCAAAGCTGTCTCCATGATATTAATTTATGGTATCTTATTAGACTAATTTTATTTTATATTTTTGGTGAGAATAGTAAAAGGCCTACCATATCTTGGAAAGTCCAAATTTTAATTTTAATTATAATTAGTGGTATTACCCATCCTTTTCTACATATTCAAGATATCATTTCTCAACTTCTAAACCATTTTTTGTATATAAAGTAATTTAGATTTGTTAAAGTTAGAATGTTGAGTGACTACTATGTTAGTGTGAGCCTAATGTTGGTTATAATAGTTCTAAAAATTATCATCCCTTTGTTCTTAATTATTCAATAACTTATAATTCTAGTTTGTTGTCTGTTGCATCATGAGAGGTAGAGTGTACAATTGATTTTGGTTGAATGCAAGGGCACTCTGATTAGCATGTGGGATTGGATTCAAGTATGGGAGTCCATCATTGAATGTTTAGACTCCTAAAATTTGAGGAATGAGTTAAGAATTAAGCTTCTTACTGATATTAATAGCTTCATATAATGACAAAGCTAAAGTATTGGTGGTGGCATCACTTCATAATAATACTACAATAATGGGATCCAAGGTATTCTTATATATCTTGAGTTTCAAATTCATGTCTAATTTAAACATGTCATTTAATTGAGTGTAAAAAATTTATAATCTTGCATTGAATGCCTAGATTGACTCATTAGGTTCCCTGTCCATGCTAGTGAATATCTAGTATACTAGACTTGGATTAGTTCCTTGTCTAAATTATGCAAAGAGTCTATTTTAAAACTCATTCCATGAGGTGATATAATTTTCTTTAAAATTGAGATACCAATCATTAGAAGAATCTTGTAGAGTAAATGGAAAAATTCTCCATGAAATATCCTCATGGATTACATTCATTAACCTTAAATGAGACTTGAAATAATTTATGTGTTATTCTACCATCCTCTCATTTGAGGGAGATAAGGTAGTCAAATAATTTTCCACATTTTTAGGCAAATCATGTTGGTCCCTAGGGATGGAAATAGTGGATCTGAGTAACCAAGGTTGATCCATAATAAAATTGATAAGTGAGACATTTATTATAGGATAAGGTGTCCTAACTCAGTATATCTTAGGGATGATAGTTATAAGTATAGGCCTTCTAGGATTTGATAATGGTGAAATCAAAATTTTAGCTTGGGTCCTAAACTTTGTTAATCTTCTAGGTGTCTCTAGTGAAAATCTACATAATGAATAACCTCTATTATTGAGAAAATACACGTGTCCCCTCCCTATAGCACCTTATTTTTATGTTGATATGGGTTTTATGAACACCTCAAAAAGTTTTAACAAGGTAGCCTCTAATGTTTTAGGATCTGTATGAAACAATGTTCTACTCTAGGGCATGAATTGTTGGTATGCATTTAAAACAACTAGGTGATGGAATAGTAGGTTGAGCTTATGGGTTATTTAATTAAGTTTTATGGATGGATGTGTGGAATCTAATAGAAACAAAATACTAAGTGAGTTTGATGGGTAGAAGTTTATTCTATGGTGGGGTAGATCTCAAATAAACTCAAAAGGGGAGAGAAGGGTAATGCAAAAAATATGGTTTTGTGTTTCTAAAAAGGTGATTTATAATATTGTTTATTTGATGGACAAGTATCTCCAAGACTATTGTTTACCATTTGTAACTATTTCACACTCAAGAACAATCATGGTTAGTAGTCTAGGATAGGATATATAGGATGATCAATGATCTTAGCTAAAGGTTTCTCTCCTTAGGGTTGTTGTTTCACACCCTATTCTAAGAGATTATAGTTCAGACCATAAAGTTATCTAGGGTATTTATGACTCATTCCTAGATGATTATACCAAAGAGATTCCTTTACACACCTTAGATTATCAATTCGACATATACTAACCATTTAAACCAATTAAATTCACTAACATTCAATTGATATAACATAATTAAGATCAATATGCATTAATTAAAACAATCATATTCATTTATAGCATTTACCCACTTCATAATTATTTAATTAATATATACAAATAAACTTAGATTTCATTAACACAGAGGATGAAGAAGAAGAAATAATAATAATTATTACATGATAATAAATCTCTTGATGTCTTCCTATATATTGGTCCATAACATTGATGAACGTTTCAAAAGAGAGTTATACATGTATATAAAGAACTTAGGGATAGGGTTGCCTCATGCTCTAAGTATAGAAAACATTCATGACATCCTGAATGACTAAATCATAAGTCTTAGTTGCATGTCATATGTATAGATACCTCATATATGCAATGTGTGCATGATGGAAAAATAATAATTTATTTGAAATTATAACATGGATGTAATAAAACTTAGTTTCTCATTTGTAGTTTTTACATGCAAAATTATACAAAAATACCCTTTGACTTAGGCTAAATCACTTATACTTATTGTTATTGGAACTATAGTTGTGCTTGTTGTTTTGAATGTGGTGTTTGGAGGTGTACTTGGGGATACACTCATTACTTGAAATATATTTATAGTTGGAGATAAATTTTGAGGTGGCATTGATGTAGTTGTTGATCCAAAAGGGACTAAATTTGATGACAATTTTATAACTAGCTCAGAGGGTAGGGTCTAAGGAATGGAACTAGCAGGTGGAACTGATGTTGAATTATTCTTTGCATCTAACTCTTGATAATAATTATAATCCTTAGCATGTTGTGTGAGAATTAAGTTTATTTCAAGAGGATGAGGTTTGGTTACCCTACCTATTCATTCCATCGACCTTGTATGCTATGCCTTTGTATCTCAGAAGCCAGACTAAAAGACCTCTACATCTATTGTCTTCTTCCTTGTTATACTCAATTTTACTTTAATTTAATCCAAGATAAATCCTTGAAAAATCTCTTCAAAACTATCTAAACTTTTTTGAATCATCTGATCAAAAGTGGTTTAAGCTACCAGCTTCCTTTTGTTATCCTAGATTCTTATTAGTTCAATCCCACATAAAATTTGTGTTTATTGCTTTTCCTATTCTATAAAATTATTCACCAAAGATTGGGAAGAAAACATCCAATCATGGGCCTCCTATATCTTGATGATAGCCAAATTTCAATGCATTAGCTACCTCTAAAGGGGTTATTAGATCTAGGTGGCTGAATACCTTATTAGGGGTGTATCATACCATGAAATTCAATTTATTTTCATATTTTATACGAATATTGAAATATTTTGATATTAAATTCACATGTGGAGGCAATTGGACTCTCAAATAATGAATTGTATCCAAAATTACATACAACTTAAGTGACACATTTTGTACATCATATTTTATATTAGACAGAACTCATATCACCTATTGCTACTCTCTGAGAGTTTTCAACTCTTCTTCCACTTATTTTATGACTAGTTATGTTCCCTCATGGATGGCCAATATTGACTCATTATGGGCCTCCATATAGGGCTTGAGGTCCTAAATGTATGGGGACTAACCCTTCTTCACGTCCTACCTTTTTGAAAGGGAATAAATTTCTTCTCTTTCCTCTAAAATCAACCCTCTTTAAGTGTTATCTTAATTTTTTCTTTCTCTTACCCTTCAGACCAAGGCTATGGATTTGTAAAAGAGAGATTAAAATGTTGATCTCAATAACCTTTAGATTAGGTCTCTTAAAAGCTAAGTCTACTAACTCCTTGTTCCAATTCGGAAGAGTAAACATTGAAGGATATTATGGTTGGAATTATTTTTTAGCATGTTCCTCAAGTTCATGTTTAAGATCAGTAGAGGGTTTGGGTATTAAGGGCCAAATTATTTGAGATCAGTCTATGTTCTCAAATTATTGAATGGGGTGCATAACATAGACTAGTTTATTTTATGGGGCCCTCTTAGTTGTTACTATTGTTGTGGTCTGAATTAGTCTTAAATAAGGTAGAGGTGAACCCAATTGGGTAGAGAAGGTAACTATTTCAGTGATAGGTTGGTTGGTGACTATGGCCATAGAGGTGGATATTGAAAGAATGAGATCAGAGGTAGCCAAGATGGAAAGAACAATGATTGAAGGAAAAGAGACTAAAGGAGTGGTGATTTCAGGAGTAATGGTAGGAGAATTAGAAGTAATAATTTGATAAGTAGAGGTGTGGGAAATGAAAGGAAAACCAATAAAGAGTGATTACATAATAACGAAAGTGGAGACAACTAGAGAAACCATGGTATAAGTAACCAATAATGGAATTAGTTATGAAAGGCCTAGGGAGGCAATGAAGAGAACATCCTTACTAGATTAATCACTATTGAGAGGTGTCTTTGCTTTTAGTTCTTTAAATCTCAAGAATTTGTCTTTTTTTAGCTATTCTTCATCCACCTCTTGACTTGGCTCACCTTCTACTAAAGGTTGTGCCTATCCACCAGTTACTTCTATGAATGGAGTCTAAGGTATCTCCCCCCTTGGTTTCTTTTAATAGTATAGTGTCATTTTGCTAGCTTGTGGAGTAGTCATCTATTGGGTAAGAGGAGGGAGAGTCATACTAGATGTTTGGGTTAATCAAGATAACATAATAGGTGTTATTTCTTCCTCATCAAAACAATGTGAGAAAATGATCTCCACCTCATCCTTACTCATGTTATTATTTTCTTATGTCAACTCCTCTACTAATTCTTATTTAACTCTTTTTAGTTTAACAATGGATGTTTGAATTGAAGGAGTATGTTCTTCATCTTCTTGTGTGGTAGTTGGTATCTCATCTAGCTCTTGATCTTTTTCTCCAGGAGCTAGTGTTTCCCCCATCACTTTCTCTTGCTCTTGTTGAGTTTTCATAATAATATATGACTATTGGGGATATTGACCTTGGTCTACTAGCTATTGGTAAGGCTTACCACTCCAAAAGTCAAATTATCTCCATCCTAGTGGTAGTTGGATCCTAAATTTAGCTTGACCAATCATAAGGGAGGGGTTGGCTTATATCAACCTCAATAAGTATTCACTTAATCCTTTTACTATTGATCTTTTTTTTCTTCCTCATTATCCTTGGTGTTAATAAATATAAAGTCATGGTCAAATGGCTCATATTTCTATAGGATGTCTGGGTTGTGGATCTTTTGTTGTACTCCCCCATGAGGGTCCCAATCCCCATAGGGAAAAGTGGCTAATGCATAATCTTTCCTCACATTCCCAAATTCCCTAAAATGCCTCCTAAAATTTTATTGGATCCTCTTAATAGTGATATGGGAGTCATGGAAAGTGTCTTTATTTTTATTTGTTAGATATTCATCTATTCCATTCCATATTTAGAAGGAAATTTATTTTTTGAACACTTTATTGGGGAAAAAATTATGGAGCTGAAGAGGGTTCACCTTATGGACCAAAACCATGATGATATTATAATAAAGGTAAAGTTAGTAGTCTCCCAAATTAGTGAGTGTTTTGACAATGCTAGGTGAAATCCCAGCTAGAGGATGGCCATGAATGGCCATCCAAACCTAAGGGTTCATGTCATCTATTATTCTTGTAATGTTCCTAATATATGTATATATGTGGATGAAAAGTCACATATTTTATTATTGAAAAACTAGGGTTGGGAATCTATAAAACCCCATTATACCTATGCACAGTTCTAATGACTACATCTAATAGGTATGACATCATATAAAAATTTCTTCCTTGGAGCCACTTGTCCTTCTGTATAATTTATTCATGTAGGAAGACACTAATGACTTCCCCCAATGCATATATGGACTACGAAGTAATGAGAAGGTCCACTAGGGGAACCCATTCTAAATGAAGGAATTGGATGCTTGGGTGACTAAAGAGTCAGTTTAATAATTCCATGCTTATACAAATTTCCATCATGAATTAGGTGATAGGGACATGTGTTTTAGTATGTTCTTTGACATGTAACATCTCACCTTAGAGAAGATACTTCCCTAATACTTGTTCCACATTATTATTTTTCTTCTAAGTGAATATAGTATGTCAATCAAATGTAACATCTAGATATAAAAACTTAAATAGCTCATGAATGCATCTTTGGAAATGTATGAAAAACCTATGTTGTTGTCAACATAGTGTGGATAACCACCATTGACAATTATGTCTTTGAATAATATGTTTTGAAACAAGTCTATATATGACATGACTTATGATTTAGTAGATGCGTAGTGAAGGGCCTATCACTTGAATGGGATCAGGTCCATTGTAATTTATTTCTCATCTATTGAGATACCCTTTTATAATGGGAGTGAGTCAACATTTTCTATGACCTCCCATAGAATCAAGTAATTGGAATAGAGGCCATCAAACATAGTTGCATCAAAAATTATGTCTAAGTGTTCAATGGTGTCCTTAATGGAAAACCTAGAGGGTGTTGAGGGTCCCTTGTATGAATTAGATGAAGATACCATTGTTTTTGATGAATGATGGTGAGATTTAATCTTTCAAAAATGGACTTCAAGATCTTAAAAATGAAATGTGATGAACTCAATTTGGGGATCAATATTATATATTTCTGCATTCGTTCTAGTTTATGTGTCATTAATCACCAACATCTATTATCTCATCACATTCATTAGCTTTGAACTTGACCACCTAGTCCTAGTGTACATGCCACATAGGATGCTTACTTATTTGGGGTGCCATGGTGTTTAATTTTCCTTCTAATATTTTTCACTATATATTTTAGTTAGGGGAGTCAAACTTTTCCTTTGAGCCTAATAGTATGATATGGTGAGCCTACTATTTATGTGGAAGACCTCGAAGAGAAAAATGCTCTTCAAGGATATTTGTTTATAAATAATTTATCCAAAAACCATTAAATAAATAGGTCTTGAAGACTAAGTACTCTTCAGAGAGATTGTTTTTGGGTAGTAAGTTGTCACATAGAATGTTATTGAATTGTAAACCTTCTAAATGAAAGATGTCAAAGATAAAGTCTCTGAAGAAAACCTACCAAAGACCAACATTTCTAAAGTAAAGCTTCTGAATACCAAAATTTTAGAAGATAATTTGCTGAATATAAAGTTCTTGAATGTAAACCTTCTAGATGAATTTGTTCAAAAAGAAAGTTTCCAACTAGAACAAACTAAAATAAAGCTGCTGAAGAAAAGTTCTTGAGGGAAATTTTCTTAAGATCAAATAACCTAAGAGAAAGTTTCCAAAGACTTAGTTGCAGACCAAAACAAATGATCTGAAGAAAATTCCTCAAAATAAAGTTTGTGAACAAATGGTTTCTAAATACTAAAAGTATATAAATAAAAGTATTCTAAATAAAAATAATTTGAATAATCTAATTTGAATTCCTATCATACATATCAATTCTTCCCAATTTTGGATTAATAGATTAGTTTTAATAAGTCCTTTTAAATGAAAATAGGTGCATATAAACATGAATTAATGTCCACAATTTCAAGCTCCTTAAGATAATAAGACACATACACACCTAATAAATATATGCATACTCTAAACACAATGGGGGGGTCCCCACTTTTCAAACAAAAATACAAGGTAGGGTGTGTTGAATACAACAAAGTGGGGATTCCCAAAATGGGACTCTAGGTAAGCGTTTAAGGGTGGGTATTTTATAGACACCGTGTATTTGGAATTGTTTGAAATTCTAAGGTCTGTATCTTCTTGAATATTGTAGATAGCTCTATTATAATTGAATTTGACAAATTGGCATCCAAATAAGGTAATTACTCTTATATGATGAGTCCAAGGTTTATCAAGTAAGATATTACAAGAAAATGAAAAGTTAAAGATAATAACTTCCACATGGATGGTAATAGGAGGAATGGTAATGGGATTCCAATCACAACTGAGATAAGGCATTTGCCTTATATCATAGCCTTGACATATACTACATGTAAATTTGAGGTTAAATTTAGAATATCCAAGTGTCTTAATAAAGTCAAGAGATGCAACATAAGTGTCTGAATCTTTATCAATCATGCTTAACCTAGATAACACTGATTTGGATGCTAATTAATAGAGAAAAATCATCTTCATGAAAAAATATCTCATCAAAAATCATGGAAGCAATAGGGAACTTACGTGAGAGATAAGTGTCCATTGTTTCATCAACATGGATGGACATCTCTTAACATTGTTAAAGTATACTATCTTCTGATCCAGATAAGGTAGCTTCACATTCTAATGAAGGAGAATGAGGATGCTCATTTTGAACAATAATTTCATTAGGTGGTTTCTATGATGGGGAGAATTTTTCATTAGTGATAATAAAGTTATTTAAGATGGGATATGGGAAATTTATACAATAGTATCCCATTCATCATAACCCATGGGAGGATTATTATATATAAGTGCATAGTATTACATGAACAACTAGGTAGGAGGGTTGAAGGTATAATTAAATTTGTGTTGATACGGTATGGTTGGTGTTTTAAAAAATAATTTACACCCTTGGAGAGGGTTCTTTAGTCTCTCCCCAAATAATATACACAAATGGAACAACCCCATGCTATGAGTATCCTATGGTGAGGTTGAACCTCTAGAGAAGGCCATCTTCCTCTTGATAGATCACCTAAACTAATGTTTCTACTTAGAAAAGGGTTTGAGAGGGAGTAAAGGGTTAATAATAAATATAAAAATGTGATGTACCAAATATAAATGAGACTCAAATATGCATGAAATAAAAACAAAAAAAGCATAAGACAATACTAGATCACACAATCTCATGAACTAGGATTAGGAAGAAATGAATGAAGGAGTAATAATAAGATTCACACCTACCATCCATTAATGGTAGAAATAAAAAAATTATATATCTTCAAATAACTTGAAAATACCTAAAAATAGAAAATAAATAAGGACAATGGTCATGGAAGATTCTCCTTCATAATGTCACCATGCATAAGCTTACTGAACACAATTTAGAAGCATGAGATAGGTAAAGAAAGTATTTATTGCTTCTAGATGTCCATAAAAATTGTGATAGGGTATATCCTTATCAAATGAGAGTGTCTTTCTCTTATTTCCAAGATCAAATAATCTATCTAAAATCAAAGAGAGAGAGAATTACAATGGGGAGGAAAATGGTAGATATAGAGAAAGGGCAAAGAGAGAGTAGGAGAACATCATAAAAAAATAATCTATGATATTTCACCACCCTTAAGTTAATACTCAACCACATTTTAATCAAATTAATACTAGTCCTTTATTGACAAATTAACCTTGATTTATCCTAATAGCCTTCAAACCCTCTCATTGGTTGAAAATCACACTAGAAGACAATATTTTTGGAATGTTGAGTCATTATCCATCAAGAAGGAAAAATATTTAAATCCCATAAAAATCATTTAATGATCCAAATACACTCTCCAACCCCCAAATTTCCTCCTTGGAACTCTATGCTACTTTCCACTTAACTTGATTATAAGGATAAAATCCTGATAGATTTAGAACTAACAAAGCCATGACTATGCTTACTTTGAGTGGCTATAGTTACTTTTTTTTCAAGGATATGACCATGTCAAAGGATGAGAAACTACTCCATAATCATACATCTAACCCTACTTCAAATTTTGATTATAGGTCTTCCTATAGATGAAAACCAATCTCATTTATTGGTTTTCCTATAGTCTTAATATCAATGAAGATCCACTAAGTGCTTAATCTCATCCCAACATCTAGTCACCAAATTTTGATCTTTATTAGGCCTAAAATACCTCTCTTACCTCTAGTAATATTTAATAATAACATTTTATCTTGAAATATCAACTTTGGTTCAACCTAGATCATATATCATCTTGGTTCTATACGTTCACCTACCTAGGTTCACAAAACCCTGATCTGATGTGTTTACCTATATGGAGTCCTTTCCATTATATTTATCATATTTAAAAATATGTCTATTTTTTTATTTTTACATGTGTCTTCACTTTGTGCCTTCTGGGACTTAAACAGATCTACTCTATTGATTTCCTCAAAAGTCTCCTGGCTCTAACCTTCATCATTACCATTGATCTATGATTTGCATTCTAGATCATGCCATTTTATAGCCCCACATTTATATATAATATTATACAATTATTTCATCCAATTAATTCACTTACACTAGGTGGTATCCTCTTATTCAATCTATCTATTTTGACTTTTGATCCTCTATACACCGTCGATCTTTTTTTGCAAGGTTAAACACACATTGTTGATCATGATTAACTTTAGTAAACATGTATCATTGATCCTTTGATTCACCATGATCTTAACACTTTAAATTCCCACACTGATTTTTAGGATCCACTAGCTTATTGACTTGATGCTCATCATTGATCTTCAATTGCATGATAAAATATACAATATTGATCTTCATGGTTCCACTATATAAATATATTATTTGCATGCCATTGATCTTGATTTAAGCTCCCAAGATTTTGACACTTGTCAGATTCATGTTAAACCTCAGGATTATTTGAAATATTTGAATCCAAATAGCTACTTCTTAGGGTTAAGTGCATGTCCCACTCTGTTATTTCAACTTTGAAGGTTTATATCTTAAGATAGATAAATCATCAAGATACCAAATTTGTAGAGGGTATTCATGTCAAAAATAAAATCATGTTCATGTGATTATTCAACCTTAATTGACCTCCCAATTATATTTATTAAATGTGTAACTAGACTGACCTATTCATTGTTATATGATGCATCATGATGGTCTAATTCCTCTAGGCCTATGCAAGTAATTTTTCTACCTTCAAAGCTTGGATAAACTAATGAGGCTCTGAGAAAACTTGCCTCATGTTCTTTGAATGCCCTAAACACCATGGAATCTTTTTGGGACCTTTTACTTACATTTATTTGACTTTGTTTCTATACTTACTTCTCAACCAAACTCTACTTAACTTATTACTCGATACCTAGATTTCTATAAAATTGATCTACCTAGGAAAGGTTTTATATGTAGGCTAAAATTGGCCAACATTTTTGGTGATAAATTAGGATTTTATGCCTACTATGCAAGAGACTATTTTCTTTGTTTGATCCATTGGGAATATAGAGTCTCAAATATTTCCTTCCTAGCTAGTTATGAAAATGATATAAGGCTCCCCTTTCTAGAAAACTTCTATTGAATCAAAAAGGATAAAAGAAATAAAAGAAAAATTGTGCCTAAGGAACTTATAAAAAGGAAACAAAAAAATTGAAAATAAATGTGTACAAGGAACTTAGAGGAAAAACTGAAATGTACTCTAATATGTATAATATTATACAATGTCTACAAACTCTATTGATAATAAGGCTTTAAATGAATGGCATTAATTGGGATGGGTAATACTTCTACATCTAGCTAGGCAAGATGAAAATAATTATGTTGATTGAAACCATGGATAAAATAAGGACCACTCAATAAGCTATCAAACTTGGTATGTTTGCCTAGATTTGCCTTATTTCAATCCCACTTCATGACTAGGTCCTCTTATTTCAAGTCCCTTTATATGGTTCTCTTGTCAAAGGCTTTCATGGCTTGGGCTTGATGTGACTTTAGTGTCTTCATTTCAAGGCTCTTGGTTGCTTCAAGATCCATAAGCTCTGTCATCCTCATGCTCATAGGTTGACTTTCCATCAACTCAAGATGATGGGATAACTCCAAGGTAGTAAACTCAAGAGAAATGGGAAATTTGGCTTCGCTCCCATATACAAGAACATATGGTGAATTTCTAGTGGAAATTTTGGGAGTCACTCTATCATCCCATAGGTTTATCCTTAGCTTTATGATCCACACTCTCTGATTCTCCTCTTTATTCCTATTGATAATCCTCATCAATTTCTTATTTATGGACTCTGCTAGTCTATTGCCTTAGGGGTAGTAATTTGAATATGTACTACGGTATATGTCTAGTTGAAGTGCCCACTCATTTTTTCTCATGATAAAAAATGCTAAGTCATTATCTAATATTATTATGGTCGGTACAATAAACCTATTCACTATGCCATCATAGAAATCTAACACTACTATTTCATTGGCTTCTGTAATGGAAATTGATTCCACCCATCTAGTGAATTAGTAAATAGTAGTAATTACCCATTTGTGTCCTCCACTGGAAGCTAGATTGATCATTCCTATTAAATCCAAACCCCACTTCATGAAGGGTTGCTCTACCTAGATTGGGTTGAGAGGAACTATTGCTAATCTTTGTTTCCTTGCAAAGAGAGCACACTTCTAAAAATTCTAGACCCATGCATAGGCATCTTTGAATATGTTGGTCCAATAATAACTAGATATCATTATTTTTGTTATTGTATTCCTTAGAGAAAAATTGCTTCATATAATCCCATCATGAAATTGTTTCAAGAGATTTGTTATTTGATTATTATCTATTCACCTTAGAATCACTCCATTCAAGTCTTTGATAAATAAAACCCCATTAAAAAAATTCATAAGGTATATACTAAAGTATAAAATACCTTTTCTTTTCTCTATCCATTCCTTATGGGTACTCACCTATCATCAAGAAATGTGCCATATCTTGGAGCTAGCTATTGTGAGGT
This sequence comes from Torreya grandis, assembly GCA_037957365.1. NCBI lineage: Eukaryota > Viridiplantae > Streptophyta > Pinopsida > Cupressales > Taxaceae > Torreya > Torreya grandis. The sequence goes on from JARHVA010001887.1 coordinate 2,119,024, forward strand.
GGAGGTGCATCTTATTTTGATTTGTCTTATGTTACTAAAAAAAATTCTTTATCTTCATGAATATCATCTACCATATATTCAAATAAGTCTTTTCCTCTCACTAGATTATTGACCTTAATCTCCACATCATACTCCATGACCTTGGTAATTTGGCTAACTCTCTTCTAGTTCAAGTCTTTACTAAAAGGGAAGTCCCTCACTCCAAGATGAGGCACCATGGGATGAATCTTATCATTGGAGATTATTGGTCTAAACTTCTTGAGGATTCTCAAGGATGTAGGCACTTATTTTTATACAAAATTATATCTTAACTCATACTCCTCAAGACCTTGATTGAAAAAATTAATTAGATGATCAAGTCCTTCACCATTCTATTGCATCATCATAGCTGATATATTGTCAATATTGGGAAAGCTATACAATATGAAATCGCTTGATAAATCAAGATTCATGAGTGAGGGTGCTTAGAGAATGGCTACTTGATAGCCTCAAATTTTGCTTTACCTTTATTTTACCAAGTGAAAACTTGGTTATTCTTTAGCATAGTAATGATGGGTTTGACCAAGTTGGAAAAACTAGGTATAAACATTCTCAAAAATATTATTTTCCCAAGGAAAATATGGAGTCTTTTCTTGTGCTTGGGTAAAGATATTTCCAAGATGGCACTTATTCTATTAGGTTAAATGGCTAATCCTTGGTTTGAGATAATATATCCAAAGAGTTTACCTTCATGAACAATAAACACACATTTCTTAGGATTCAAATAAATACCACACTCTCTACATCTTTCAAATATCAATCTCAGTTGATCCAAATTCTAACTAGCCTTCTTGGAGAAAGTTCTGATGTCATCCAAGTAGACCAACACCATTTGATCTAGAAATCCTTGGAAATATATGTACATTGCTCTTTGAAAGGTAGCTCCAGTATTTGACAATGCAAAAGGCATCTTCTAATAAACATATGTGCACTACTTTATGGTCAAGGTAGTCTTATATTGATCTTCTTCTCTTACCAACACCTGGTTGTAACCTAAATACCCATCTATAAGAGAGAAGCATTTTGAACCAACAAATATCTAAAGTATTTTATCCATGGATGGTAAGGGGTAATGATCTTTGTTTAGGTCCCTAAATCCAACACACAATCTGATCTCCCCATTCTTCTTCCTTATAAATACTAATTTGGCTACTAATGAGGAGTGCTTGATGAGAAAGATGATCTTAGAATCAATCATTTTAGTAAATTATTTCCTCATAAGATATTTAATTTTGGGGTTGATATGCCTTTATTTATTCCTGATAGGCTTGGTACTAACCTCTAATTCTATAATGTGTTAGGCTAGCTTGAAATCAAAGCCTCTCAGGTCACTATACTCCCAAGTAAATGTCTACATATTATCTATAAATATCAATCAAATCATGCCTTTTAGCTCTAGTTCTTACCTTTTCAAGCTTGAGGAGCTTGCGTTTAAGGATTAGAACTCTTTCATAGTTCTCCTCAATAGTTAATATTACTACCTTATCTTTCTTCATATGGTCCCCCTCATGGAAAAGACCTTCAAGAGTGACTAGTCATTTAGGAAGCTTGTTAGACCTCAAATGAACACTTTGATCCTCATACTGATGTTGAAATTTATCTTGGTTTATTGAGGAAAATTCTACTTCTTGATGTAAGAAATAAGTAATCTATTTATCACTATCAAAGACCTGCCAATGAGTTTCATTGTCTAGCACTGATGGTCTTACTACCACTCCAATATGCAGTTGCTCTTTGGACTTTTTAAATTCATTTTGGAGGTTAAATTGATCCCTTATAGATACCAACCTATCAGCATGCTGATTTTAGTCCCTTGGCACTACTTGGATGTTGAAAGCTCTAAACTCCTCAAGAATGTCCGACACTTTATGTTTGTAAGATTTTATCAAGGGATTCTTTATGATGTTTTAACTTCCCACTAGATGTACTACCAGCTCACTATTTCGATATACTTGTAACTACTTGATCCCTCTCTTACTAACCCATTAAAAGCCAAGGATAAAATGATCATATTTAGTTCCATTGAAAGAGAAACTAAATTATAACCTATAAGAAGAGAAATACTTATCATTGGAGGGGGACACTAGCATTACTCCTACACCTACCCCATCTTTGTTTCTTGAGCCATTAAATAATGATTTCCACAAACCATTGGAGTCTTTTTGAGGCCTAGTGAGGTATGGCATGGATTTGATCTACTTATGAAAGTAGTAGACACCCATGTCCCTCTCTTCAACACCTTCTAAAGGGTTTATTAGTTGATTGTCACAGCATAAATCATCAAAGAACATATCAATTATCTCTTTATGATGAGGGTTTAAATCTTGACCAACCAAGTGGTCATCTTTATCTAAGATATATTAGTGATTTTTAAGTTATGTAGAACATAAGGCTCTATGTGAAATTATGAAATAAGCTCAGACTTGATTGATACCTTTATCCCATACCTTGTTCTAAAATCCATGTAAGACCAATCTGTTACTTGATAATGTCCAATTCTTGTTGTGAAATCTCTAGATAAGCATATATCAAAATAAGGAGGCAAATCTAAGATCAACATATCTTGAGCCATAAAAACACTAGGACAAGCATGTAAGGTCATGTTTATACCTTTAATGATACCAGATGGTTTGGTGTAAGATATATCAAGCTACAAAACTCCCTTAGATTAGGGTTTATACTTTAAACCAAGTTGATCTGATTTGGAATTTAGAACAACTGAAGTAATTACTCCACTATCTACCATGAAATTATGTATCAAGGAGTCGCCAATGATTATATAAATTTATAAATAATGAGGTTTGACCATCTTATTTGATTTCCCTTCACTATGTCCTTTGGTTGGATTGGTGAGAACTATGTTTTCTTTGCATGGTGGCATATTTAAAGCATCAATCTTTGACAATCCTTGTTGAAGGATATCCACTTGACCATGCATAAAAATCATGTCCCACATTGGCACACTCACATTATATTTCTTCATTTGTTTAAAAATATTGATGGGAAAACCACCAACCTTTTCTTATGCTTTGGGAACTATAACTATACCTTAGACTTATGAGTTTTGGGTCACAAAGGCATTCCCTTGATTTTGATTCTTTGGATTCATATGAACCTTTAGAGTAGTAGTAGGTTCTTGTAGATTCGATAGTAAAGGAGTAATGGTAGGAATCTCTGACTACTTCTTGATTACCATCTATATTCCTTCTCTTAAACCTTATATTAGCTACTAGTGGAATGTATGCTTGACTATAACTAGACTATTGATTAAGTGCATAAGATTCTTCTTGATCATAATTAACCATTATGACACCCAATTAATTTGGTCCTTCATTATACCCTTGAAAGTACTAAGGATATTTTGGTTTTATCATCATGGTTACTTATGCACTCTGATCTATAAGATCTTGATTATATCCATAGCTAGTACCTTGATACCATTCCTCATTGAAAGACAAATTAAATTCAACATTTGGGATAATGGATTAGCCAAAAGACTAAGCATGGTACCCTCAACTTATTAAGCAATGTTGTTCTAAGTAGGGACCAAAGTAGTAGAGGTGATTATAGAATTTAGATTATATCTACTTTTCCTAACATAGTTAGGCTACCCCTAGCCTTGGCTTGGTTGTTGGCCTTGAATTTATAAATTTACTTTGTAGGGTAGACTATTTGCTTGATAAGATTACTATTAAGGATGATACAAAGCTTGATAAGGTATATTGATTTGGGCTTGATGCCTCTTCACATTCACCAGTTCATTTATAAATGATTGAAACATACTCTTAAGCTATTTGAAGTTCTTATTTTCTTAGGAATCAGTAGATTAACTAGTTGAATATTTTTCCTACTTTTGTGTAGGTATGGTAGTAAGTGTTGTTAGGAGGAATGCAAGCAAGCGAAGGAATAGAAATAGGATTTGGTTGAATCTTAGGAAATAAAAGCATTGGTGTTTTAGGTACAATTTTGCCAGCTTGAACTAGATAATTTTATGCTCTGATTACCTCCTCGCAAGCATTTACCAATGTGTTCCCTCCCATATACCAAATAATTATTATAATATCACTATTTATGGCCTTTAAATAATAAAGGAAAGAAAATTTTGGGCTAGGCTTGACAGAGATTGGAATCATATCCCATGTCTTTTAAAAAATTGTATTGAAACCTTGCATAATCTCATGAGGATTCATCTTGATTGTGGTTAGCTAATTTACAAGTGATAAACGGTCAATTTTGTCTTCAAATATTTTTCACAAGGCATCTCCTAAATGATCCCATGATGTTATAGAGTTGGCATTAAGGTGCTTATACCAATCTAAAGCTTTAGCTATGAAATAGATGACTAATAGCCTAATAGCCACATTTTCCTTAGTTATGTCATGAATTTTGAAAATTTGGCTATGTATCTAAGGTGCTCAAAATGGGATTTATATTTGTATCCTATGAAATAAGGGACACTTTTTAGATATGCTACTAGAATAAGTTCATATTATGGAATATCTAAAGGGATATGACCATTGAATGCCACAAAAGGAAAATCTCTAGGTCCTACCATGGTAATGAAAGGGGATAACAAAGATCTTCTTATAAAGGTAGATTTTAAAATTAATTTAGGAAGAAAGACTCCTTTATATGGATGTGTATTAACAAATATTAAACTCTTTACTAGGTTCAAAGGTAATTCAACAAATTCAAACGAAATACCTATAGAAGTTAATCTTATAGTCACATTTGGAATGAAATATAGATACTAATCTACACCAAAATGTTGAGTGTTGCTCAGAGTCACTATATGATATTGCCTTATAGATATAACTACTACAAATTGATCAAAACAACATCAAACTTGACCAATATTATTTGAAAGTGAGTCCCATTGGATATGCTAAAAACTATAATAGCATTAGTTTTCACCCTTGGAGAGGGTTATTCAAGATATCCCCAACTTAGATACATAATGGTAATAACCCTAGGGTATGGGTATCTTATGGTGAGGTTGAACCTCTAGAGAAGGCTGACTTCCTCTTGATGGATCAACTAAACTAATATTTCTAGGTTAAAGAGGGAGTAAAGGGTTACTAGTAAAGATAAAAGGTGACAAAACAAATATATATGAGTCTCACATATATATGATATAGACACTAAAAAATCATTAGACAATACTATCTAACATAATATTATGAACTAGATAATTTCATAAGTATTTCATGAACTAGGCTCAGGAAGCAATGAATGAAGCAAGGATGAATTATAATATTCACACCTAATGTTTATTAATGGTAGAAAGAACAAAAGTCCAGACATTCAACTAACTTGAAAACACCTAAAAATAGGGAAGAAATAAGGACATTGGTCATGGAATATTCTCCTTCATAATACCACCATGCACAAGATTACTAAACACAATTTAGAGGCATGAGATAGGTAAAGAAAGTCTTTATTGATTCAAGAGGTCCTTCATACAAATTTTGGCAGTGTCTATCCTTATCAAATGAGAGTCTCTTTGTCTTATTTCCAAAATAAAATAATCTATCTAAAATCAAAGAGAGAGAGAGTTACAATGGGGAATAAAATGGGAGATATAGAGAAAGGGAAAAGAGAAATGATGAGAACATAATCATAAATTCATTTATGAGCTACCACCACCCTTCAATGAATCTTCAACCACCTTTTGATCAAATCTAGACTATTCCTTTATCAACAAATTAACCTTCATTTGTCCCAATAGCCTTTGAACCCTCTCATTGGTTGAGAAGCACACTAGAAGATAAGATTTTGTTTGGAATGTCAAGTCATGATCCATCAAGAATGAGAAATATTTAAAACCCATAAAAATCATTGAATTCTCGAACTAAACTCTCCAATCCCCAAAATTCCTCCTTATAAATATTCACCACTTTTCACTTGACTTGCTTATAAGGACAAAATCCTCATATCTTTAGACATGATAGATCCATGACTATGCCTATTTTGAGTGATTTTAGGTACCTATTTGTTGAGGATATGACCATGTCGAAGGATGAAACACTCCTCCATAATCACACATCTACCCCTACTTCAAATTATGAGTATATGTCTTACTATAGATGAAAACTAATCCCATTTATTAGTTTTCCTATAGTATTAATATCCATGAATATCCATTAGGTTCTTGATCTATCCCAATAGTTAATCACTAGCCTTTGATCTATATAAAGACCTAAAATACCTATTGTACCTCTAGTGAGCTTGAATGGTGATGTTTGATCCTAAAATATCCTCTTTGGTTCAACTTTTATCGTATCTAATCTTGGTTCTATATGTTCACCTATCTAACTTCACAAAAATGTATGATCTAATGTATCTACCTATGTAGCATCCTCACCATCTATTTATCATATTTAAAAATATGATTATTTTTTATTTGGACACATGTCTTCACTTCATACATTTTGGGACTTGAATAGATCTACTCTATTGATTTCCTCAAAAGTTTCCTAGTTTTGACCATCATTATCATTGATTTGTGATCTACATTCTAGCTTGTGTCATTTATCATCCTCATGTTTATCCTTAGGATTATTTTATTAGTTTCATATAATTAATTCACTTGTGCCATGTGGTGGCCTCTCATTCAATCTAGCTCTTTTGACTTTTTGACCCTATGTGAACCATGGATATTTTCTACAAGGTTGAATTCACGTCATTGATATTGATGAACTTAATCAAATGTGTACCATTAATATTTTGATTCACAATTATTGTGCCACTTGTCAGCCCCATATTTATCCTTAAGATCCATTGACTTATTAATTTCATGTTTGTCATTTATATTAGATTGCATAATCAAATGCATGCCATTGATCTTGATGGTCCCACTGCATCAAGCTATTATCCATAGACATTAATCTTGATTTAAGATCCCAATATTTAGACACTTGTTAGCTTCATGTTCAACCCTAATATTATTTGAAATATTTAAATTCAAATGGATACTTCCTATGGTTTTAACTTAATGTCCCCACACATGTCCTACTCTACTAGTTCAACTTTGAAGGCTTATATCTTGAGATAGACAACTCATCAAGATACCAACCTGACAGAGGGTATTCATGGGAAAAATAACATCATGTTCATGAAATTATTAAACCTTGATCAACATTCCAACTACACTTATTATATGTGTAACTAGACTAACCTATTCATTTTGGCATGATGCTTCATGATGGTCTATCTCCTTGAGGCTTGTGCAATTCATTTTTTCCCTTCAAAGCTTTGATAAACTAATGAGACTTGGAGAAAATCTACTTCATGCTTCATGAGTTCCATGAATACCATGATAACTTTTTGGGCCCTTTTACTTGAAATTCTTTGACTTTGTTTCCAGACCTACTTCTTAACCAAACTTTGCTCAGCTTGTTACTCCATACCAACTTTTCTATCTAAGAAATGTTTTATATGTAGGCTAAACTTAGCCAATAGTTGGTTTAGGTTGGTTATATGTGGGTTGAGATAATTTATTTGATGTGATGGTTTTTTGAGTTATTTATTATGATTGGGTAGAATAAATACTATAAGAGTTTTTTGGTATGTTTTCTTGTGATGCAAATGTTGGGGGAAGATTAGAAAAGGTATGAGATGTATGATCAATTTATGTTGTTGAGAGGGGTGATTAGAAGGGTATTGGTTCCTATTACCCCAAATATATGAGTTGGGATGGGGAAGTGTCTTAAATTACACGAAATAATTGAGACGTATGATGTGTAGGTGTTGGATTTGAGTTAATAAAAGTAATTACTGTTCTCATATTAGTCATATTAATCAAATTTTTGTCATTGGTGGTAAGTTCTATGAGATTTTCAATGTTTTTAGTATTGGGAGTAGTTTATTTAATGTTATATTGGTGGTTAGGAAGGGGATTCTATAGATAGAGAGATGAGCATTATATTGGTTTAACTCTTGGTCTTTATTTTGTATTTCATGAGCTCTAAAATATGTCATAAGCTTGTTAATGGTTCTAAATAAGGGTTTCATGATCAAATTTAGGACCAAGAATAAAATCCATAGAATTTTTTTTAGTTACCACAAGTCACATAAGAATGGCCCCAACATGTATGAATCTAGATTAATTTTTTGGATCATACCATGATTTTATAGGGTGAGTGAGGTCAAGATCTCATGGTAGAGGTCTTGGGAGACATTTTTAAATGTTTTCTAGGGATAATGGTTTTTGCACATGAGTGTGGTTGTGTTGATAAAATGTAAGAGTGGGAGTGTTGTTACTAGGGGGAACATGCTCCATGACATGGTTTAGATCAATGACTTAGATGTCATCATTGGTTGTATGTCATTTTTTTTTTATGAGCATGTAGGTGCATGGCTCAATTTGATGCATGAGGAAGTCTTGTTATTTGGATTGGTCAATAGCTTATTTAAAGGTTTTTATAGAGAGGATGATAACCCAATATTATAATTTGTTTTGTAGAGTGTTGGTAAATAGGTGGAAGAAGTTGTCATCGACCATATAATGCTCATATTTCTTAGACAAGTTTTCCATCATTTGATGAAGGCTTGTGTTGTTTTAGTTTCAAGTTATTTAAAATTTATAAATGGGCTAAGTTGTTCGTAGGAAGATCACTAGTTTGTAATTATAGGAATAGTGAGTTGACCATGTCTTCCAGGCTAGTGAAAGAGTGGGTTTTTAATTTTTTGTGTAGACACTATAATTTTGTATATTATACATGATTTGTTAGGTGTCATAGGCCATTATTATAATTTTAATATCCTAAACATTACTATCTTAAATTTTAGTTTATTTAGCATTAGCCACCCAATAATTTGTTTATACTAATTACCTTTTCACCTCCCTAACAACCTAAATTTATTAACAACCTAGGGAATCCTAACCCTTTAACCATTTTACCCATGTATAAGGTTGCCCCCAACAATCTCACACTCACAAATTATAGTTTACCCATGGTTGGAACAAACCAACATGGATAAAACCTTTAGCTACCAAATTGGGTGAATCATTGTTGATTTTCTATTGATTAGTGTTGATTCTCTGGATTGGCATTGATCTATTTATACCTAGCCAACCCTTTAGCTCAGGGATCAAAAAATCTAAATCTCAAAATGCAACTTGAATTTTTGGAGAACTAAGGAGACTTTATCAACACTCTTCTAGAATTCTACTACATATAATATGCATCCATCATCTCAGGCCTAAGGGACTACTTGCATTTATGATAATAAATTCATTCTACTTACAACCATGTTCAAGGTAAGTAATTGTCTTATTTATTTCATTTTTTTTTAGTTTCTTTGTTTCTATCTTATTATCCAACCCTTATAATATAACCTTTATCCCTCTATGTTTTTTATTATCCTTTGTCATCTTTTAAAGTCTCTATTGTAATTAAGTGCATTTTAGATAGAATCAATGCCAATTCATTTTGAATCATCACCAATTATATAGAATTGGTACTGATCCTATAGGATCAACATCAATTCACTATATTTAGTTTTTGAAATTTGAGATTTTAATCTTAGAAACCTATCTTTAAAATCATTCTAATTTTCTATCCTTTTAAACATGGCATTGTTATGTAGATGACTCTACCTAACATTATGCATAATTTCATTAATATCACTACTTCACCTATAGTATCTCAACCCCATTTTGTTGATCAAAGTGACATATCCTTCAAGCTAGTAGTTTGTACTATTGTTTACTCTCCCTTTATTGAAGAGAATACAAACTAGCCTGATTTTATAGCTTATTGGGATGAATACTTTGATTAAATTGATAGCTTAAAAAAAGATTAAATCATAATCATTATTGTTATCACATCTACATATCTTTTGATTTCAGCTTTAATTATTATAAGCTAAAAATAAGTTTCCCTAGTCAATATATTTATGTGATGTGCAACCATATTTGTATCTCCAGGTATTCATCATAAATCCTAATTTTCATTGAGTTTTTAGTAAGTTAATTAAATTAAAGAAAAAATGAAAAATTACTATAACATTTTGGCATGCCTGATGGGAGATATAAGGTCCCATTTTTATTATTATAATACATTTTGAATTTATCCATCTTTCTCTCCTTTTTATCTTGATTGTTATCTTAATTCAAAATAAAATTCAAATTTTTTTCCCTTTGTATAGGTTAAAAAGAAATGCATACATTTTTTATTTCTTAAGAAATTGATATAGAATAATCTAGGTAGTTAATTTATCATAATAAAAACTTCATTCACACACATACCAAACCACTTAAATAGTAAATACATCAAACAATGACATAAGGAAACTGACTAAGATTTCATCACCTAGTGGTAACCTTTATCCCAGCTATCCTACTTGGATTTCATCACCAAGTGGAGCACCAACTCATATGTTTTTGATAAGGTAAGGTGGAAAACTAGGGGCCAAAATCTTCAAAGAGCGAAAAATACAAGAATTCAATCAAACAAAATATGCCTTCAGAGAGATGACAACACTGGCTGAGAAATAAAAGACAAACAAAACACAAGAAATGGAAAGACCAGAGTCAGAGAGGACTCTCCTTACATAACCATTGATTTGAGAAGATCATTAAGTTTCTCAGTATTCTCCATGTTGTTAGCATGCCTAGTAAAACCCACCTCTTTTAGCATAGACATGTTTAGGAGAATTGTATTTTGGAGTCCCTTGGTGAGTTTTTGCTCCAGCCTCGGAATACGATCCTTCAAGGCCCCAATTTCAGATTTCCAATTAGCCTCATTTTATTTCCTCACCAACTTCCTCGACATACATTTTTCCCTTATTATTAGAAGTTTCCATAGTGTCATCATCATGCTCCTCAGTAACCTCAAAGTACCTAGTCTTCTGCTTCCCTCTAGTGTCTTTAGAAATTTCTTGGATTTCTAGCTCCTTAAACTCTTCCTCTTGGGTTGCTTCCTCTGAAGCACTTTCTAAGTAATCAATTAGTCTAGCATTCAAGTTAGGTTGACCAGAAATCTACCTTAACCTTTGAACTCTAGAGGAGAAGCCTTCTTTATTAATTTTGGAAGACTTATAATATTTACCACCTTGGCTCCCCATGGCCCTACCCATATTTTTGTGGGTCCCCTCCGTGGTCTCTCTAATATTCTCTTCCTCCTCATCAACCTTTCTCTTCTTATCCTTCTCTCAAAAATGAGATGGGGGTGTCAACAAGGGTCTCTTATGGGGTGGAGAAAGAAACATCTTTTATTTTGGTAGGAGCAGGGAAAAACATGACTCATCAATAGCATCGCCAGACACCAGATTAGAAGGAATGTCTCCACTATCAATTCTTATAGTCTTGGATGGCTCTAGGGCATGGAGAAAGTTTTATAAGAGAAAAATTAGGCTGTGGTGTATGGGAATATGGTTCATATCTAGCTTCTTAGCCATTTTATCTCTAACCCTAAGGATAGAGTGTTCTAAAGAGGAGAGCAGGTAAAAAGGGAAACTAATAATAACATTGCTCCAAAAGTGATTTAACAGAGGGAGGTGGTAATTGTAGAACCTGGTAAATTAACCCTCAAGCATGAATTAATTCATGAGAATGAAGCACACTCCATCCCATGGCTCTAGAAGTTTAGCATGCTCAAATCCTTCTTGATACAAGATGAGTTCTTCTTCCTCACCCAGAAATAGTTTGTGGCTTGCAAGATCCGTAATTTTTGTTTTCCTTTGAAGTTTTATTCCTTGCATGGTCATTCTCATGTCCATAGCAATCACCTTTTTAGAGATTTCAAAACTAATTCCACCCACTGTGACCCACCTATTTTACTAGGATCTCACAAATTACTTGAACAAGTTTTCATCAAACCCGTTAAGCCTTTCCAGATAAGGGTTGATTCCCCTTTCTTTACAATAATGCCAAACCAATAGATTATCTTTAAATTCACAATAGGAGATTTATTCTATTCAAATATGGTCTCCTCCCATTTTGTAGTTGTAGACCCAAACCATGGAGTTCCTAAATTCAGCCTTGAACTTAGAAATGGTTTCTAACCCTTGTTTCCATTTATGCATAATGAAGATGTGATGGCTCATTATTCAAAATACCCTACAGAGATTATGTTGTCTACTCCCATGCTTGGGAATTATTTCCCATTTATTTTCATAATGAGACACACATGCCTCAACCTCATGATACAATTAATCATGAATGATTGTCAAACAAATACCAAAGTTATCAAGTTTTGAAATCCACATTGGCCCTCTCCAAATTGACTGCTTCTGAGAGCTATCCTTGTCATAAATGCACCTCATCCTTGACAAGTCATCTCCTCTTGAATAATATCCCTAATGTTTAAGGTAATATTAACACCTTTTTTCCACACCCTCCAACATAAAAATTGCTGACCAAGGTTGGCACAAGCATCAACAACCCTATTTCCCTCTCTGTAAATATGGGAAATCTCTACTCTGGAGAACTTCTGCAAAAGAAATTGAATATTTGTAATGATGTCTTTTAGTTTAATTCCCACATTTATGTGGATTGAGTATAAATCATACTTATTAAATATATACTATCTAAGCACTAGAAAACCTTACACTATGGTGTGTGAAGTGAGGGAATTGGCCCCAATACTAGGCCATGTATCGATTCTAGTATATATATCTTTCTAAGCCTAAACAAACCTAAAACCATCTCTATATTTTTGTTTCTTATGACCTTCACTAACCTTTATTTTATTTTATCACACTTTAAAGTTAAAAAGTAAAATCTTTTTAAGAATGTGTGGATTGAAATCCATGTTTGTTATTTTGGAGTAGTTCATCTTTGGATTTGGGCTTCTCAATAGTAGGAAATTCCTTAACACCATCTAAAATTTCCATTTTCAACCTATTCTTTTCTCAGGGCCCTTGCTCAAAATTTTACCTAAGTACCAGTATTTAGCTACTTCTTCTACATGGTAGTCTAATGCTCATCTAACTCGATGAAGTTCTCATTTCACTCTAGTGGTATGCAAACTTGGCATTCAGTAGCCTTGAACTATTCAAAGCCTTTTCCTTTTTGGGTCAAACCTCCAAATAATGTCATTAGTCAATCAGATGGTGGGTGGGCCTATGGATTAGTTTTGAAAAGGATAGATGAGTCCTCAACATGTGTCACCTTCATGCTCAACCTCACCAAATGAATCTCTAGTCTCTCTAGAGAAGTGTGATCTTTATACATGGTGACCTCATACCTATCTAAGATCAATTTTGATATGTGAATCATCAAGTCATTTGACTCAACCCATGAATTAAATGGTTTTGGTTCTAGATCCTTTGTACATGGTGTTGCCAAATGCAAGCAAAAATCTAGTGGCTGATCATAATAACTTGGCATATAATTCTAACTCATGGTGATTAACTTGTAATGATGCCTATGGGACCTAAAATTATTTGACGGCTAACCTAAAGTAGAAGGTTATAAATAAATGAATACAATGTAATGCACATGACTCAACCTATGCATACCAATCCCTAGGGATTGAGGATGCAATATTGATGGTAAAAATGCAAGGGATGTCCCTAGAACAAGAGGAAGAAATAGCCCCAAAACATGCATTGGTCTCCTAAGTAGAATGTGAAGATGTGTTCTATGTGAATGAGGTGTGTGTGTGTGTGTGTGTGTGTGTGTGTGTGTGTGTGTGTGTGTGTGTGTGTGTGTGTGTGTGTGTGTGTGTGTGTACATATACATATATATATATATATATATATATATATATATATATATATATATATATATATATATAGCCTTGTAAGTAAAATTAGACTACTACACTCACTCAAAGAAGAGATTAGATGAAATCCCTGAAGCTACCACAAAAACCAAATTGACTTTTGAGAAAGGCCTAACACCTCAACATCTACCCTTGACCTATCCCAGATAGAATGAGGTAATGTATAACAAGATTAAATACATTAAGGTCCCACCTTTGAGGTCATACAATGTGGTAGAGAAGATAAATAAGGATTAAGCTAATCTTTCTCTCTAGGGCATCCTATCTATCCTTAAATAGAAATATTTTTTGAAGAAAGCCCAAGAGGAACAAGAAAGGCCCACACAATGGAAGCTAACTATAGATCCTATAAAAATAAATGGGGGAAAATATAGCACAAATGCATAACCCCATACACCCATCACATTTATCGATACTAAGGGGTAAACAAAATAAAACCTACCCTGTTCTATTTGACATTAATTATAGAGAATTTATTGCATAATTCCATGATTGATTTGGGCATGAGCATAATTAATTCCTAAATAGATAGCCAATGCACTACAATTGAAGTATAAACCCTTAAATAAAGGGATGATAATCTAGATGGTAAAAATGTTCAAACCCTAAGGATCATTTGGACCCTCACCCTCACATTATACTACTTTCCTAACATAATTGTACCTTAAGAAATTATTGTGATAAACACTTTGCCTATTTTTGGGTTATGTTTTTCAAGGGATTTCACCACCAAAATTGACTAATACTTTTCATTGGACTAGTCTCATCTGATATTGAGAACCAAGTATGGTTAAAAGTTAAAGGTGTTATCTAAACTACTTCACCCAGAGCACATAGTGGACAAAGTGATGCCAAACTTAGAAGAAATGCACACTTCCTTATAAAGAATGGAGATGTACTATGTATAAATTCTCAAAGGAGATAAGGTGGTAGATAATAAGAACCCTAAAGAAGAGGCCCTTATCAATAATTTCATTGAGAATGATCTATTTATAAACTTTGATGCTATGGGCCTCAGAGCATACATGATTCATGATGAGGTCCAAGCTATTCTAAAATTCTTAAAGAATGTAGGAGATCAGAAACAAAGGCTTAGGGATGACTCTAAACTCTAGACTCTACAATTTGATGGCATGAAATGTAAGACTAGCTCTAGAGTTAGCATCTAAATAACATCTCCTTCCAAAAAAGAAACCCTTTGAGCCTTCTAATTATATTTTTCCTATATAAATAATGAGGCCAAATATGAGGCTCTAGTCTATGGCCTTCACCTCATTGAGTGAATGATCATTAGATAGTTGAAGGTATTTGATGATTCCAAATTAGTAGTGAGGTAAGTGAGAGGGGTAGAGGCCACATATAATGTGAGTATGAGGTCTTACTACCATTATATATGGGATCTAATTGAGTATTTCAAAGCATTCAAAATTCAAATCATCTTAAGAGTTGTAAATGCAAAGGCTAGTAGGATGGAAATAATAGGCTCCCAGTTTGACCTAGTAGTGGCCTTGTTCACCAAAGAATAAGTGGTGTGGGTAGCCATTAGGCCCACTATCCCAAACAATAACCAAAAATGTTAGGTGTTTGAAAGTGATGCATAGATCATGATGTTCTTATAGTAATCACGTGATTTCATGGAAAAACTACAACAAAAAATTAAAGAGCATATAGAGATAAAATTATAAAATTGAACACAAATAAGCTACTAAAGGGCCTCATCACCCTAGAAAATATTTTTGACTCTAATGATACAAGGAAAAATAAAGTTAAGTTTGTCATAGATAAGGGTGATTAATGTGAAATTGATGTCAGAGGAGGGAGGAAGATGAAAATTGGGAAATAAGTTCCCTAAAAAGACAAGGAGTGGTTAGTATCTTTCTATGACAAGTACGAAGGAGTCATCTCATGGACTTATGATGACTTGAATAGATACAACTAAGGGATTATTAAGCACACCATAAATTTAGTGGAAGGGGACAAGCTATTTTGGTAGAATTAAAGATTGGTAAGCCCAAATATTGAGTCCCTCATGGCCCAAGATCTCAAGAAAATAATTGACTCAAATATTATATACCCAATCAAGCATTCAACTTGGGTATCTAATCTAGTTCCTATGTGGAAAAAAGTGGAAAAATCTAGTTGTGCATAGATTTATAGGACTTGTATAAAGGATCCCTAAAGAACCATTACCCCCTCCCCTCTATAGAAAAAATTATCTATATGGTATCACGTACGAAGATGTTTTCCATACTAGATGGATTCTCTAGGTACAACTAGGTATGGGTGAATGAATAAGACCACCTTCACTATGAAATGGGTAACCTTTACATGAGTGAAGATGCATTTTAGACTTTCAAATCTTGGTGTAAAATTATAGAGAGTGATGGATGTAGCCTTAAATGGGTTAATTAACAAGATAATCCTCATCTACCTAGATGATCTCATTGAGTTATCTAAGAAGGATGATCACTTTGACCATCTAGAGAAGGTATTTCAAAGATGTCAATAATTTGGAATATATCTAAACCCAAAAAATGTGTATTTAGAGTTCCACAAGGTAAACTAATTAGGTATGTGGTGTCTAAAAAATGGATCATTATTGATCTAAAAAGGATAAGGGCATTTAGGGACTTCAATTTTCTAATAAATAAAAAGGGGGTCTAAACTTTCCTCAAAAGGATTAATTTTATTAGCAAGTTCATATAAGAGTTTGAAAGATTGATTAGGCCAATCAACCTAATTTTGAATAAATCCCAAGCCTTTAAAATAACACTCAAAGGAAGAGAAACATTTGATGAAATCAAAGACACCATATCCATAATGCTTGTACTGGTCAACCCTAACTTTTCCAAGGACTTCACTATGTACATCTTTGGAAGTGAACACAACTTGGACATTATACTAAATCATAAGGAGGAAGAAGGAATGAATGAACACCCAATTAAATAGTACCCAAAGACACTAAATGGATATGGGGTTAAATACAACTTTTTGGAGAAACAAGCCTTCACCATTGTCAAGGGTCATAAGAAGTTTAGGCACCTCATAGAAGGTAATAAGGTAATGGTTTCCATAACACACTCTATCATCTGTGAGGACATCATGTAGGGAAAAATTATAGAGAAAAGGCTAACTAGATCACTAATATCCTAGAGTATAATAAAGAGGTCGGTTTAATGAATTTAATCAAAGGAAGAGGAATCTATGAGTATTTATCTTAATGCATAGATGTCTTGGTAGAGGAATAGGACACACCAAAAACTACTTTATTGAACCAATTTAAAGGTGATGGATCTTGGGTAGTCGATTGGATCTATTTCATGCAAATAAGATAGTATTTTTATGCTCTCCCAATACAGAAAGGCATTTTTATAGACTACAAGGGTCTAGTTATACACTAGTTCAAGGGGTCTTTTTTAAGATAAAATTTGATGCAGATCTCCTTCGATGCGTTGATAAACCCAAATTAGAGAAGATACTCTAAGACATGCACTTCACTCCCCCTGATGGCTACTTCCCAACTAAGGCCATTTAAACAAAAATCATATTTGTGGGGTATTACTCACCAACCATGTTTGTTAATTGCCATCAAATAGTCAAAAAGTGCAAAAAGTGCTAGTTCTTCATGGGAAAGAGAAACATTTATGCCATAAATCTCAACCCAATTGTGATTGATGAGCCCTTCACATAGTGGGGCCTAGACTTCATTAGAATGATCAATCCCATTTCTAGCATTAGTCACAAATGGATATTAATGAACACTGACTACTTCACCTAGTTGATCAAATCAATTCTGTTGAGGGAAGTGATTGAAAATGTGATTCTCAAATTCTTATTAGAGCTTGTGATAAGGTTTGGCCCAAAAAAATAATAATTTATGATAATTTGAAAGCCTTCCTTGGGTCTAAACTTGTTGAATTTGCACTTCAAAATGGTATATTCCTAAAGGATTCATCCAATTACTACCCATAAGGGAACAGGTTGGTAGGGTCTACACACAAAAATATAATCAATTTGATCAAAAGGATGTGTAATGATAAGCAAAGGAAGTGTCACTTACACATGAAAACAACCATGTGGACAAATTACATCATCTCCAAATAAATTCTAAAGACTTCCTTGTATAAACTTGTATATGGGAAATAAGTGATTATCCCTATATCATTAGAAATACCTACATTACATATTTTAAAGGCTAATAAAATCAAATAAAATAGAGAAATTGAGGTTCAAATTTCCATATTACTTAACCTATAAGAAGCAAGGGAATAGGTAAGAAATGCAAAGATCATCTGGTAGTAAGTGGTTAAGTGGTGGTTTGATAAAAAGTCACTCAACTTGAGATTTAAGATTAGATGTTTTCTTCTTAAATATGATCAATGGGACATGAATCTAAAACAACATTATAAGTTTGATTCTCTTTGGAGAGGAAATTTTCACATCATCAATGATGGGTACGGAAATGCTTTTGAGATGGAAGATGAAGAAGGTAACACATTAGAGATCCCCATCAATTGGATCAACCTAATGCATTATAACTAACTTACCCACATCCCTCCTTATATATAACTATCTTTTCCCCTTTTCTCTTTTCTGTATTTCCTTTCCTTGATGTTGTTCCCCCTTTTTTTTGTTTCCTTTCCTTTATTATTTCATTTTTCAAATAAGTGTTATTGGCACAAGTGGTTGGTATAGTCGCCATGTGTTATCTCCTTAATCCTCATAAATCTTCAAAATCATTCTCTAAAAGATGGTTATCTAACTTTATCACCTACCATTAATGTCAAATTATCCATTATGCATGACTCCCCATAACAATCATGATACATATCTTATGAGTAGCTCCTTGAGCATGTGTGTTGCCTTTATCATTTATGAGTGTGATAGTTTTTGAATTTTACTTGATGGGCATGCCCCCACCTCACTAGAGACAAACACTTGACACTTTGATATTTTTGAGAGCTTTGAGTAATTAAGAAAAATAGAGAAGAGCCAAGACTGTAGTTGTAAGTAGTGAAATAGAGAGCCATTGATCTAGACTTTCAACAAAAATAAAATTAATTTTGGAGCAAATTACTCAATAATAGAGGCTTATACATCTTCATCAAGAAGCGAGATGCATACTTCAAAATAGAGATCCCATGAGTCGAGTAGTGGGGGAGACCTTCCCCCTAAGCATGCCATAATCAAGGACTATGTTTAACCCCTACTCAAGTGAAGGATAAAGTTACAAATACCAAGAAGGCACCCAAGGGACACTATAAGGACTAGATATTGGTGACTAAATTCATGAATGAAATATTTGACTCAAAATTTGCCAAGAACCTAAGGGAAAGCACCCATACCCAAATGCTCAATAGTGTTAGTAGGAAGGAGTATCACTCATTTGATTATAAGATATGGGAGTCCAAGTTGGTGCAATACATAGTGCCCTATGCACACATGTTCCTAAAAATCATCACCCTCTATGTATAAAGATATGATGCTAACACTGAAATCATTCTTGATTGAACTCATATAAGGGTAAAAATTAGTGTAGACAATATTAAGACATGATCTAGCTCCCAAATAACCCCAAGGCTATTATTTATAGCATAGAATGCCTCTAGAGTGCTTGAGACTCCCAAATCTAAGAAAAAGCACACTTTATTGGCATTCTCCTTAAGATCAAGGTCAAAGAGATGCCTCCTCTACTAATGCCCCATATAACCTTCGCCACATAGCACTTCAAGGAGACTATGTCCATATTGGTCTTCATTTTAGGGATGGACACTAATAAAAACATCTAAAACTTTCAATTGGGGGCATTCTTCCTCATGACCTCAATGGAGAAGGGATAGGCATTCAAAATGGACTTTTTTAAAGCCATTGCCACCACCATGAGGGATGAGCTGGAGAATTTTTTGATGATGGGTACCTTTCAGTACCCATCCTTACTCTTACATCTCATTTTATATCATCATTCTTAGTAATTCTCTTTATACCTAAATCTCAACACATTTGACACATAAGTCTTCCCCAACATAGTGGTCCTAGTCACCATATGAACTCACATCCTATCTATCACTAGGGACTATTATGAGTTCTCAAATCTCTTTATGACTCCAATTCTCATTAATCTCAATTGATAGGCCATTACCACTTCCAATATGTTAGATTGGTAGTGGTCTTGGCTTGCAGGAAGTAAGGTCCTAGCCAACTAGTTCTAAGGATCCCACTTTTAATTCATTAGAGTATATGAGTTTTAAGGCTATCCTTTTTGACTCCCTCATTTTCTAACAGATAAGACCCTAGCCCTAGATTTGTATTACTAGCTTAACATGGTGGAATCCATCTATAGGACAAAGAAGAACAATAAAGGTGTATAATATGTCCCTTTTGTGTGAGATGGCATTACAATGTTAAAAAGGCACTAGGGATGTCTAATCATAGCCAAGCTAGTAGAGTTTGGCCTTGGTTTGATAAATGGTAGATGGAATTATGACCTAGCTAGGTACATAGCTTCCTTAAAGATGGAAAGCACTCTTAAGAGTCAAACCTAGCCTTACTATGTAGAAGAGATCACTCATAGAGGACTTTCCTCAAAATTATGTGGACCTGGCTCAGGTCTCATTAGATGCCCTTGAATCATGGGAGTCTTTTTATGACAGTGTCTAGACACATGACTCAACCAAGTTATTAAAAGGGATGAGGAAGAAGCTCACTTAGTCAAATTAGAGCAAGGATAAAATAGTGAGCTTCACTAAATACAAGTATGAAATCAATGAGACATAATTTGGTTTGCATGATGAAGATAGAGATAAAACCTTTGAGAAGATCTTAGATGAGTTTCATCCAAAGGAGGGTAAAGAAGAATAAGAATCCACTCCTAAAATTATGATAGGAGAAGAAGGAGAAGAGGAATAAGATATTCCTAAGGAAGAGATAAGGGACACATATCCATAGAATGAAATAATATTGGAGGTCCAAAAAACTTAAACATGGATACCACCCATGTTCCCATCCTCCATGGCCCCACAATAGTAACAATCTCCTTTTAAGTACCTCATAACTAGGCCATCTTAGCTTAAGTAGACTAAGGCACTTGTTTCTAGCCCTCTGATGACACCCTCATAGAATAAAATCTACTTCTTAAATCCTATCATCTCCATCTCTACCTCTTTTTCCACTTCCTCAACTCCCTCCATAGTCTGAACCCTAATTGTGATACTCTCGAATACCCACAAAATTTCTTCCTTGGCCCCACTTTCCTCTTTTTCTACCTAGTATATTGCTAAGCTTTCTCTACTTTCTTCTATGTTACTGATATCCTCTTTCATACCTTTCCTCACCCCCTAAATTCATCATCCACCTCATCCTCCCTCATAACATAATCATGATTCATCTCACCCTATGGGATCCCACCTTTCTCCCCTTCCACCCTCTTCATTCATTCACTCACCTCTATGGGAGTAAGGTCCATTGCTCCACAATAGCAAGTCAATATTATATTTATTATTTCATAGGTAACCCATTTCATAGGGGAAATAATTTAATTACCATATCATTACCAAAAATAGGCAGATATAACAAGGGTGTCCTGAGAGACCCAAATGGAAAGAAAGAGAAGGAAGTAAGCCAAGGCCTCTGCTAAGATTTACATGCAGTCATTTATGATATTATATAGAAATCCCTCATGATTTCTCATCTAAACCCTCAAGTAGTCAATCCCCAAGGATATATGTAGTTATAAGACTACACCATATAAGCTATTAGCCTTAACCTTAGTCAAGTTAGACCCACTTATCAGGTCGAGCTTATGGAAGAGACACAAAAGTCCATGACCATGGGCTATCTCAAGGTCTATTAATAGCTAGAAAAGACCAAGATAGAACTTATAAAGGTGAAGGATATGGTTGACCACATCAATGTTGAGGCTAAGGCCAAGAATGTATAACTCAAAAAGGAAAATATCAACCTCTAAAGCCACATCTTGAATGAAAATTTCCAAGCAAAGGCCAACCTATGAATATATGCCAAAAATAAGCTACAATAAAAGGAGGCCGAGCTGGCTTAGATCTATCAAAAGCTCTCCAATTTTTATTGGTCCTTTTAATAGTTGTAGTAAAATATGCAACAAGAATCCTTAACAAAAGACTAGGAGATTGAGAAGCTAAAGAATGACCTTGTCACTCACCCACATGCCACTAAAATCCTTCCCATGATCTAGAAGTTGTACACATCCTACTAGGAGATGATCAAGGGCATGACTGCTAACCTAAAGCTAGTGCTCAATTTAATCACATAATCCTAGAGACTAAGATATTAGGAGAATGCGTCCATTAACCCAATGATTTCCTTTATATCCCCCAAGGTCTCATATTCATAAAACCTAGTCTATAAGCTCTACAGTGCTTCAAAGGAAACATTATAGGTAATAGGGTGGCTAATCGGTAGAAAGTACTTACCAAGGTCAATGAGTTTCTTATCTTTAGTAAGGTAGAAAAAGAATGTAAGGAATTCCTTAATGCCTTTGAATAGGTGCTCCAAGATAGGCATGGACACATCAAGTAATTATTCTAGTTGGGAATCCTCTCCCCTTTTTTGAAAGATAATAATGTCCTTCCATAAGACCAACTCAAGTAACTTCTAGAGTATAAGTAGAATGATTAAACCATATTCATGGCTCTCAATCAGTCACTTGATGTATTTGAGGTGAAGAAGATTTTATAACCACTTTCCTAGCTATAGTTTTGAATGTTGGTAGTTGTTTAAGGCATGGTAAACATCTCCTTTCAGGAGATGATTGATTTGGATAGACCCTTTGAGGCTCTCAATAGGAAGACCTAGCCTAAGGAGGAAGAATGGGCACCCTTTCTGGTGGCCTTTTAAAAATTGTATGTTTTTACTCCTTACCATTTTTGTAAATTTACTTCAACAGATCAAAGTAACAGAGTGTTGGGTTATCTCATCCATAGGTAGATGGTCCTATTAGTTTCTAAGAATTATGGATTCAAATCCACAATTGTTATTTTAGATCAATTTATCTTTGCCTTTGAGCTCACATGACAATTGGTGGTTCCTTGAAACCCTTTAATGGTTTGCATTTTTATCTTATTCTTTTCTTGGGGCCCCTCCTCAAAATTTAGCTTAAGTACCCACCTCTATTCACTTCTTCCATGTGGTAGATTGATGCTCATCTGTCTCGATGAATCTCTGGTTTAACTATAGTGGAGTTCTATCTTGACATGTGGTGGCATTATGATCTTCAAAGCCTTTTCATTTTTGTGTTAGACCTCTAAATAAAACTATTAGTTATAAAGATGATGGTCAATCCCATGGAGAATCTTTTAAAAGGATAGTTGAGTCCTCAACATGTGTCACCTCTATGCTTAGCCTTTCCAAAAGAATCTTTAGTCTCTTTGAAGAAGCATGAGCTCAATACATGGTTCCCTTGCACTTATCAATGATCAATTTTGATCTATCAGACTTTGTATCTACATCATTAGTTGAAGAAAATAAAAGGGTATGCAACATGCTATTACAATGGAGAAGAGATGAACCCTCACACATGGCACCACTTTACTTCTCCTAAGCATAGCGGTCATAATAGAACAATGTAGTTATACCATATCCAAGATTTGAATGATAACTATACTCATGAATTTGAGACCCTATGTTAGTTGTAATAGCATCATCATGAGCATGTGTTCTTCAATCTTCAAGTGTCATCCCTATGAGAGGTTTTCATGCCTATATATTATAAGCTCATTCATTTTAGAAAGGAGGATCATCTTAGATCTGATATTTTATTTTTTATCTTTTTATACTTAGTCATATTGTTATAGACTAGGAATAACAACAACTAGGATTTTCCTATTCTTTAACCTTAATAGGTTTATCTCATAGGTGTGATTGGATTCTTTGTATGTGCCTTTGTGGCCTTATATATTTTGTTCTCCATCTACAATGAAGAAGATGTGGTATTTTATGCTATTTTGAGTGGGAAATTATCTCTATTTTATATTTCTTTTCTTTTAATTCTATAGTTTGAATCTCTACTTATGCTATAGATCTTAATTCATGCTTTATACTCCTTTATTATCTATAATGTTTAAGGATTTATGCTATTTGATGCAAATATAGGTTAATGATTCAATTTTTTTGGTGTATTGCCCTAGTTAGTATTATTTTAATGTTATTTTCTTTTGTTCCTATCTATCCCTTTTCATCCCCAAACTGAATGAAGATTCAACTTCTAAAATCTTAGAGGTTGCTTTATAAACCACATTCAGTCCCACATTTGTAGAGCTTCCCATAGGAGGTTGTTAAACCTAAGGTGAGAGTTTTGGGCATCAAAAAAATATCTTATAGGGTTGTTAGAGAGTGTGTTATCATTGATGTCATGTGTGCATTGATGTCAAAGGTAATGAAAAAGTGGTGATGTCAATGATAAATGGATGATTTTGAGCTTAAAGTTGTGCAAGTTAGTTACTACATGTGCGATTCATTGAGGGTCTTCATCTAGATCTTGTTATATAACCCTAGGTGGCCTAATGAGGCATGATAATCAGATTTAGATGCATATGAGATAAGGTGAGTATTTTTTTACTATTTTAAATTTTAATCTATCTATTTGGTGTCTTTAAAAGTTAAAGTAGAGAGGATAAATATGTGAACAATTGGTTGGCATAGGATTGGTAGCCTTGTGTAGTGGCATAGACTAGGTAGCCTAGTATGTTGAGTATATTAAGATGAGGGATAAGAATTTTGGCATCCATGGATCAATTAATAAATTTTTATTACATTTATCTAAGGAGGTGAGATCATTTGAGGATGTTCTATATTGGTAACAAGGTCAAGGTTGAGACCTAGTCTATGCATAAAGACCTAATGAGGTCCAAATGGAGGGTCAAGTTGTGTTTCCAGGATGGAAAATCTCATGTAGGATGGAATGAGGTGTGATATATTGTCTCTAAGTTGACTAAGTTTTAGGTCTTGAAGATGAAGAAAAATTTAAAAAAAAATGTTGGAAGGTGTTGTACCTAAGACACACCCTTTTCCCATAAGGAAATGGGGACCCACTTTTTTTAGTTTATGAAAATTCTAGGAAAATATCTTGATTTGGCCTTTCATACTTTGGAAAGATGGAATTTATATTTTTTTTCCATAGACTAGATCTCTTGTTATATCAAGTTTATTACTTCAAGCTATTGATGCAGACTTATGTTTTCATGGAATATCTTTACTATCATCTTGGGACTTATTCTTTTTGGGATTATTATATTTTATTAATTATTGCATTGGACTTATCCTATTTGTCTTTTTTGGGATTTTTTCCACATATATATTCTTGCAAACTTATCTTTATTAGAGAAATTGTTACAGATATTTAATCTAAAAAAATTCATTTGATGGAATTGATATGTAGGATTTTTTTGTCAGGGGAATTTTACTTGATATAATTGACATTACCCTTTGGCCCTTTTGATATTAACCTTTGTCATTTATGAAGTAGATCCATTAGGACTTTTATCATGGACAAATTCCCTACAAAGTAGACCCTTTGAATTATTTCCAAAGTACCCTTAGACATTTTGAAATTGCCCTTTAGGACCTTTGAAATGCCCTCTTTCTTTGCCAACCTAACCTTTGTGCTTTGTGCAATGTGTCCTTCAGCCTTTTTGTTGTGTCCATTTTTCCTGATAGAATTCCTTTGGGACTTTTGTAATTGCCTTTTATCCCCTTTGCATATTTCCTTTGGGACTTTTGTTTCACACCTTTTCAAGTCTTTCTTTCAAACATTTTATCTGAGACACTTTCTTCGAACCCATTAAATTCCTTTAGAAATTTTGCTTAATGAAAATGACCGTTCAATAGAATTATTGTAGACATTTTGTCCAAAATAATTCCCCTGATAGAATTCCTTTGGGACTTTTAAAAAGACCCTTTACCTTTGACTTTCCCTTCGAAAGTTTGTCAAGGACATAATTCCTTTAGAATTTTTTAACTTTATCCTTCTCCCATTTTGAAAGTGCCCTTTGGGACTTTTGTAAATGGCCTTTTTCCCTGTAAGCCTTCCCTTTAGGACTTTAGTCCTACACATTTACCTCAGCCAAATCTTTTGAAATTTTTATTTCAAACATTTTTCTGACATAAAAGTCTCAAAAAAATTCCCGCAAGGGCACATGCCCTTCGGACTTATAAAACTTAACCTTTAAACATTTAGAAAGTGATGATTTAGGATTTTTTAAGTGACCACTTATCCTTAGGGACTTTGTCTTAAACCCTTTCCCATTAAAGACTTTCCCTTTGAGACTTTTGTTTTGAGACTTTTTCCTTTAGCCAATTCATTTAGACATTATGTCTAAGATATTTCATCCTTTGACCCCTTCTTTTGGATAGTTTGTCTTAAACATCTAGACCCTTTAGCCCTTTTTGAACCACCCCTTCAAGAAATTCTTTCAAACATTTTATCAGAGAGAAATGATATTCAAGATAATTATTGAAAAAAGTTTATCTGAAATACTTCCTCAACAAAATTCTTAAAACAATCTTTTCTCAAAAAGCCTATGACAATTATCCCACAACAATTACCTCAAAACAGATACTAGACTACCAAGTGGCACCTTTTCTTAAAGAGCATTTTTTTATCTTAATTCAATATTTTAGCCTTGGCCCAAATTTTATTTTATTAAATACTAAAACCTTAGGCTAAAACATTGATGTTGGGTCATTATTACACATTTACAAAAATATTATGCTAAGTTATTTTTTCCTTATGTTTGTAAGAACATGGAATCTTGAATAAGTGACGTGTCAAGTTGATGAGATTAAATTTGATGGCCACATGGACATCATCTGAGAGTCATGAGGATGTCATTTTATGATCATACAAATGTCAAGTTTAACATTGATAATAGGTTAAACTTCCAAGATTAAATTTGAAAATCATGCGGACATCATCTAATGGTCATAAAGATGTCATTTGATGGTCACAAAAACATCAAATTTAATCTCATGAAGTATTTTTTTAGATTCAAATCAAGATCCTATAGTACATGTCTATTTAGGTCCATTTGATTAAATTATGAAAGAGAAAGTTGAAATTTCAAAACTCTATGAGAGTGATAAGTGTCACCATTGTGGGAGCCCTATGTCTAGATATAATGACCCATAGGGAGAAGCAAGGAGCCTAGTACACATGTCCAATGAACCACATTAAGCTAGTAAGTAGATCAATAGTATGAGTCTTAAGTGGACTTTTCAAAGATCTTGGACTCAATCAGGTGTTGACACATGTCATATTTAAAAAGATAACAATAGATAGAACATGCAGATATTTAGACTTGATATATTTATTGATAAACATTATGACTCACTTTTAAGACTAGGAATATGAACATGCATGTGATTTAGTACTAAAGACCTAGAAACATGACAAGAGAAGGCTACAATTACATGGCATCTCAAATGTAAATTTGGTAGTGGAAAGTGGTGCATATCTAGATTCTCTTTAAAGCTAGATAATCTAAAATATCAACATGTTGTTCTCATAACTTATAAAGAGAGGCATGCATAGTTTTGGTAAATGATGCATCTATTTGAATTTTAAATACATTTCAAGCTATAATTGTAAAAATTAACACTATCATTATAAACATGCACATGTTTCATAGCTTTGGCAAAGGATACTTTAAAGAGAACTATAAATAAACTCTTATAAGGTTTTACACCATAGTTATAACTACATGTTCTAACTATCACATGTAATGACCTTACATGAACTTAGAGGATGAGGTGACCCCTTCCCCAAGTCTATATAAACAATTGTAATCTAACTTGGATTTTGGGGAGATAATTTTTTGAATATATGAGCAAAATCAATTATGATCATCAGCAAATGTGTTTGTGTATTTTCTTTCCCATTTTTATGTAGTTAGTTATTAATTTTTGGTTATATGTTTCAATAATATTTTGTGTGCAAAATTTGTGATTAGATTCTTGATTATTTTGATTGATGTACTAATATGTATGTGTAATAGCTAATGAAAGATTGGTAAACATATTGGTTAAGATAGTCAAGTTCAAATTGATTGATAATTTGGATTGTGTATGAGAGCTTTATTGGATGTATTTTTACATTTATGTGCAATAGTTAACTTAGATACTTCACTAGTTTGATCCATAATATCTTGATTAAGAGTGTGAAATAGCTACCCTAAAAAGAGCAACCTTTGTCTGAGTCTTATGAATTTCCTACATCTTTATCTTCTTATACTTCTTAGCAATGTTTGACTATATGTGTGTAATTATTGCTAGCAATATGAATATGTTTTGAAACCACTTGTCATTTTATAAACCAAATAGGGGAGTAGTTCCTAAAAACCACAAAAGATTTTGTTTTATGCCTTACCCTTCCCTCCTTTTCTTTATTTTGTTTTGTGATATTCCCACTCTAGATTAGCATCCAGCCACCCATCCAACTTGCATAAATAATCACTACTCCTATTAGAACCATAGCTTCATCTAAAAACCTTATCAACAACTTACATGCCCAAATGTTATTCCATCAAAAGGTTGAAATAAACTACATACATAAAAATCATGTACTGGAGTGGAGTTCACCTCCATTGAGATCTTAAAACATTAGAGGCTACCTTGTTATGACTATGGTGTGCATAAAATCCATACCAACACTTAAATGACACTAGAAAGAGGGCTATGACTTTTAATAGTAGTATTTATCCTTTGCATAGATTTGCATTGGTGTCACCCATGGGAGTGACTAGATATAGTTCTTAGGATGGTTTATTAGTCCTAGTTTAGAATAATCTCCCTCTAATAAGAAAATCCTTTCTTGTAAAGAACCCTTTATCTATTAATCAACCAATAGTTTAGTAATAAACCTTATTATTTGGATCTTCTATCACCATCCCAAGAGACATGCATGATTTTCCTCAAAATCCCAGAAAGTATTTACCATCCTTTTCTTCTTTAGGAGTAAGGATAGAAAAGGAACATATCAAATTAGTTAAATCTATTTTAAGGCTAATTAATTTTATAGATGAGGATGTTACATGAAGATTATTACCTTTTAATTTGATAGATATTGATTATGATTGGTATTTAAATCTAATGGAAAAATCCATATCCTCTTGGAATGAATGTCAAACAACTTTTCTTTCACATTTTGGACAGGTCATCAATCCTAGTTTGGTATACCATAACTTCATTAGTATGAAGAGAGAACTTAATGATCCCATCTATGATTTCAACATAAGATGGTAGAAGATATACAATCGGTTAACCCCAAGATATAAGCTAGAGGTATTATTGGCATTGGAAATGTATAAGAATGCATTAGACCCTATCACTACCATGTTCTTGAGAAGATCAATTATGGTTAACACTTTTGTATTAGCATTTGAAGAGGCTATCACCATATATAGGTAGCTCAATCCTTAGATAACTAGAGTACCTAATGTCAAAAAGAGTTTTCTAGAACTAAATCTATTTCCACATATAAGGAATAATGTCCCAACATTCAATCAAAACCAATTGCACATGTTACCTCCACTGATGCAAACAACACAACCAAACTTTGGCTACTTGAATAATCATGTTATGGGAAATGATTATCAATAGAACCAGAAAGCATTTACACTTCCCACTACCATTTTATAAGGTATGGATTCCATAAAAGTAGAACAAGATTCTATTTAAAAGATGGTTTAGATGTTGACCAATGATTTCCTGAATATGCAAAGGAAGATGGGAAATGTAAATGGCCCAACTGACAATCAGAATACTATATTATATAGATACAATAAAATGTTTAGTAGGATTGAATATCCTAAAAAGATTCTAGAGATCAACATAGTAGAGATGACTCTTCTTAATTGGTGTAGAATCAATAATACTTCTGAACATGGTGAGCTCAACTACATTGAATTTTGTGCAACATTCAAAATCTTTCAAAGAGAGATGGTTAGATAAGATCAGATGCATAATTTGCTTCAGTATCACTTATATCCTAGCTCTTCCATCACTTCATTATTCTTTTAAACTCATGAGTTTCATTTTTTTGGTGAAGATAATAATGAATTTTAAGATAACATGGATGAATTTCATGTTTTTCAGTAGTTCCAAAGATGTGTATATAATCTAAGGAACAAAAATCCACTCACAATATCGACTCCTCCAAATGCCATGATGATTCCTCCTAATCCCAAGATAGATGATAATCCTACCCCTCTAAATGGGAATGATCAATAGTAGAGTGAGGAAGACACAAGCAAAGAAGGATACAACATTTTTTAGGATATGAAGAAGATCAAGGTGAATATAACTCTTCATGATTTAACTCATATCACTGAACAAAAGGAGTTTCTCTATAAATCCATTACTATAAATATGACTATAGAAAATTTGAAATCATTTATAGTTAAATTGAAGGTATCTAACACTAATGTCATCTATAAGAGTAAGCTAGAAGTTCCACCCTTCTTACTGACTATCTAAGCATTTGGTAAGAACATTCATAATTGTTTAGTTGATTTTAGAGCATTTGTAACTATCATGCCTACATCCATATGTCAAAATATTGGTTTGATGTTAAGCCCTTCAATGAGGATAATTTAACAATTGGATAGGATAGTGGTCCCAGTAGTTAGAGAATTAAACAATGTGTGCATTCAAGTAACATTCAAGCCAAGAGTCTAAATGACCATTGATATTCTAGTGGTGGAGATACCTAAAAGTTATGATCTATTGATGAGCAAGGATTGGTCTAAAATGCTTAAATGAATATCTCTCTGTAGACTTTTCTCATATATGGCTTCCATGGAGAAGAGTTATGAATGAAATTAAAATTGATAGAGAGCCTAGGATGAAGTATCCCATTGCAAATTACAATGTCAAGAATGAATAAATAAAGTATGAGTCTCCTATCCTTGGTATTTATACTTTTACTATGTAGAATCAAGTATATAAGTTAAAACCTAAATATTTTAATCAACTATGGACTCTACACTTTGATGTCACTAGATCTAAGAAAAGATTAGGCTTGAGAATCAAGCTAATTAATCCACATGGTATGAAATTCTTGGTAGCGTATAGATTGAAATTTATATGTACTAATAACAAAGTTGAGTATGAAGATTTAGTTATGGGTCTACACTTTAAACTCCATCATAAGTTTAATAAAATATTAGTATTCAACAACTTAGAGTTTGTGGTCAATCAATTCATAAATAAATACCAATGCAAGTCGTCTTATCTGAAGAGATAAACACACAAAGCATGGGCCCTGATTGAAAGCTTTGAAGCTTTCAAGCTTTCAACATCATAACACTTCCAAGAATGTAAAATTAGACTATTGATTCATTATCTATTTATGCTACTAAAATGGATCCACTATAATAATATAAGGAAAATAATTTCTTAATTGAATTGGTAACTTGCCCCTCTATTCTAGACAATGTAGAAAATTTCTGGGTCTTTGATGATGACCAATATATTATTTAGTTTATAACTAATTCAATTTAATTTGAATCCCAAGTCATCAATGACAAAGATATTAATCACCTATGCCAAGAGGAATCAGATAAAGAGGGCATTCTTTAGCTCAAAAAGAATCAAATTCTATCTAGCTTGGTCTCCTTGGAGGGACCATTTGACATAAATACTTAGGCACAATAGTTATGATAGAAAAAATTTAATGAATTAGAATTCAAAAAGGAAAATCTAGGAGATGAGTACAATTTTCATTATGTTAATATTGGTCTCAATTACACCCCAAAAGAGAGGCATCAAGTAAAAGATTTAATTACTTGATATAGAGATGTCATTAACCAGAAATATGAAGATCTAAAACTTTATGACCCACAGGTCATCACTCACATGATTCCATTGAACCTAGATTATAAACCATTTAGACAAAGGTAGAGACTAGTCAATCCCATTTTGGAGCCTCTCATTTAGAGAGAAGTGGAAAAGCTTTTAAATGAAAAAAATCATCTTCCTAGTCTAAAATTCCACTTGTGTGGTCAATTTGGTCGCAGTAAAAAAGAAGAGTGGTGAGACCATATTATGTGTGGACTTCATAAATCTAAATAAGTCTTTCGAAAAGGAAAATTATCCTCTACCTTCTCTGGATGAGGTAATACAAATAGTAAGTGGTTTCAAAATGATGTCCTTCTTACATGGATTTTAAGGATACAATCAAGTATTAGTGCAATTTAAGGATATAATGAAAATGAAATTCACTAAAAAGTGGGAAACTTATGTGTAAAAAGAGGATGGCATTTGGCCTAATAAATGTAGGAGCTACCTTTCAATGTGTCATGGATGACGTTTTTAAAGGACTAATAGGAAAATGCATAATCATCTATATGGATGATTTTATGGTATTTTCAAAGAATTAGAAAGACCACATAAGTCACCTATAGTTAATATTCAAAAGATGTAGAAGGTTTGGTATTTTATTGATCCCAAATAAGAGTATATTCAGAGTGACTGAATGTAATCTTTTGGATCACATCATCACCATTGATCCAAATATAATTTAGATGATTCAAGAATTCATCTACCAAACATAAATAAAGAGCTTAAATTATTCTTCAAGAAGATTAACTTCATAAGGAAGTTCATCTAAGGATTTTTAGAGATTATTAGACCTTTGAGCACCATGCTCAAGCAAGATGCCAAAATAGAATGGATAGCCAAAGACTGAAAGTCCTTATAAAACATTAAAGATGTAATATCATAGGCTCCAGTACTGATTAGTCTAAATTTTAGTATTGATTTATGCCTATACTCTTTTGGTTCAGAGCATTCAATTATTTATGTCATCACACAGAAGGATAAGACCGAGCATCCAATCATGTTTATGAGCATAAACCTAAAATATGTTAAACTTAGGTACTCTATGATCAATAAATATACTTTTACCCTTATCAAATTAATGAAGAAGTTTTAGCACTATATCTTGAGGAATAAAGTCATTACCATCATGTCTGATCCTATTGTCAAGCTCACCCTATCACAAAATGAGCTAGGAGAATGATGAGGCAAATGGATTACCAAACTATAAGAATTTGACATAAAAATCAAGCCTACAAAGATCATTTTACGGTAATGCATTATTCATCTTATGACTAAACCATATCCATGCATCATAGTGAAGAGGTATGTGAAGCACAAGTATTTAAAGGAGAATTATATATTTATATAATATATTATCTACTTATAGGAGTGTGTTCCTTAGAGATCAATAGAGAGAGAAGAAGATATTTTATGCTCAAATATACTCATTACATGTTTAAGAAGGGATTCCTCTATATTAAAGTTATGAATATATTTATGTCAGGTGTGTTTCTACAAAAAAAGCTAAAGAAATATTAGAAAACATGCATCAAAAGATTGTCAATTATTACCTTTCTATGAGTATGATAGCCCATAATATCTTGATAATGGGATAATATTGGCCAATTGTTTTCAAATATGCTCACACTCATGTGAAAACATGTCATGAATGTCAAGCTTTAGCCAAGAGAGAAGTACATGCAATAATGCCTTTATAGCCAATTGTTCAAGGAAGGCTATTTTCTTAGTGGGGTTTAGAATTCATTAGTGTCATCAACCCAAATTCCTTACTATGCCATAAATTAATTCTTAATACTAAGATTATTTCACTAGATAGATCAAATCCATATCCATAAATTACTATAGAGCACAAGATGTTATTCACTGTTTAGAGGTACACATAACAACTAGATTTGGCATGCCTATTTCTATAGTTTATGATAATGGCCCAAATTTTATATCAAAAAAACTTACTAAGTGGGCATAGGATAACTAGATAATTCTAAAGTTATCTTCTAACCATTAACCTTAGGGAAATAGACTGGCAAAATCAATGAACAAGAATTTGACTAATGCAATTAAGAAATCATATGAAAATAAACATAGAGATTGATATAATTTATTGAAGTATGCTCTTTGGGTAGATCAAAATAGACACAAGAAAGACCTTAAATATTCACCCTACCTATTGGTGTATGGACACAATCCTATGTTCCTAATTATTCTTAAGCTACCATTTATTAATTTATGCAGGACTACATGGAACTAAGTGACAAAGTAGAATCAAGGTTATTGGACATTACAGATATGAAAGATTCAAGAACTGAAGCCTTATAGACATTCAAAAAACACTAAGACATGTTCAAGAGGTGGTTTGATAAAAGAGTGAAATCCAAAGCATTCATGATTTTAGATCTAGTACTACTTTGGGATATAGCCCATGAAAAGAAAGGACATAATGAAAAGTTTTCCCCACTATGGATTGGACCATCCTAGATTTCATAGATCATGGTTAATAAAAAATTTCTTCTAAAGGACCTATAAGGTGATGAGTTTACATAAATATTCATTACATAATTCCTAAATTATTACTTCAGGGATATATCATTAGCTGATGTTACTAAGTAATGAAGGACAAATGAATGCAGTTGTAAGATTAGAATAGAATTCTTGATTTCATAAAATAGTTCCCTACTTTTATAGATTATATTTATTGATTTCATAGAATAGTTCCCTAGTTTCATATATTAGATTTGTTTATTTCATATATTAGTTTCCTAATTTCTATATTAATCTTTCCTGCTTTAAGTGTTTTGCTTTCATAGATTAGATTTCATGTTTTCTAGATTAGATTTCTTGCTTTCTTAGATTAGTTGTTCATTACTTTATTTTATTATCAAAATTGTGTTTGGTCTGACTATAACCAAGTTAAAATCCAAACTAATTGAGATTATGACATGTGGAAAAGAAGAAAATTGAAATCTTGACACTTTGGAACTAGTTTACAGATTAGGCATATTTTTATGTTTTTTGAGTCTTTAGGATAAAGGTAGGAAATCATAGATTATTTTGAATGGTTTTATAATTAAATAATTTTACCAAGCATGTGGAAATTTCTCTCAGAGTAATACATAAAAATTTATAAATTTTTCTTGTTTCATTGGATCAAAATCACTTATCACATTGAATACCTATTGGAAATGATAATTCTAGGAATAGATGTGGTTGGTAGGGACATTTTAGTAATTATTTGTTTTATAATTATACCAATTCACTAGGGTTATAGCTCTTATCTTTTCCATTCAAGAAAAAAAAGAGTAACAAAAGAAAAAAAAATAAGAAAGAACCAATAGATTCAAAAGAGCCAAATAAAATCTATAGAAAATCAAAAGGCTCACATGATGAAATAAGGTCAATGTACCATGCATCATGATCGAAAGAAAAATAATGGAATGGTAAGAGAAGGAGACCAAGATATCTATGTCAGGGATATGGATTCCTAGATGGAAATAAATCAATGCCTGAGCTTCCTTTATTTTTTAGATTTAATAGATACTAGAATGAAACCTATAACCCCATCAAAGCCTTTGAAAAACTCATCATAGTAGGGGTTAAAATAAACTACACATTTTGATACACATAGATCCAAGAAATTAGAAGGAAATTATGTTGTGTGAATTAACTTAGGCATCTCTTTTATGTTTATAATTTAAGTATTCTTCAGTGGTGCACTTCATGATTGATTTAGGATTGTAAACTAGAGTTCTAGTTTCTTGAACACTAAGGAGTATTCCCTCTATAAGTCACCATTTGTTGTACCTAACACAGCCTTTTTCCCATAAGGAAATGGGGAACCACTTTTTTAAGATTATTGTCTTGATTTTGAGCCCCCTCTTAAATGTGTTTATGCAAATTTTGGGAAAATATCATGATTTGGCCTTTCATACTTTGGTAAGATGGCATTGATATTGTGTTTCCATAGACTAGATCTATTATTATGTCATTTCTCCTCAACCCTTTGAAGTGACTTTGTCTTAAACCCTTTCTCCTCAAAGACTTGACATTTGGGACTTTTGTCTTGAGACTTTGTCCTTCATCCAATTCTTTCAGACATTTTATTTGACACATTTCATCCTTTGACCCCTTCTTTTGAACATTTTGTCTAAAATATCTAGACCCTTCAGCCCTTTTAAGACCACCCCTTCAATCAATTCCTTTGAACATTTTGTCTAAGATAAATGATCCTTCAGGAGAATTATTATAGATATTTTATTTGAAATGATTCTCTCATAAAATTCTTGAAATAATATTTTCACAAAAATCCCATGATAATTCTCACACAATAATTACCCTGAAACAAATTCCAAACTACCAAGTGACACCTTTGCTTAGAGAGATTTTTTGATATTAATTTAGTATGTTAGCCTAGGCCCAAATCATATTTTATTAAATATTAAAACCTTAAGATAAAAAATTT
This sequence comes from Torreya grandis, assembly GCA_037957365.1. Taxonomy (NCBI): domain Eukaryota; kingdom Viridiplantae; phylum Streptophyta; class Pinopsida; order Cupressales; family Taxaceae; genus Torreya; species Torreya grandis. Next base: position 2,155,120 of record JARHVA010001887.1, read on the forward strand.
ATGCAGGGTCCTTGTTATACATTTTTCCCAAAATATTATGTTAAATTTTTTTTGCTTATGTTTGTAGGAATAGGGAATCCTGAAGAAATGACACGTGTTAAGTTAATGAGATTAAATTTTATAGTTGTGTGGAAATAATCTAATGGTCATGAGGTTGTCATTTGATGATCATGTAAATGTCAAATTTAACATCAATGATTTGTTAAACTTTTGAGATTAAATTTGATAGTCATGCAAACATCATTTGATGATTGCAAGGACATCATTTGATGTTTTTGTGAACATCAAATTTAACCTTGGGAATGGATTAATTTACAAAATTAAATCTTATATTCATGTGGATGTCATTTAATGTTCACAAGGACATCATTTTATGATCATGTAAATGTCAAATTTAATATTTTGAAGTATTCAATATTCATTTAGATTCAAATCAAGATCCTATGATGCGTGTCTATTTGGGCCCATTTGATCAAAAAATGCAAGATCAAGTTTAAATTACAACTATTCATGAGAGTGACAAGTGTCACCATTGTAGGATCCCAATGCATATATCTAATGACCCATAGGAAGAAGCAAGGAGCCTAGTATACATATCTAATGAACTACATTAAACTTGTAAGCAAATTAATGGTGTGAGTCCTAGGTGGACTTTTTAAAGATCCTAAACTCAATCAGTTGTTGACATATGTCATATTTCAAAATATAGAAATAGATAAAACACTAAGATATTTTTACTATGCTATATTTATCGACAAACATTGGGACTCATAGTTAAGACTAGGAATATGAACATGAATGTGAGTAAGTAGTAAGGACTTGGAAATAGAATGAGAGAAGGTTGTAGTTACATGGAATCTCAAAGGTAAATTTAGCATTAGAAAGTGGTACATATTTGAATTTCATTTAGAGAAGGATAATTTCAAATATCAATAAGTTATTCTCGCAATTGATAAAGAGAGGCATGCATAGTTTTGGTAAATGGTGCATTCATTTAAAGTTTACATATAGTTCGAGCTATAATTGTAAAAATTGTAGATATCTTTATAAACATGAACATGATACATATATTTTGAAAAGGATATTTTAAATCGATAACTCAAAATAGACTCGTATATGGTTTTAGTCCATAGTTATGACTACATGTTCTAACTATCACATGTAATGACCTTGCATGAACTTGAAGGATGAGGTGACCCCTTCCCCAAGTATATATAAACAATTGTAATCTAACTTGGATTTTGGGAAGAGAATTTTTTGAATATAGGAGCAACATCAGTTCTTATCATTAGAAAATGTGTTTGTGTATTTTCTTTCCAATTTATATGTAATTAGTTATTACTTCTTGGTTTTATGTTTCAATAATCTTTAGTGCGTAAAAGTTGTAAATATATTCTTGATTATTTTGATTGATTTACTAATTTTTAGGTGTGCAATAACTAATGAAAGCTTGGTAAACATATTGGTTATTATAGTCAAGTTAAATTGATTCATAATTATGAGTGTGCTTGAGTGCATTCTTAGATGTAATTTTTTTGTGTGTAATAAGTACCTCATATACTTCACTAGCCCAAGCCATAATCTCTTGATTGAGGCTGTGAAATGACTTCCCTAAAAGGATAAAACTTTGCCTAAGTCTTATGAATTTCATACATCTTTATCTCCTTAGACTTCTTAGTCATGTTTGAATGTGTGTGTGTAATTATTTCTAGCAATAGGCATAGGTTTTGAGAGCACTTTTCCTTTTAGAAATCAACCAAGGGAGTAGTTCCTAAAAACCACAGAAACTTTATCTTCTACCTTACCCTTCCCTCCTTTTTTTGAGTTTGTTTTGATATTTTCTCACTTTATATTAGTAACTAGCCACCCATCCAACTCGCATAGAGATTCACTACTCTTATTAGAACCATACCTCCATCCAAAAACCTTATCAACAATATGCATGCCTTACTACTATTCCATCAATAGGTTGAAATAAACTACATACCTACAACTGGTACCCTAAAGTCAAGTTCAAATCTTTGTATATCCTAAAATGTTAGAGGCTACCTCGTTATGGTTATGGTGTGCATAAAACCTACACCAACATAAGGTTTCCTATGTATGCAGAATGAAGGTTTCTAGGCCCGAGAAGGAAGTTAAATTTCTCATTGGCATGTGTAGGCTTTTCATGGTGACCTAACCCTTTTGGGAGAGGTGGCACATGGACCTAAGAAGGTTTACCAAGTATTTTTTAGTGGTTATAGTACACATCTTTATGAACATTCATTAAGAATGTAAACTAGTTAAAACCCTATATAAACCTTCATAGTGGAGTGATTGGAAACAAATTGCTAGAAAGGACCCAAAATGGATTTGTTGACCAAGTTTGACTATTGGATGGTGTACAAGACTCATCTAGGAATTTCTAAGTGGTAGTGGTATGTCAATGTAGTGAATAGAAGGTACAAAAATATGCTTATTTATAGATAATTTGGTACTATAGGCAAAGTTGAATAGGTCAATGCATGAAATTTTATGGATATTAAAGGCCAAAAATTGTTATTGAAGTCCATGGACTTAGTTTGGCATGAAATAGTCACTGTGCCAGTATTTTTAGTCAATCACTTTGTCATATTGCTAAATCTGTCGATAGTGAAAATAGTGAGAAAAAGCCAATCAAGTGAACAAGTATTTAGGGAAGAGTTATAGGTGAGTTGGGATGAATAAAATGATTTTGGGTATTTTTTTAGTACCTATGCCTTATGTTCCTTTTATTTTTAATTGGTTATGTTTCTCATACATAGGTAAATTGGTGCTTTAAAAGTAGTTTGTTTGAGTAGTGAAGACTATGAGAAAGAGGTTTCAGGAATTAGTTTCTTATACCAATTAATATTGCTAGAAAATGACAAATAACTATTGGAGGTTGATCTAGAAGACTCAAGTACATATCCATGTGGATTAGATGTCATGTAAACATAATTTTAGGAGATAGACAAGATCAACTACATGACTATAATGTTGGTAGCTACAAGCAGTTTAAGTGGTCTTTTTGAAGGAGAGAGTTGGAGGCTATTTAAGAAGTGTTGAAGAATCCTATGAGTTTTAATTTGGTATATAAGCCTCAAGGTTTCATGAGAAGTTATTTTAAGTCTTATTTTTCCCATATTCAGGTTTAGAGAGTCAAAATGCTTTAACTATGTTTGACTAGTGTGAGTGGTCATTTTGAGAGAGGTGATTTGATTGCCTATATCTAGTACAAAGATGTCCAATGGAAATGGAGAATTTTTTGAGGTCATATAATGCCAAAATATGTAATTTTTTGTCATGTTTCAATGTAAAAATTGTGATTATATTTTTAATATCCTTGATTGAGTTTATGGCAATTCTAGCACCTCTAAATAGTGTTTTGAAGAAGGATTCTTAAGATGATTATTCATATGTTTTAGTGTCTAAGGCATATGGAGGTGTTTCATAGGTATTGGAGGCTTTATTTATGCATTTTTTTCTAGTTATTTTTTGATAAAATTTATAGTATTCTTTAGTTCTATAAGACAATTTTTTATGTGTATGAAGGCCTAAAGAGTGAGGAGACCTAATTGCTAGGTTCAAAGTGTGAGTTTGAGTTTCATTTGATATGGACCTATATGGGGGAAAGATAGGATATATTATAGGAATTTTCAATTATTTTGAATAATTTTTTGAATTTGAAGGTGGTCTAAGAGGTTTCAAGTGTAAGGTGTGGATTTGAAGGGTTAATTCCTTTAGGTCTCAATCAATAGTGAAATTGGTCTCAATGGACTATGGCTGACATATGAAGTGTGTTGTTATCACATGTAACATTTTTATGAATCAATTTTGAGTGTGATTCAATTATGTAAAGTATCTTGGTTGATTAAGATGGGTTAGACCAAGAGAGTGGTATAAGTACAAGGCATAATTGGCCTCTTTATGCTAGTTGAGTGTGTGTGGAGCTAAGCAAAGAAGAGAACATTTGAAAGAGAAGGAACAAATTAGTGAGGACCATAAAAGGGTGAATAGGATCAATCATGTTTGTCTAATAAATTTAATTTAAGTGAATATATAGGTCACTAAACCAAATGAGCCTAGAAGAGGCACATTGAGCGAGTAAGCTGTAAAGGTTGTTTGAGAGAGATTGATGGGTGAAGAGTGTAATCAAGAAGAGTCCATCATCAGGTGTGTCAAACATGAGATTAGATATGGAGATTATAATCAAGGTATTTGAGTTATTTCTTGGTTTATTAGGAGGTTATAGCCTCTTTACTAGTTAGAACTAGCTAAAGGTCAAGTGGGTGCTTAACTAAATTGAGGGGTTGGTGCTCCTTGATTAGTTGGTACTAGTCTAAATTAGATATTTTCATTATAGGATAGTATTCCTTATGCATGGCTCAGTGGGTTTTATCCCCTAAGAGGGTTTCCCACATATCTCTTATGTTTATATTATGTATAAACTTATTTCATGCTTTGTATGTATGTGCTTTCACGTTGTTATTTCAAGATCAAGTTGATGTATGATTGAATTAAATTGAATTAAATATTCATTGTTATATACTAATTCATCCCCCTCTCTTAGTAGATACTTAGAATAATTTTTCTTAGATCTAACATTTTAAGGATGCTTAATATCCTATAGGTGATCATAAGTAGCTTAAGGAGTGACAAGGACAATGTTCTTCTTGTTTTTAGTAATGGATGAGTTTGTGAAGATCATGGTTGAGGTCTACATAATGGTCTGCATGATGGCACTAGTAAGGTTGAATAAGGAAGACTATATTAAGCATAATTACAAGATCAAACCTAAGTTGACAAGATCTAATGGAGTATATTTTAAATGTGACGTGAGGTCATGAAGTGTTGATGCCTTGATTTTGAGAAGAGAATTGGGTGCATGGACAAAGAGGTCAAGATGATGTTGTTGAAGATGTATTATTGAAAGGAAGAGGTTTTCAAGTGAAGGATTTGTTGGTCATTAAATAAGACAAGCTATGTAAGGAAAATAGAGGCCTTATAGGGTATAAGAAGTGCATGGGGTACTTGTGTAAGTGAAATTAATTCAATAGAGTATCCTTTTGATTATCTAGGTAATCCTAGTCATCTTGACATATCTTCCTATGTGAGTAGATTGATGTCATCACCTTTGGCATGTGTGAATGTCTCAAGAAAAAAAAATTATATATGGATGGAATCCTATATTATAAGTGATCATGTGTTTCAAATTTTTGGTCCTGATATGATGTCTAGTAGAATATATGAAGGTGAAAAGTTTTTCTCCCAGGGAGTTTTCTTAGTTTTGCATTCTTAGTCAATTTTGTATTAAAAAGTGACCATTGGAATTTAAAAATTTAAATTTATCAAAGGAATGTAGTTTGTAAAGAATGGATTATATATGCCATTAATTAAGTAAAATAAAGATGAGTTAAGAAGTAAATTTGAAGAGGAATAAGTATAAAATACACTTCAAATGGTATTTTGATTTAGGTGTTCATAAAGGTGCAATAAATATATATCAAAGTTGACTGAAGTTAACTAGGTTTTCTCCTAGTGAAGTTAGGAAAGTAGAATGGGATTATAACATTTATAAATATTTTTAATTTTTTATCTAATCATTTTATGAGGTTTATAATTCTTTTTTTTCCCTAATTTATGCATTGAATAATGTTTGAAACATGTGATTATGCAAGAAAATCTTGATGGAAGGTCACTGTGTGTGAAGGACTTTGTTCTTAGCAGACTTGTGTGTCAAGGTGAGTTTATTGTTGTTATTAGAGACTCAATAATATTATCATAAGTGTTTTTAGAGTTTATAAATGTATTTAAGATCATGTATATGCTCTTTGTTTGGTTATTTTTTTCTTTAATGGAAGAACAAGCTTAAGAGGTGAAAATTTATGTCTTGAGGGTTTGGTTTCTATAATCCATAAGGTAAGTGTTCATGGTGATAATGACCCAATTTTGTCATATAAAGTTTTTAAAATTTATCCTAATGAATTTTTCATTCTTACATTGCTTTTGTAAGCTTAGATGGTGCCTTAGAAGACAAAAATAATGTACGAGTATGAAATTTGAAAATTGTTCTTTTAAGACCAATGACATGTTGGTAAAGAGATGTTGTTCATATGTTATAAATGACTAGAGGTGATATGAAAATATTTTTAGAATGTTTTTGATATTCTATTTACATATATGAAGATGTCAAAGTGTATCAGAGGTTCCTAAAAGAGAATAAGGTCTATCAGACCTATTATTGACTATATGTTATCCATAGGGGTGCTTTGTAGATTTGAGTCTTGATGGATTATAAATAATGAAGGTAAGTGGTTGATGTTTTGAGGACCTTATAAATGTTTTTATAATTTTTTTAAGATGGTTATGTTAGTTTAATATGTTTTCTAAAGTAAAAGATTCAGAACAATGGAAATAATGAGTTGACATGTATATTCTTTGAGGGTGTTCATGAAGTTTTGATAATGATCACTGTCCCATAGCATCACAAGGTTCTTATTTTATTAAAGAGGAGTTTATAGAAGTATCCATGAAGTAATGTTGTTGATATCATGAAAATATTTTTGAGTTTTTTAGATGATGTTTTCCTATAGCATATCAATATGATAGTAATTTGAATGAAAATGATTGTACTAGTACCCTTGAAGGTTGTTTTGTAAGAGGTCATACTTTCTTGATGCCAATATGACCTCATAAGGTCTTGAAGGAACATGTTGATATGTTATTCTTTATTTTAAGTGGTTTAGTAGTCTAAAGATGAAAAATTCTATGTCATCATTAGCAAAATCTAACTATGAGAATGCAAAGTTATTTCTTTGGTCAAATTGAAGAACATCTTGGAGGTTACAATGTTATAGATGCATAAGTATGACCATAAGATTAGATAGGGTCAAGAATCCTATAATATATGACTTGAATAAGTTGTGTAGTGACTTGAGTATGACAATGTTATGATTTTCTCATTCAAAATCTTGATTTGAGTTGGCAGAGTTACTCATTATATCTTGACATAAGATTTAATGTTCCCATGAGGATATTGACTGTGTAAAAATTATTTGAAGAATTGATTACAAACTTAGTAGGTTGAAATGACCTATTTGAATATTTCATGATCCAAGTAAAAATGATGTGAGGGGGAACATATGTGAGGTGTTCCATTCATGATATAGATATGGAGAAGTCTACTATAGTAGTGACCTGAAGAAGTTTGTATGATGACTTGATCAAACTAAGTCATGTGTTTTGACAATGTATTGAATCTTCATGCATGGACAAAGAGGGATATTTTTAAGAGGTTAGATCTTAGGATTAGAGGAATTTGTAATGAACCTCAGAGGATAATATGTCCACTTTATCATTAATGACAAAGGGAGTGAAGGAGAAGAAGTTGTCATCAATGACAAAGGGGGAGTTTGTTGGAAAGTGTGTTATCATTAATTTCAAAGGATCATGCCATGTATGAATTAATTTCAAAGGTAATGACAAAGTAGTGATGTCATTTATGTATGGATGAATTTGATCTTGAAGTTTTACAAGTCAATTATTGCATGTGTGATTCATTAAAGGTCTTCTTCTAGATCTTATTCTATAATCATAGGTGCCCTAATGAGTCATCCTGATCAGATTTAGATGCATATGAGATAAGGTGAGTATTTTATTTTATGATTTTCATGTTGTATCTATCATGTTGGTGTTGTTTAATGTCAAGGAAAAGAAGACAAGTATGTGAACAATGTGTTGGTATAGGCTTGGTAGCCTTGTGTAGTGGCATAAGCTTGTTAGCCTAGTTTGTTGAGAAGATTAAGGAAAGGAATATGAAGGTTATTAGCCATTAATCATGGAATGAATTTTTATGAAATTTATCTAAGGAGGTGAGATCATTTGAATAGGTTTCATAGTGGTAGCAAGGTCAAGGTTGAGACCTAGTGTTTGTAGAGAGAACTAATGAGGTTTGAATGGAGATTCAAGTTTAATTTCCATGATGGAAGAGATCATGTAAGAATGTAATGATTTGTGATAGGTTGGTTTATAATTATTTACCAATTTTCATGTCTTGGGGATGAATAAAAATCTAGAAACAATGTTGGAAGGTTTCCTGTATATGCAGAATGAAGGTTTCCAATCCTAAGAAGGAAGTTGAGTTGCTCATTAGCACATGTAGACTTTACATGGTGACCTAAGAATTTTTGGAGAGGTTTCAAATTGAACTAAGAATTTTTTACAATTATTTTTAGTGGTTTTAGGTACATATCTTTATGAACATTTGTTAAGAATGTAAACCAATTAAAACCCTCTATAAAACCTCATAGTGGAGTGATTGGAAAGAAATTGATATAAAGGACCTATAATGGATTGGTTGAATTTTTTTGACTATTATATTGTGTTTAGGACTCCTATACTAATCTATAGGTGGTAGTGGTATGTCAGGGTAGTGAGTAGAAGGTATATAAATATGCTTATTTCTAGAGAATTTGGCACTATAGGTAGTGTTGACTAGGTCAACACATGCATGTTGATGGAGATTAAAGGCCAATACTTGTTCTTAAAGTACATGGATATATTTTTTCATGAAATATTCATTATTTTAATAATTTTTTTCAATCACCTTGTCCTATTGCTAAATCTACAAACAATGAAAATAGTGAGAAAAAGCCATTCAAATGAATAAGTGTTAAGGGAAGAGTTCAAGGTGAGTAAGGATGGATAAAATTATTTGGGGTATTTTTGTAATACATATTACTTATGTTACCTTGATTATTAAGTGTTTATGTTTTTAATACATATGTAAATTAATGATTTCAAAGTAGCATGTTTGAGTAGTGAATAGTTTGAGAAAGAGGTTTGAGGAATTAGTCTATTAGACTAATGAATATTACCATAAAAAGAGAAATAATTATTATAGGTTTATGTATAAGACTCATAGGACCTATAAATGTGGATTAAATTTCATGGAAACATCATTTTAGGTGCTATTTAAAAACAACTACAAGACTGTATTGTTGGCAGCTATAGGCAATTTAAGTGGTCTTTTCGAAAGAGTGAGTTGGAGGTTGTTTGAGAAGATTTGAAGAATAATATGACTTTGAAGTTTTTATATAATTCTAAATGTTTAATTATAGAGTATTTTAAGTCTTATTTTTCCCATATTCAAGTTTAGAGACTCAAAATGCTTTGATTGTGAGTGACCATTATGAGTGGTCATTTTGAGAGAGGTGATTTGAGTGCTTAGATCTTGTTAAAAGATGTCAAATGGACATGGAGAAGTTTATGAGGTAAATAGTGTCCACATATATTATTTTTGGTCATAGTTGAATGGAAAAAGTGTGATTATATGTTCAATATACTTGATTGAGTTTTTGGCAATTCAAGTAACTCTTAGTAGTGTTTTTGGAGAAGGATTCTTGAGGTGTTTTGGCTTATGTTGGAGCATATATTTCATATGGAGGTGTTTTATAAGTCATGGAGGACTAATATATGTATTTTTTTTCTAGTTTTTGTTTGATAAAATTGATAGTATTCTTTAGTTTTTGAATATAGTGTTTTCATTGTATGAAGGCTGAAAGAGCGAGGAGACCTAATTGGTAGGTTCAAGGTTTGAGTTTGAGTTCAAGATGATAGGTAAATTTATGGGGGAAATATATGGTTTATTTCAGGAATTTTTAATGTGTTTTAATCATTTTTTTAAGTTGAAGTTGATCCAAGAGGTTGTGAGTGTAATGTGTGGATTTGAAGGGCTAATTCCTTTAGGTCTGCATTAGGACTAATAGTGAAATTAGTCTCAATGGACTCTGGTTGACCTATGAAATGTGTGGTTATCACATGTAACATGTGTATGAACAATGTTTGAGTGTGATTCAAGTGTGGAAATTTAAATCCAAAATAAATTGCATTAAATAAATTTATAAAAGCACTATAAGAGGTGCTTATTTATACAACACTAAGTGAGATTAAATATCCTAATTTTTTAGAGATTATGACTCAAAACACAACTAATAACACCTATGAAATACTCCAAATAAATAACCTATGTCAATAAAATGTTAATAACACCTTGATCATAGCCTAGAGAGAGAGAGAGAGAGAGAGAGAGAGAGAGAGAGAGAGAGAGAGAGAGAGAGAGAGAGAGAGAGAGAGAGAGAGAGAGAGAGAGAGAGAGAGAGTTCCTAAATGCCTCAAACTTATCATGTGTAAGTGACTTCATAAATATATCTACATACTAATCCTAAGTGGGGTAATATTATATATAGATGTTGTGCTAATGAAAATGTTCACATATGAAATTAATCTAAACCTTTATGTGCTTGGTTCTCTCATGACACACTAGATTATGAACAAGATGTAGAATGCCCTGATTGTCACAATTTAGAACTGTAGGTTGAGTCTGTATAATTCCAAGTCCTGAAAGAATGCAACATATGCATATCAGTTTATAGATAGTTCCTATTGTAACATAATATTCTACCTCTTTGGAATATCTAGAAACATAATTTTACTTCTTACTTCCCCATGAAATTAGACTAGAGCCTAGAAAGAACACAACTCCATAAGTGGATTTCTTATCATCCATAGAATCTTCATGATCTGCATCCATGTATCTTATCCAAAAGAACTTATCATTATTCTTATACTCTAGGCCATACTCAACTATACCTCTTATGTATCTCAATGACCTCTTTGTCACTTTCTAATGTGCCACCTTTGGTTCCTGCATGAATCGAGAAAGATAGCTAACAACATAGCTAATATCTGGTCTAGTATATGTCAAGTAAATGAGACTCCCTATAAACTACCAATAGAGAGTTACATTTACTTCTAGTGATGGATCTATATAAGACAATTGAAATCTTACCTTCATAGTCGTTATAATAGGTTTGAAATCCATCATCATAAATTTCTTCAATAATGTCTCTGTATACTTCATATATGAAACATAAATTTAATTTTTATTCTACCATAACTCCAAACCAAGATAATAGTGAAGTGGCCCTAGATCTGTCATGTTGAATAATCTCTTGAGATTATTCTTATTTGCATCAATTATCTTTACTATGCTTCCATTGATGACTAAAGCATCAACATAAACAATCACTATAATAACCTTCCCCCCATGTTGTTTGAGGTAGAGGTTAGGATCATATGGACTCTTATTTAATCCATGTTGTATGAGATTCTCATCAATCTTGATGTACCAAGCTTAGGGAACCTATTTTATCCCATAGAGAGATTTGATAAGTTGATACACATTTTTATTCCTAATTAGGTGCCACAAGTCCCTCAGGTCGAGTCATGTATACATCCTCTTTCAAATATCCATTGAGAAAGGCACTTTTAACATCTATTTGATGGAATTTCCATCAAAATTATGCAGCCATAGCAAAAAACATTCTGATAGTCTTTATCTTAGTTATGGGAGAAAAAGTCTCCTCATAGTCAATGCCTTCTTTTTGAGCACACCCTTTTGCAAAAAACCTTGCCTTGTATCAATACTCCCATCTAATTTTTACTTGGTCTTAAATACCCATTTTCATCCAATAGGGTTCTTCCCTAATGGAAGATCAATAAGCTACCAAGTGTTATTCTTCATCAGTGATTGATATTCTGCATCCATGCCATCTTTCCAAGGTCTAACTATAAGGTTTTTCTACTATAGAGGGCTCATATGTTTATTTCAAAATGCTCATAAGGGCTATATTAACCTTTTCTTGAGCCATGTTTTGAGTCCTCAATCTTGAAGTGGATGTATCTAGTATTCCACTCAAGTTAGCATCTCATATAGTACTTGTATACCATTTGAGCATACATTGAACTATAAGTGGTCATGTTGGAGGTCATGTCTAACCATATTATTGTTCACTTTCACCATCACTATCTAAAAATATTACAAGAATTTTGACTTCATCATTTACTTGTGTATAAGGTGGATTGATTCCACTCTTTTCATCAAATGCTACATCTCTACTAATTAGTACCTTCTTTGTTTCTAGATCAAGCAGCTTGTATGCCTTTGATTGTGCATTGTATCCCACATAAATACATTCCTTTATTTTATTATCCAAATTATCCCTTTTCTTCTTAGGAACATGAATGTATGCCTCATAACCAAAAATGTGAAGGTGAGTTACCTTTGGTTTATCCCCTATCTAAGCTTCATGTGGTGTGACTCCATCAAGATCTTTGGTGGGTGACCTATTCAACAAGTAGATTTTAGTGTGACATGCTACTACACAATATGTATTAGGTAATTTTTCATCCTCAACCATGATATGAAACATTTCCATAATGAATTTATTATATTGTTCTAAAACTCCGTTCTACTGAGGTGAATATAGAGCTATCACTTGATAACTAATTCCATTCACACTAAGATAGGCTGAGAATTCTTTACTAGTGTATTCCCCCCCCATGATCTAAGTGGAGGGTCTTAATTTTCCCACCATTTTTATTTTCAACTATTTCCTTGAATTATTTTAAGACCTAAAAATCTTGATCCTTAGTCTTCAATATATATATATCCACATTTTATATGAATAATCAACAATAAAAATATGAAATTATTTGTACCCTATAAGACTGGGACCAAAATGTGCACAAAGATCAGTGTACACCAAGTCCAATTTACTAAGTGACATATACTTAGTCTTTATAAATGGATATCTTCATTATTTTCTTTCTAACCAACTAGTAAATATATCAAAAGATTGCTTGATTTTGGGAAGACCATGAACCATATCCTAATTTATTAATTAAACAAAATATCCATAACTCAAGTGACCATATATTTTATGTCATAAATTGCCTAGTTTTGTATCTTTGACCATAAATGCTTAATGATTATTTTGAAAAAAATCAAGTTGAAACATATTTCTAATGTTCAAAGCCCTGGTAATCACTTTAAAATTCTTAGACTTATCTTTGATGTGGAAATTTTTTTGACCATTTTGGTGATCAAATTCAAACATGAGGTTGTGGCCAAGTAATTGATTAATAGATAATAGATATTTTGTAAGTCTTAAAACATAAAGAACATTTAAAATGTTGTAATTTCTATTTATAAGTTGAATTTTGATGTCACCATTTCCCTATACTATATATGAGGTATCATTTCCAAGTGATATAATTCCCTTTCACTCTAATTTTATCAAAGTATAAAAGTAGTCTTTTCTACATGTCATGTGTTTGGTTTCTCCTAAATCAACATTCCAAACTATACTTGGATGATTGGTAGACTCATTTGTTTGAGTATCTAAACCATATTCCTCATCTAAAGAATCATTTTCTTTAGCAACATTACCTTGTTTTTTAGGCTTGAGGTTTTTCTATTTCCACTTATTTTGTTGTTGTAGTTGTTTATTTTTAGTTTGTGGTGACTTGTTGAGAGATGACTTCTTGCTTGATGAGCCTTGTTGAAAAGTGTTGTACCAATAATGTTTCAAGTGATGCCCCTATTTTCCACAAATTTTACATGCTTTAATAAAATGATAATTGTTCCCTTGTTGTTTTTGTTGTTATTCTACTTTGAAGATTATTTTTGAACCTTCATGGGTTTATTCCCCTTCTAATTTGATGTGAGTGCATGCTCATCATTTAATTCATGGTTTATTGTCCTGTGACATTTAATGTGGTCATAAATATCATATATATGTGGGGTAGTGCCCTAAGGACTATAGGGACCAGAGAGTCATCTATCACTAGTTTTCCCAAAGATTGAAGTGAAGCCCACAAAGTTGTAACTCTTCTAAGGAATGCTTCTACTTTTTCATCTAATTTGAGCTTAAGAGTGTGCAACTACCTTTGAAAATTCAAGATTTGATTTTGATTCTTATCTTCACATATATTTTAAATCTTATCCCATGCATATTTTATATTTTTAGCACTATGAATATGATATTGAACCTCATTTCAAACACCAAACATGATTATCAACTTAGCCTTCTTATTGTCCTTGTGATATTTCTATTATTGCTCAACATTTATTACATGTCTAAGCCATGTGCTTTCAACTACTAACCAAATACATTCAAACTCTAGATGTGTTTGTACCTTTTTTTCCATGTTATATAATTATCACCATGAAGCAATTGTGTGTCGAGGAGAACAAAATGTGGTCTCAAACCAAACACTTTGCAAGCTATAAATGATAATGAAATACAAGTGTGTTTAAGTGTAGAAATGAAATGTGCATTTGTAAAATGTAAAATAAAATTAAAAAATGCATATAAAAATATGATAAATTGTGCATGATCACATAATGGATGTTGAACACTACCAAAAATGTGGCCAAACAAGCAATGGAAAATTGGATGTCAGTTTCAACCAAAAATGCATCTGAGGAGCAAATGAGGTTATAATTTTCACTTTGTAATTTTTAAAATTTAATTATTTTAATAGATAGATAATTTAAAAATATACACTTTTTAAAAAGATAGCATGCAAATTAGAGTTAGCAGTCAAAATTTATCACCTCTTAAAGGTCCAAGTACGTGAACTAGTTAGTTAAACCAAAAAGAAACTAAAAATTCTAGAAATATGGGTGATAATAATGTAAAAAATATCCTTACCACTACATATATATTAAAAACATATCCAAGGTGAAAAAATCACCTTCCTAGGCTTCACGGATCAAAAGTTATAAACCTTGAAAGAAAAGATCCTCAAATATGGCTCATAGTGGTGAAGGACAAACTCTTATGGGCTAAAAGAAATTCCCAACAGGTGGTCAAATCACATGAATAAAAGATGAAAATTGATAGTGGTATGATGATGGTTTTGATATAAGAAATGGTGGATCTGGGTGGTGATCCACCCAAAAAATTGACCCTGCACAAAATGAAAACTTCCAAATTATATTCTACCTTCAAACATTCACCATAGGTGCCTCATTGCTATGTTTTCATAAAACAAATACTTTTCAAAATTATCTCGATGATAGAAATCTGGTGATATAAAATTTGATCCATGATTATGTAAAAAATATTAAAAAAACTACCATTTTATGTTATTTCTCACTTGTTTTATAAAATAGAAACTTTAAAAAATCATAGAAAATCACTAGAAGCTCCAAAAATTTTAATTTTTTTTTAAATTAGTATTTTTATGAGTAGAATTCAAAAAAACTAGAAGATCATTTCTAGAGATTCTATATTTTTATAGATTTGATAGATAATACAAATTTTCATCACAATGACATATACAATCATCTAAAACACTTAAATTTATTCCTCCAAATTTGTTTCTCCACTAATTCAGAATTAGATCTTGACCAAAAATAATAAAATAAAATTCAAAGCTTTCAAATATGATCTCAAATCTAAAATTTAGCCCAAATTTTATCAAAACAAAAATAAAATTACCTATTTTGATAACTTTTCTCCTTCCATAAAATTGGTCAAAATTCTGATAGCATTTCAACTTGGGATGGCTGAAATTATAGTGTGATGCATCCAAGGATCACACAAATCTTTCTCTCAATCTCCACCAAATCTCCAATGCTTCAAAAAAGAATCCTTAGTAATTTATTTCTTTGATACCAAATGAATCTAGAATAGATTGCATTAACTGAATTTACAAAAGCACTATAAGAGGTGCTTATCTATACAACACTAAATGAGATCAAATCTCCTAATTTGTAGGATATTATGACTCACAACACAACTAATCACACCTAAGAAATACCCCAAATAACTAACCTATGTCAATCAAATGTTAATAACACCTTGAGACATTTATTACAATATACCTATGATTAATTATTCTAATAGAAAGTGTATTGTCCTACCAAGATGGGTTACATCAGGAGAGTGGTATAAGTACAAAGCCTAATAGGCCTATTTGTGCTAGTTGAGTGTGTGTGGAGATAAGAGAAGAAGAGAACCCTTGAAATAGAAGGAATAGGTTATTGAATACCATAAAAGGGTGAATAGAATCAGTCATGTTTATCTAATCAAGTTTGTACAGGTGAATACATAGGTCATTAAACCTAATGAGCCTAGAAGAGGCACATTAAGCAAGTAAGCCCTTGAGTTTGTTTGAGAGAGATTGAAGGGTGAAGAGTGTATAAAATATGAATCCATAATAAAGTGTGTCAAATATCATATCAAAAGTGGAGATTCATATTAAATAACTTGATTTGGTGCTTGTTCGCTTAGGGGGTTGTAGCTTTTTTGCTAGTTGGATTTAGCTAAAGTTCAAGTGGGTACTTAACTAGATTGAGGGGTGGGTGCTCCTTGATTAGTTTGTACTAGTCTAAATTAGATCTTTTCATTATAAGATATTAGTCCATGTGCATGGTTCAATGTTTTTTATCCCCTAAAAGGGTTTTGCACATATATCTTGTGTTTATGTGATGTATGCTCTTGTTTCATGCTTTGTATGTATTTTTTCTCATGTTGTTGTTGCAAGATCAAGTTAATGTATAATTGAAGTAAATGTAATTGAATATACATTTTTGTCTAATAATTCACCCCCTTCTCCATAGCTACTTCAAACAAGCATGTGTGCCTTTCTTTTCCACTAAATATGAGATAATCAAAAAGACTATTGTGTGTTTTTTGCTCTTATTTCTTGTCTTTTCCTTCACTGCTACATGGTTTTGATGAAATAATAGTCACTAAATAAAACCAAACCCCTAGCTTCATCTTCATCAATGAAAAACTCTCCTTGTCCTCCTATTTTCTCTAAGTCCATATGGGAGGTTATTCCCCAATATTATAATCAGGGTGATCCTTAATTTGCCACCATATTGGATAGTAATTCAATCAGGCTTAACCATTACCTCAGATCCCAATTTATACACATCACACTTTCACCTCATACAAATTTTTATAGGAATTCGTATGACATAGCTTTATAATAAAGTGAAGGGTTAACCATAGATATGGTTTCCTCTCATAACAATCCTCCCACAATAAGTTATGACACTAACACTATGTAACCTTTAGGCAATCCACCTCTGGTAAGGTCTAGTGTTCCATCCCTAGCTAGTACCCAAGCTCATAATGTCACTGAACCTCAACCTACATATAATCTAACTCTTACCAAAATAGTTCAGAATGTATTTATCTCAATCCCAACAACTCCTCCACCTATCTAAGCTAGCCTACCTTTAAATCCCCAAACACAACCTTTATAACAAGTCCTTGTAATCTAACCTCCTCAATAATATATCCTACTGACCACCCAAATTTTAGATCATTCACAAGATTTTGGGTCTTCTTATACACCCTTACAAGCCCCAGATTATGTGAAATCATCCCATCTAATTATGATAGCCTCAATTACTTATCATTTATCCCATCCCTTTTCCACTCCAATTCCCACCTACCAATATCTATAATAAAATGTCTTGGGGAGTATCCCTTAATAAAATAATAAAATAAACCTTTTGAGTATCCTTATGAGAAGGATATCCAATTTGGAAGCCTCTACCTCTAAGCAAAAAAATATTCTCACTTATGATCAAATTTGCAATGAACCTATTAAGCCAACAGTCCTCATTAGACCATACCCTTCAAAGTAGGATCTCCAAAAATTTACTTGTTGTCACTTGGATGCACCCTATGATAAGAGGTTTTCTATGCTTATATTCCAAGTGGTAAAATGGGGACATCTCATTTTTTTGGGGTGAGAAAACTTGTGAGATGAACCTCTAGATTAGGGGTTAGATCCCCTTGATTCTCCATTTAAGCTCATGCTTCTAATACTATCAACCTGGGGTGTAAAGAAGGGTTGAGAATAACGTAAATCAAACATAAAATATAGATTTTATACACCAAATGTTTGATGACTTCCAACCACTTTCACTCCACACTTGAGACCAAGGCACCAACTTAAACATACTCTTTCTCAAATCTATGTCTTCTCACATAAATACTACATTATGAGGTCCTAGATGATATGAAAGGTTAGGAGGACTAGAAAAGAGTTCTTTAATTACTCCAATGAAAATAATACTCACTTAAACAATGAACATCTCTTGAAATTTTCACATGCCCTATAAGAAGACACTACAAATAGGTGAGCGAATAAAGTGCAATGCTAAAGAATCCATAGTATTCACTAAGAAAATTCAACATTAAAGTAGAGAACACTATGAAAAGTCACAAGAGACGTAAACACTTAGTCATTTTATTGATTAGAAGGTGTAAAATTTAGTATGGCTTCACCATACTCAAGTGGAACATGCTACAAATGCCAAAATGGCCAACTCTTATAGAGTTTGAGAGAAGAAGAGAGAGAAATAAGTCCAAGGGTCACTTGTACATGTTACAATATAATAATTTTAGTTATACATACATGGGAAGATGATATTTGTTGAACCATTCATTGTCAAGAGAAACAAGTGTCAATCTAATTTATCGAAGTTAGGCAAAATGGCATAAATTCCTCTCTTTGCACACAAAAAATACCTTCGTGATTAGGCCTACCTTAAAATATTGTAACTGATATAGGATAGGTAAAATTATTTGGATGTAATGGTAGGATCTCATACATGCCTCCCCATTCATTGGATGCATGCTTGATCTTCTAGAAATAACCAGTAGAGAGTCGTCATCATCTGTTGTCCTAATAATTGCCCTTCTATGTACCCTACACACTTGGATTAAAAAATGGAATAAATTATCCATGAAAATAATTTTGAGTGAGTTAATAACAAGTTTAAATACCCTCTATGTGCTTGGAAGCATCATGGGTGCCTATAAAATCACTTCACTTGAAGATTTTCTCCTTTCTCTCTAGCTTGTGCATTAAACCAGTTTTGACTAGCTAAAAGTAAGGACCTATTTTAAGAAGTTATAGGTTGATTTATGATATGAATTTAATTTTTTTAATTTAATAAATATTAAATATTCCTCCCAAATTTCGTTTCATTTCCTAACTCTTCTTGCAGCGTCCACACCACTAAAAATGGTCAAAATAAGCCCTATTTTCCTATGATCCATATAGTTCCATTCAATTTTTTTTTTTGTGATATTAATGAATTTAAAAAAAAATTATATTCATAAATCAGGTTTAAATTACTTCATATAGTGTCACCTTTAGGCTCATTTCCACCTCTAGGTCTCGAACAGGGTTTTAGGAGGGTTTTAGAGTGACAAGACTTCTTAGTGTTTGTTCATAAAGATAGAACCTTGGAATTCATTAAAAATTACACTTGTGTCTTCTTTATGACATTATTAAACTTCCTTCAACATATATATGTCCCATTCAAGAGATGATGGAAGCTCTAAGATTTGATGTTGCCCATTTGAGACATTTTAGGCCTTTCATGAGGATTTGGGAGCTTCTAAGCCAAGAATTGACCTTATGATAAATTTATTTAAAATAAAATGGATAAAAAAAATATACATTAAACCCAAAATAATGTTCCCATATTTATATTATCTCCTCAAGATCCAAAAATGAAAACTCACCCTTGTTTGGCACTAGGCCTAGACCTTGCCAATAGGCTTGCTTGCCATTTGAGACCCAATTTGACACTCCAATGGATTAATTTTACCTATGATGTATAAAAACATATATATTGACTATTAAATCATTTTAAAATAATTTTTAAGGAATTTAAAATATCAAAAAAGAGAATGACCCCAGATTTGGCTTTAAGGCCTAAGGATTCCCTTCACCCCTGAGTACAAACTTCCTTTGTTGGAATAAATTTTATGATTAAATACCATAAATTAAATTTTTATATAATTATTTATGTACCATAAATATTATAAAATCATAATATTCCCCTTTATATCCTTTTGGTTCAATATTTCATCATTTTTCCCAAAATTGGCACCTTAGTACACACTAAAATAACCCCTAATATGAGACAAAATAGTGAGTGTTTTACCTATTGGATCATAAAATATGATTATTTTATCATGTTATATAGGAACTAATGGTACTCTTTACCAAATTCTATATCCTAAATCATCCATTTGGTCCTCCAACTCTCCAAGTTTGCATGACAGACTTTTAGGAAAACATAGTTTGAGGTGGGCAGGGTATAGGATGCACTTAGAGAGAAAAGAAATGATTTTATATTTTTTGTGATATTTTAGGTGATATAAATACCTTTAATGATTTTAAACATCATTATATATCATTTTTTCACCTCAAACACCTTCTATGCCATGGAAACCTAGAATAGGCCTATAATGCCTATAAAATGTTGTAGGTTATCATGAGCTTATTTTGGGTTTTTTAAGACTTTATTTCATTTTTTAATTGTTAATAAACCATAATAATTATTTTATTCAACTTTAAAACCTTCAAAACATGCATTACCATGTCTAGGTCCTTCATTTGGCATACCCTTGCCTTGACTGGACTAAGACTAGGCTTGCCCCTGTTTTGCATCTTTTTGAGCTTGGTTTAGGTCTTGAAACTTATTTAATTATTGTATAGGTCACTAATTTAATTATTTTATGTCACATATTACTAATTTCACTTGCATTCAAATTTAGAGGATTCCAAATGAGGTCTAGACATCAACATCCACCTTATTATTCATGACTATGTTTTATGGTTAGGGATACTTATAGGTGTAATTCAATAAGGATTAGGACATTTGGATGATTTATAGGGTCCCATTTGAGTTAATTTAATTCAGATAACCTTTATATCACCTACATCCATCTTTAATGACCCAAACAATTTCATATTCCATCAAACATACACCTTGAAGCACTCAAAATCAAGCTTGATTGTGTTGTCCCAAACCTGTACAAACATGGGTTCTTATGAGAGGGATAAAAACATTGAAATTGATCTTGTCTCACTCATTTTGGCCTAGGATTACCTTTTTTACCATTTTGGACTGTTTTAAATTGTTTTCATAGTTTAGGTCCATCAATTTTAAGTGTAAGGTCAATTTGCCATCTCTTACCCTTTAAACATCACTGTTTGAAATCAATGATTTTTTGTCATTTTTGAAGCTTTAAAAAACCATCTTCCACTCCTCCTTTGACCTTAAAAAATTTCATGGTTACTCTTGGTCGATATGGATATAAGACCCAACAAATAAATGTCATTGAAAACATCTTTGATCATGACATATATCACCATAAAAAACCCTCAAGACCTCTATTTGGCAATTTTATTGGTTGAGAGACCAAAAACATAGTCAACTCTTTTTGACCTCTTACAACCTTGTGATCCTTATATATTAATATTATACCTTTCCAAATGGAATTTAAAGTAAATTTAAAGACTTGAGACCATGTGAAGGATGTTTTGTGGTCATGATGATGTCAGCATGCTCTATAGGTGAAGTTCTTGGCTGGTGGACTGAGACACTCCTTTAAGAGAGCAATGAACATGTAAAACAAGGCCTTTTAAGCACCACAAAAAATTTGAAACTTTAAAATATCAAAAACACTAGGATATTCATCAAAAAAACATTAAACCACTCTTCCCAACATGGATAAAGCACTTGTAAAGCAACTGAGCTGACTGTCAATGCAAACTAGGCCATTTACAAGCATGAACAAGCTTTTCTCAAAAAAATTAATTTTCCAAAACAATAATAATCATGAAAACATATTTAAAATCATGTGGAAACACCTGTAGCACACAAATTGATCAATCTAAAACAAGAAATCCTAAGAGAAGCTCAAATAGTGACCCCCTCATGCTTAAACATGCATAAAAGCTACCTGGGATCAAACTGATGGTTCATAAAAGAGGATTAACCAAATCTAAAGTTATTATTATATATGTTAAGATTGTTTATATTTCTATCCACCTGTAGAAGCACTACCTCCCGTTTCGCCTGTGTAGTCTGTACCATATGCTTGAAGTTACTTCCTTTTTGCTTGCCAAGAGGAAAAAGAATAAAATGAGTTTCAGATTAAAAGTTTCATGCCATATATGAAAACCAAACTTGGATATGACCTATGGATAGGTGAAGGGTCACACCACTATGTTTTTCAAGTGGCACATGTCCTAAGGAGTTATACAAGTGCCCTTTTCTCTCTCTTTGGTCAAGAAAACTACCCTTTTCTAAACAACCTACCATTTATTCAGTTATGTCAGATTCTTAAGATTTATAATGACACATCAGGAATTACATCATAGTTTTTAACTTGCAAAAATCCCAAGAAACATGTCCAAAGCATTAAATACACTTAACATGACCTCTAGATAACCCAAAAATGATAAATAAACTTAGGGGAATAATAACCAAAGGTAGTATAACATGAAATGACATTATTTTCCCCTTGAAATACCTTATAAAATATATTTATACCTCCTATAGACCCTAAAACTCAATTTTTTGCCTATAGGTGACCTAGTTTGACTAAAAAGTCAAACTTGGTCAACATTACCGAATTTCAAAATAAAGAGGATCCTCAACAACACTTTCTATCATTTAAACATGCTTGCAATATTATAAATCATGATGATTCTCTTCTCCAAAAAAAATTTCCCATGTCACTAGTTGGACTAGTCTTAGATTGGTACAACTCAATTCCTCAGTATTCCCTATTCTCTTTTGGGTAATTAGATTAAATCTTATTAGAGTAATTTTCTATCAATATCAAAATTAACTATCACCAACCTCTGTGTCATCAAATAGTTTGATGACAAATCTATCATTGATTTTATGGCTAGATAAAGGAGTCTCATAAATCAACTCACCTTTTCCCTTTTACAACCTGAACTAATTGAATCATATGTGATATCATGTGCTAAACATATCTCATCAATGTCATAGGTACAATCCTTCAAAAACATTGATTTGGCCTTTTTGATGGCTTTAAAATTAGAAATTAAAGCCTTGGAAGAAGGGAAAGAAAAATTTCATAGTAAAAAATTCAAACCTAATCCCTCTAAAGGGACTAATAATAATAATAATAAGACCAAAGGAGATGTTAATGCCATAGTCATAAAATCAGCCTCCCTACAAGCAAAAGGCCAATCTATAATACCCTCTACTTCTTAGACACAATCCCAAAAACCATTAACATATTTTCCATCGTGATAATATACATATTTAGGAGAGTCTTACATATCTATCATGTATAATCTATTAAAGGCATCTCTCATCAAACTTCCTCTGGTAAGACTTCTTGATGAATCTTGCCCCAAGCTTAGTTGGTTTAAGGAAAATGACTTTTGTAACTTCCACCATTTAATAGGTCATGATGTTAATAGGTGTCATTATTTCAAGGGTATAGTATATAACCTTATTGATCAATGGGAGTTACAACTAGATAACCCTAATGCATGCCCTAATTAGTTTATAGACATTTTTAGGTAGTCTTTCCCTATTCATGCTTCCACATCTGATTTCATGTAGGCTAATTTGAGATCCACCTTAGGGAATTAAACCCATGTAATTAGTATATTCCATGATAAAATTATACCTAAAGAAGTTGGTAGTACTTATATCCCTTATCTCCTTTTAGGAAATGCCTTTGAGCCATCTGAGTTAAGTGAAATTATCACAAAAACTTCCCTAATATTTTTGGATCTCATTATTTGGGATTCACTTGAGGAAAAAATATATGAAAACATTCAAGATGATCAAATATAAATACAAGAGGAAAAAAGTATTAAGGAAAAGGTTTGTTTAAACATTTTGTAAGATATGCATACCATTCTTTATGTCATCTCAATACCTGCATCTAGCATACCCATCCCTTCTAGCTTACTACCCCTTAAGGAAACTATTACATTGTCTCAAACCAAATCAAAACTAGTTCCCCTCATAACTTAGGAAGATTTAAATCTTAGAGAAATTAAGGGAAAGGATATAAGTATCAAAAATAAAAACCTTGAGGTACCATAAGGAAAATCTTTATATCATCCTCCCATTAGGATTGAACTCCCCAAAAAGGATATCCTAGCTACCCCTGATCAAATTTGAAAAAGAAAGACACCTCTACCACCTATTCAAATAAAAAAATCTATATGGGACCCCATTTAGGCCCCTTTTTGTGATAAGTAGTGGATCCTAACCAACTCAACAAATACTTAGGTACAAGGAAATCATTGAGGATGATTATTATTTGGTCTTCTAGTGGTGACAACTAGATGGCATTTAACAAATCCATTTTGATTCAAGAAGCATTGGTAAGTGAGTGAATGAGATAGTGACTAGCCATTAAAGACAAACAACTCTTTTTAAATCAAGTAGCATTAGGAAGCATGCACATGGGACAATGATTACAAATTAAAAAGAAGGCATAGTGGAGATGGTGGGATGTTTACCTCTAACACTAGCTAAATGATTACCACGATCCATTTCCCATGATCCTAGGATACTTTAAATCCTATAAAAGGAACCTAAGTTCAATTGAAGAAGAGAGATGAATTGGAGTAGCGAATCTCTAGATAATTACTACTAGATGATTATCATTAGGCTTTATAACTTAGCTCAGGATGCTTTTTGACACTCCCCTTTATAAAACACAAGCTTTCTTATGAGCATAAGACTTATTGAGCATTTGATTAGGTTATATTGAATATAAATATATATTTTTTGAACTCCATTAATGAAGAACACTATTTTAATGTTTATTAATTTCATTATTTATTTTGTTGAATGTATGGTTGAGTTATTACAAGTTTCTAACTTGACTCATTTATGGTGGACCTATAATTGGAAATAAACCATGTGTCCATGATAGGAAATGTGTTAAGTGTGGTTAATACCATGTACCCTAAATGATACTCATGCCTAAGTGTAAGAACATGCCTAAGTCTCCTAACTAAATAATCAATTGGCCCTTAAGAACCTAAATGTTATTAAGCCTAAAGAACCTAAGGCTTATTCCCATGCATGCATAACCATCATTTCACTAACCCAAGCCATTAAGGAATAAATTTGCACCATGGCATAACTAGCCTAATATAGACCTCGATCCCTTCTCTACTATACTTCGGGTGAGAACATAAGGCTTGTGCCTTATGTATATTAATGCTAGTGCAGTCGATTGTTAAATTTTGAGTGCCATAAGATTAGTCAAGGCTTGAATCCTATAAAAACAAGCCTAAATCCAACTTGGATAGCTAAGAAAGTGTGTGACTAGGCCAATGATCAAAAATCCTAGTTTTCTACAATATTTTGGTTCTATTGCTAGGACTTTTTAAATTTTATTTCTATAATGGTACACTAGGACAATGTTCTAACTCTCCCTTAAGAACATCAAGCACTAGCTAGAATAAGTGGAAGATAGCTTTTCACTAAGGTATGTAATTTATAGAGGGAAAACCCAAAGGAAGTGGGTCTAGAACCACTTGTATGATGCCATATATGAGGTTTTATTTTGCAAATTACCAGAGCAAGTGTACCACTTGTTGGATGCTTATACTTGTTATTAAATTACTTATATTTTCACACAAAATGATTTTATATCTCATAGAATAATAAAATATGAGAGAGCACACAGAAATAATTGACAATAGAGAAAAATAATAGATAATATAGAAAAGCCACTTTGAGGGGGCAACCTCCATAATAATTCACTAAGAGAAAAATACTTAACATGATGATCAAATACTAACCACTACCTCCTATAAATAGTCTACTTAGTCATGGTTATTCCATAGGCTGAGCTAAATAATAACATACATAAATGTAATAATAATTTAAAAGAGGTATGTAAGCCATAAGTTAGACACACATATCCCAAGACATGCCAAAGGTTAAGGGTGTAGCATGTACCTCCCCTTAAAAACAACATTGAGTCAACTCTAAATGTTTCTACACAAAGGATTCATCCTCCAAAGTAGAATCTTCATAAGATAGATTCTTCCATTTGATTAGGTAATCCTTAATCATTTAAGACCATAACTGCTTATTTCAAATTTGAAGGATCACCTTAGGATCAATAACAACTCTTATTTCTTCATCCAATTTTGGTAAACAATTTATGTCTAATGACTTTCTCTAGGCATGATACATGAAATAATAGATGTATGCGAGTGGAGGAAGGAAACTCTAACTTGTAGGCCACACTACCAATTTTTTAAAGATCTGATAAGGCCCATAATACTTAGAGGATAGCTTGTTATCCTTTTTTTCTACTTCAATAACATATAATTATATGATTTTAAGTGAAAAAAAAAACCCAATCACCAATGTCAAGGTACTTCTCACTCCTATGTTGATCTACCTATTGTTTCATATGATTATGGACATGGCTAAATTTTCATACAAACTGACAAGGACCTCCTATTGATGATGAATATGTTCTTCAACTACATGAACCTTAGGATGGACCTTTAAGGTTGAAGTGATGGATGGCAGGTGGTATCCATATAGTGCCAAAAAAGGAGACATTTTGGAAGAGCTATGAATAGAAGTATTATACCACCATTTAGCAAGTGGCAACTAATGAACCCATTTATCATGTTTATTATAAGCAAAACAATGAAGATATCCTTCCAAACATTTGTTGACTACCTTAGTCTATCCATCAAATTGAATATGATAAGATGAAATATGAGCCAACTAGGTACCTAGACATGTAATAACTCATTCCAAAAATTACTAGTGAAGATGGGATCTCGATCACTGAAAATGATATTAGGGGTACCATGTAATTTTTGAGCTGTATTGAAAAAATTAGAAGCTACTATACTAGAAATAAATGGCTATGATAAAGAATAGAAATGAGCATACTTACTGAGATGATCTACCATAACCATTATAACATTTTTACCATCATATCTTAGTAACCTTGTAATGAAGTCCATAAACACCTCTTCCCAACATTGGCTTGGGATAGATAAAGGCTACAAAAGGCCTGGGGTTTTGATGGTTTCTCCTTTATTTTGTTGAGAAATCATACATTTAGCCACATATTTATAGACATCCCCGTTGAGTCCTTCCCAAAAAAAATCCTACTTGATTCTATGATAGGTTTTCAAAAATCTTTAATGACCCCTAATTAGATTTGCATGAAGTTCGTGAAGGATTTTTTGTTTAAGAAGAGAATTATTACATAGGTATAATTTGTCTTTATACCATAATACATCACCCTTCCATGTGAAATTTTCAAATCCACCTAAATCTTGTTGAATATTATGAATCAAATCATGGGTAGCACTATCCTTGTCCCATTTTGATCATGCTTCCTCTAGCCAGTCTACTGGTAGAATGGTCATATAATATAGCAAGGCCTCAACTGACTCATCCTTCCTACATAGTTCGTTTGCCACTACATTGTCCTTGCCTTTCTTATAAACTAATTCAAAATCATAGCCTAACATTTTAGTTACCCATTTATGTTGTTATTTAGATGATAACCTTTGTTCTAAAGAAGTATTTGAGACTGTCATGATTAGTCTTTACCTAAAAGTGATAACCCATCAAATATGGCCTCCATTGTTTGATTCCATTGGAGTTTTTTAGGATCCACTTTTACTCCTATATGTGAAACTAGATGACCCAAATACTCAACCTCACAAACACCAAAAGTACATTTGGAAGGTTTGCCATACAATTGATATTGTTCCAAAATTGAGAGCACCTATTTCACATGGTGTAAATGGTCTTCCCAATTTTTACTATAAATGAGGATATCATAAAAAAATACCAAAAAAAAATTCCTCAAAAATGTACTAAAAATAGTATTCATCAAACTTTGAAAGGTAGATGGTGCATTTTTTTAGCCTAAAAGTCATAACCAAAACTCATAATGACCCTCATGAGTCTTTAAAGTAGTTTTGGGTATATCTTCATCACATATCTGGATTTGATGATACCCAAAATGTAGATCTAACTTGGTAAAATAAAGAGCACCATTTAATTCATCTAGAAAATCATCAATGATAGAAATAGGAAACTTATCTTTGATAGTGTACTTATTGAGTTCCCTGTAATTAGGGCACATCTTCTAGGTGTCATCTTTCTTTCACACCATGATAAATGGTGAAGAATATTTGCTTTGTGTATGGTAAATGATTCCTACATCCAACATTTCCTATACCATCTTTTCAATTTCACTTTTTTGGGCATACAGATACATGTATGGCCTGGTGTTGGGTGATATACTACTAGGAATAAGTTTGATAGCATGATCATGCATGTGTCTAGGTGGAATTCATTTTGGCATGTCACCAAAAACAACTGAATGAGAATCAATCACTTATTGTAGATAAGGAGGTGTAGATGGATGATTTGGATGAACTTTCATGGAAAACAAGCAAGCTAAAAATCCTTCAGCACCCTTTCAAAGAATATTTGTTATTTGATGGGAACTAAAAAGTTATGGAGTTTCAGCCCTTAATCCCCTTAGCTCAAATGTCCTTCCCTAAAAATTAATATGCATGAATAATTCTTTGAAATTCATCTCAATAGTGCTCAAAGTGGTGAGCCACTATACTCTTAGAACAATGTCAGCTCCCCCCATGGGAATAACAAACATAAGAGAATCCAAAAAGTAGTCTCCCATGGCTGGATTAATGCTATGGAATTTTCCTAAGAAGTTGATAGTACCACCATCTACAATCATGACCTAAAATTTTAGAGTAGGATAAATGACATAGTTTAAGTGAGCATCCAACTTATTGTTGATGAAGTTGTGTATGCTCCTAGAATCAATTAGAAAATTGACCTTATATTTTTAAGGAAACCCACCACCTTAAGAGTTTGGAGAGTACTAATACCTAAATCAGCATGATTTGAAATAATAGGTTAAGATTCTTTAGATTCTTCCTTAGGACCTTAATTATCCTTACCAAGTGCCTCCTCATCATTGTCATCCTCATTAACACCTTCGATGTAAAATAACTTCTTTTCAACATAATGATAGTATTTGATCCATTTATTATCATAACCATAACACAACCCTTTGGATCACTTATATTCAATTTGTCAAGAAGTTAGTCTAGTGGGTTGAGGATATGATGGTGCTAAAAAGGTCAGATCATGACTAGTAGTGAAGGTTTTTCATTTGAATATCTCTTTTTCCTCTCCCATGAGTGTCCATGGGATAGCCTCTGATATAGATGCTAGGTTAAACATTCAAACATCCAATTTGATGTTATCTTTTAAACCACCCAAAAAATAGACCAATCAAATTTTCCTCAGTTATGTCTTCCACTCATAAGGATGATTATAAAATTAATAAATATAATCCTTCATCGTTCCTATTTGCCACAATTTAGCTAAATGGCTAAAGTAGTTCTCAGAGAAATTATTTTGATAATGAGCTAATAACACATCAATGAAAATAGACCATGTAATAGGAGCACCATTCTTTTTATTTAGATAACATAACTAGCAATACCAAATGAACTACACAGGTTCCATATGTAGAGACACCACTATCACCTTCTAAGAACTAGGAGTTTGATGCAGATGAAATAAATTATCAAGCTGGGTAATCCAAGCGAGAGGATATTTACCATTAAACTTATACATGTCCACTTTTGGGAATTAGCTTCATACTATAATTGGAGTTATTAGTATTGAGAGAACCTGAATGATGAATTAGAGGTTTAAATGACTATAACTAAGATGAAAGAGTAGCCCATGAAGTAGTGATCTAATTCTATTGATTATGAACCCCATTAATCTCTTTGTGCATCCTTATAACATCAATTTAAACTGTAACAAAGTCATCTTGTAGAACCAATCACTTTGTGTCATCTTGAAGTTGAGAAATCAATAGATCTAAAATTCTAAATTTCATGTCACCAATAGGAGTCTTAGGAGTTTATTTCCCCCCTTTTCATCCCCATGTAGAAGTACTACCCATATACAAACCCTAGGAAGGTTTTTAACCTAAAAAAATTATACCAAGGGATGGTATCATTACGATCACCTTGACAAGATGAATTTAACTTCCTTTATGTACTAGGTAAAAAATGTTGGCACAAAAAAGTGTACATATAGAATATACAATTTTGATCATCTCATCAAGATGAATCCAATGACTGCAATTGTGTAAGGCAATTTTTTTAATATTTTTTGAATAAGTATTTCAAACAATACTACACTGATAGAAAAAAAATTCTTCCTAGATTGTAAGTTATGTATTTTCACTCCTTCTCCTCATAGAAGTCATGCCTCACTAGATTAAAAAAACAACACCACAAGAAACTTGCCTAAATTAAATCTCTAATACCACTTGTAATTAAATTACTTAGATGTTCACATATAATGATTTCATATCACATGAAATAAGAAAATATGAGAGATCACATAGCAGTAATTAATAGTAGAGCAGAATACTAGATGATATAGCAAAGCCACTTCAAGGGGGAAACCTCCACAATAATACACTAAGATCAAAATACTTAACATGATGATCAAAGACTAACTTCTGCCTCTTATAAATAGTCTACTTAGACATGGTTATTATATAGGCTGACCTAACTAAGAACATAGATAAATGTAATAATAATATAAAAGAGGTGTGTAAGCTATAAGTTAGCCACACATATCCCAAGACACACCAAAGGTTAAGGGTGTAGTAATGGAGCATTGGCTAGAATGGGTGAAAGATAGATTTTCATTAAGGTATACAACTTATATAGGGTAGAACCTAAGGAAGTGGGTCCAAAGCCACTTCTATCATGCCATGTATGAGGTTTTCTTTTGTGAACTACCAGACCAAGTGTACCACACATTGGATGCTTATACAACTCATAGAAGCCAAAGCTATGGATAACACCATAAGTGGATAAAAGGTCACTTAGAGAGGCTTGAGAAATTAGATTCCACTTGGACTAAAGCCATGAAAAAATAGTGTCAATGGGCACTAAATAACTATATACTTGAGTTTGTGGTATTGACATACTCCTACCTGAAGAAGTAGATTAATAGTTATTACATGAACCCAAAGGCAAGTTTATGAAAGAATTCAACATGGAACTTAAGAATCTAATGCTAAACTATGGATTCAAAATATTAATGATGGAAGGATAATATCTTCTCACATATGAGAAACACAATGGTTAAAAAGGGGATGTGTAGGTAAGGCATAATAGAAGGGTATGAGTAGATTGACAACCAAGAGCTCAAAAGATAGGCTTATAATAAGAGGAAGCATGGACTGATATAATATCTAGAACTTGGAAGTGCTTAGAGGACCCATCAAAAATGGGAAGGGCATAGGGAAGGATATCTTGAATGGTAGCCATGCCTAGAGGAAGGATACCTTAAAGCTATGGAATAAGATCCACACTTGATGGGTGAATTCTCAGGGTCCCTTCAAAACTTGACCATTGGATATGTACCATATACACCTACCCCCTTTGAGCCTATGTTGAAAGCTCATATACTAGATTCCCCATTGGAAAATAGAAGATTGACAACTAACCTTGTTTTTGATGTAGACTTTGATCATTTTAAAAATCTAGACCAAAAGTTTATGATTGAGCAAGTTATCATATACAAGGAAGTAAGTGAAGATACCTCTAGACCTTGAGGTGATAGATTGAATAGATAAAAAATGAGTGTAAACACCCTATTTTATCCAATTTTAGATATGAAACCTAGACAATAACTATAAGAAGTGGCCCTATGCCACTAGTCAGTAGTAGAACACCATCATCTTCTATAAAACTAACATTAACCACCAAACTAGTGCCTACCCTAGTGGCTAGAGGACTTGGAGGACCAATGCTAGGATAAGTACTAGGAGTTCAAGCATATTAGGCACTAGCTACTCCCTAGCCCTAAATCTATTATGATATGGCCATGCACTTACCAAAGTATCATGGCATGAAGAATGCCATAGAGCATGTGCTCAAATCTGAGTTATAATAGCACACTTGGGGAATAACCTAATACAAATGCAAGGCAACCTAGTTTTTAATAACCTTATTTGATTACACCCATACTTGGTATAATAAATTTGATACTAAATAGGTTATGGTTGATTATGACACCCTAAACAGAGTCTTCTTGAAGGAGTTTGATATACCTAAGTTTGAGAAGGAATGCATTGTCATACTCAAGGATTGTCAAAGAGCATGGACTTATATGATGTTAGATTCTAGATGTTCCTTTCTAATCCATTTTAAAACATTCACCCCTCTTAACATGCACAATGATTTGTTGAAGGACTGCTAGTGCCTTTTAGAAGGGTTTTATCCATGAAAACATTCATAGACCCTTGGGAAGTGCTTAAATCTGCACTTAAGGTCAAGGCAATTGGGAGTGTTGATACAGGCATTAGCCCATTCATGGAGGTGTAGATTTCATCTATGGCCTCCCAAATATAGAATCTAACCACTAGATCATTTCAAGATTCTCAAATCAAGTCACGGTGCATCGAGTGAAATATGGAGGGGCATAATATAAATAACTACCCTTAGAGGAATGTGTGCATAGTGCTTCTTGGCTATGAATTTTTTCATGAGGTGCATGATGTTCATAACTTCCCTTATTACAAGTGTCATTCAGGTCAACACAATGATCTACTAAAAGTTGTGTGATTCCTACACTCACAACATAATTGACTATAAAATAATTGATGAAATATGCTAGAATATGGAAAGAGGTACATAACAAGCAACTATAATAGTCAGAGGGTAGGCAAACTATAGAATTGAGGGTTAGGGCTAATAGAATTCTAGTTATGAGAACCAAAAAGGCACTAAAGGGTGAGGTAGAGGATGTGGTGGAGAAATATTCCCATCATGATCATGTTACAAGTGTAACTCAATCGAGCACTATCAGCATGATTGCTTGATGCATCCAATGTGTAAATACTATCGAGGACTACATGTGGTTGAAGATTTCCCTAACTTGTACAAAAAGATAACCCAAGGTAAAATGGGAATTGACAGGGGCACAAGAATGATCAAGCACAAGCTTAAATATATAAAATGGGCTCTAAAGGTGTAAAAACCCACATAAAGTGGGTTCACCACTAAGACACCAATGATGTCAACACAATAACTATGCCTAAAATATGGTAAACCAAGCCACACTAAACACATCATGTGGCTCGAGCAAAAATATGCACCTTACCCTAACCCAATGCATCAAAAGGATGTCCTAAAATAAGCTATTAGTGTAATACAAAAATTTTAGGGAGAGGTCCAGCTAGCTAGAGATCTATAAGTATAGGCTACCACATCATGTAGAAATCAAGATACCTAAGAGGTTAAAGTATAAGAGATAAAAAAGATATTATGCCTCTTATAAATGGATGGGATGTTTTCCCTATTAAATTTTTTTTTGTTAGAGCATGCAAGGAGAAAGCTAAGTGAAGTTATTGAGCTTCACACAATTTAAGTTGACATGCTACATATGAATCAGGTGTGTTAATTAAGTCATATTGAGAATGTAGAGTATGACCAAGAGTTACTAGTAAATGCCACCATCGATGGATGGTTGTCATGTCCCCTTTTTCATGGACATTGACAGTCTTGATGATTAGCCTATTATGCGACCTTTGTAGGCTAATAGGATGGATAGAGGGTCATAATGGAGCTTGGCTTGACTTTGATTCGCAAAATTTCTACATTCGGTTTTCATTCGGGCTCTTTCGGACATGAATTAAAGGAGATATTAATATTTGATTGATTTAATCAAATATTAATTTTAATTAATTATTAATTATTAATTATTAATTAATTTTAATTATTAATTAATTATTAATTATTAATTAATTATCAATTAATTATTAATTATTAATTATTGGGTTTAATTTTAGGATCCTAATTATAATTTAAGAATTGGTCTAATTTTAAGACCCTAGTTCTAATTTAAGGAAGCCCCAGTCTAATTTAAGGGAATCTAATTTTAGCAAGCACACCTTTGGAGGTGTATAAGAATCTCTCATGGGAGAGAGTTTGTATTCATGACTATTATTGATATTGATTCTTGTTAAGAAATTCTTCTGTGAAGACTGAGCTAAGGGTTCCAGGATTCCAATTGCATTGAAGAATGTCAACTCTTCATTGTGTGCGATTCAGAGGTTGTGAAAGATCAGCCGATCTATTGCCAAATTGAGAGATAACTTCAACTAGAAGTTATCATAGTATTACAGGTATTTGAGAGATAACTTCACTCAAAAGCTATCACAAGGGTTTACAGGTGTTTTCATTATTTTTGGGTTTTGATTCAAGAATTATCCAGATATAGATATTTTGTATTAGCCCATAATTCTACAGATCAGGATCAAGCATACAGGTTATGCTATATCAGTGGCTGTATGAATTTCGTACAGATCCATGAAAATCCGTACGCATCAATAGAAAGCTCAGGTACTGACATTGGCGAATAGATACTTACAGAGACTGGCATCGATTGACATACAGCCGACATTGGCGAGATAACGACTATAGATCGACTGACGATGGCAGTATAACCGACGTCGGTGACTGTGTTTTTTACACAGCAGGCCGAGACGAACCAGATTTAGAATTCTTTCCTAGTTTGTGGAATATTTAGGCTATTCAGGTCGTACTTTTCAATATTCTCTGTATACTTGATAGAGGATCTCTATTGTAAGCTTATGAGGAAATAAATAAGAGTTTATACTGTGATTTATTTATCTATTTGAAGATATTTTGCAAAAATTCAAATAAGCAATTCAGAGCTTTGTTTTGATATTCGAAGGGATATTACAGTGGTATCAGAGCTAAATCCTGCCATCCTGAGGGTTTGACAGATCTTATGCAGCCACAAGGGTTGGGACCACACGGGTATTTCACATGCAGTAGAGCTTTGCTTGAAGGTACTCAAGTTTTAGAACAACCGCTGGAAGACATGGGTGACGATATTGGCAGGGCCCATATTCCTCACCATCCTAGAGATCAAGATGATGCAGAGGTTTTACTTACTCTTTGAGAACTACGAGAAGGGCAAAGGCAGAATAACCAGGTATTACAGCAGTTGGCAACAGCACTACCGAGATGGGGTACTCCGAGGAGACATTCTCCACACCGTGAAGATGTCAAGAGTGATGCAGGATCATAGAGAGGCCATGGGACTATTTCTCATACAGCTAACAGGCCTACTAGGCCTATCTTTGTGAGACAGGAGGCAGAGGAGGCAATAGCAGGTGAGGAGCATGAGGAGGCATTTACAGACACACTTAGGGCAGCGACTGAAGAGTGGGAGTCCTTACCACCTATGGTCAGGGAGATGATTACTTTTGACCGATTCCTCACATAAAGGAAAGAACATTACCGAGGTCGACAGAATGGGAGACCAAGACCCCAGAACAATGATCTGAAGCATGCTACGAGCAGGCTCACACTAGCGACGTTTGACGGCAGTGGTAAGGTGACAGCACAAGCCTGGGTTAGTAAGCTGGATACATTTCTCACATTGTGACCGATGGGTGAGGAAGATGCTATCAAATATGCGACACTACATCTTGAGGGAG
This sequence comes from Torreya grandis, assembly GCA_037957365.1. Classification (NCBI taxonomy): domain Eukaryota; kingdom Viridiplantae; phylum Streptophyta; class Pinopsida; order Cupressales; family Taxaceae; genus Torreya; species Torreya grandis. The sequence continues at coordinate 2,190,414 of JARHVA010001887.1, forward strand.
TAGCTCACGATTGGTGGCACCACGGGATGGTGATACTTCATCATGATCGGATTACATCTTATCAGGAGTTTGTGGATAGGCTAGTAGAGCATTTTGACAGGAGAGATCCAGAGTCCTATTTTCAAGAGTTGGCACAATTGTGCCAAAGTGGCAGTCTAGAGTCTTATATTGGTGACTTCCAGAAGCTATCAGTTATGGTTCCTGACATTTTAGAGAGGCAACTTGTAGTACTCTTCATGGAGGGATTGACAGAACCATTGAGAGGGTGGGTCAAAGGCTTTGATCCTCCTTCATTATAGGAAGCTATGAAGAAGACGCGCAGTATGGAGATGGCAGCCCCATCAAGTAGATCTAACTCCAGAGGTACTTCTTCATCTAGAGACCATAAGCACTCCAACGGGGATACAGAGAGACCGGATTTTAACATAGATAAATTCGGGGTTAAAAATGATTCAAAGTCCAATCCAACAGCACCACCTTTGGATCGTGAGGTGCTTAATGATCTACATAGGAAGAAGCTTTGCTTCTACTACAAAGGTCCATATGATATCCATCATGATTGCCCTTTGAGGCCTAAGGGCAAAGCAAATCGTGTGATGTGGGCATATTATGAGGATGCAAAATCAGAAGATTTTGAACAGCAGGATAGTTCTAAGGAGGTAGAGGCTTTAGAGCCTAAGGCAGAGGTAGATTTAGAGCTTCATATACAGGAGGCACACCTATCCAGCATTCAGTCAGATGAGTCATTCAGACTCTGTGGAGTTTTGGTAGGACAGAAGGTTACCACCCTTCTTGATATAGGAGCCACACATAATTTCATAGATGCTAGATTTGTGGAGAAGCGTGGACTCACTACCAAAGATTTTGAGGGAATTATAGTTAAGGTAGCTGATGGTCACACTCTTAGGTGTGAGCGTATGATTATAGACCTCCAATTGCGCTTGAACAACTATGAGTTCAAGGCTAATTATTTTGTAGTGAACATGGGGGACATAGAATTAGTCTTTGGTATGAAGTGGATTCATTCATTTAAGGAAGTTACTCTTCATCTCAAAGACATGGAGGTTCATTTTGAGGTTGATGGGAAAACACATATTCTTAAGGCAATACAGGGCAACATCTTCAAACATATGTTTTTTCATTGGATGGAGATGCCTATACTACATGACATGATAGAGTGCGATGATGAGTGCACATTGGCACCAACACAGGAGAGATATGAGGATGAGCTTTATCTTGAGGTGAGTTCAGTTCAAGAGTTAGCACATGTGGTAGAGTCTCAGCTTTCTTTTACAGGTGGGTCACATGTTGATGACGATATGCGTATAGGAGACAAAGGTATTATGATGCCACTGGATGAGAGTGGTGATGGACATGGCCTAGAGTTTGTGTTGGTTGATAGCACTATAGATCAAGATTTCATTTGGGATCCAGGTGGATTGATTGGTCTATCATTCAGCGATTGCTTGAGGGCAAGCAATTTCAGGAGGGGCGGATTGTCATGTCCCCTTTTTCATGGACATTGACAGTCTTGATGATTAGCCTATTATGTGACCTTTGTAGGCTAATAGGATGGATAGAGGGTCATAATGGAGCTTGGCTTGACTTTGATTCACAGAATTTCTACATTCGATTTTCATTTGGGCTCTTTCGGACATGAATTAAAGGAGATATTAATATTTGATTGATTTAATCAAATATTAATTTTAATTAATTATTAATTAATTATTAATTATTAATTAATTATCAATTAATTATTAATTATTGGGTCTAATTTTAGGATCCTAATTCTAATTTAAGAATTGGTCTAATTTTAAGACCCTAGTTCTAATTTAAGGAAGCCCCAATCTAATTTAAGGGAATCTAATTTTAGCAAGCACACCTTTGGAGGTGTATAAGAATCTCTCATGGGAGAGAGTTTGTATTCATGACTATTATTGATATTGATTCTTGTTAAGAAATTCTTCTGTGAAGATTGAGCCAAGGGTTCCAAGATTCCAATTGCATTAAAGAACATCAACTCTTCATTGTGTGCGATTCAGAGGTTGTGAAAGATCAGCTGATCTATTGCCAAATTGAGAGATAACTTCAACTGGAAGTTATCATAGTATTACAGGTATTTGAGAGATAACTTCACTCAGAAGCTATCACAAGGGTTTACAGGTATTTTCATTATTTTTGGGCTTTGATTCAAGAATTATCCAGATATAGATCTTTTGTATTAGCCCATAATTCTACAGATCAGGATCAAGCATATAGGTTGTGTTATATCAGCAGCCGTACGAATTCCGTATAGATCCGTGAAAATCCATATGCATCAACAAAAAGCTCAGGTATTGACATCGGTGAACAGATACTTACAGAGACCGGCATCGGTCGACATATAGCCGACATCGGCGAGATAACGACTACAGATCGATCGACGACGGTACTATAACCGACATCGGTGACTGTGTTTTTTACACAGCAGGCCGAGATGAACCAGATTCAAAATTCTTTCCTAGTTTGCGGAATATTCAGGCTATTTAGGCCGTACTTTTCAATATTCTTTGTATACTTGACAGAGGATCTCTATTGTAAGCTTATGAGCAAATAAATAAGAGTTTATACTGTGATTTATTTAGCTATTTGAAGATATTTTGCAAAAATTCAGATAAGCAATTCAGAGCTTTGTTTTGATATTCGAAGGGATATTACAATGGTATATTTGTGAGGTGTTAATCAACACTAGAAAAAAGGTTAATATCCTGACCAAGAATGTATGGGAGAAGATGGGCAGGCCAGCCTTGAGACCTCCCCATATACTTTTCATGGTGAACAAGACATAAGTGTAGTTGATCAAAATCATGTAGGGTAGAATTGTATATATTATGGGAACCACATTCTATGGTAACTTCAAGGTTATTAAATTAGTAAAATAGAATAACTACCTAGCACTTCTAGGAAGGCCTTGGTACTACACCAACAATGCATATTTGTGCTTTAAGAAGTGATATATGAACTTTAAAAATGGTAAGGAAAGGGTAGTGATTCCCCTTTCAAGTGAGAAATGACCCCCTATGTGGAGAACATTGATCTAGAGGATGAGATCAACCATATATATAGCATCACAATGTAAGGCATTGAAAATATCCATCCTAATTAAGGAGTCCTTTCTTAGGAGGATGGACATTCAGCCTCAAACACCGCCAATGTCACTTATGACTGATGGGTTGAAAAGTCTTATGAGGTCATTATTTTTAGATGTTTCTTGGTGCACATAAAGGTGCCAAAGACTATGAGGACTAGCTAGGTTTAAATTTATCACACTCTAAAATGATGGGTCTCACACCAAGAGAATAAAGGAAAGAAGGTACTCTACCTGAGCAAAGGAAAGATTGTATCACTCTCAAAATTCAAAGGGAGCAACCTTTGAGAAAGGTATGTCAATGATGTTGAAGTGTGCATCCCTAAAGAGGTAGATAAAATGGTTGCACTCATTTACACCTTGAAGAACACTGGCATGCATTGGTGGGTAGTGTAAAGGTCTAACATGAATTGTCCAAAGGTAAAGGTAGCCATGTGCACTAGATTCAAGAGGAGTAATGAGAACTAGGATATTTTGATGTAGTCTATCAACTCTGATCTTATGGCCCATGTGTTCTTATGTGAAGAGACATGGACTGACTATGGCATGACTACTCCAAAGAACTTATGGGTGCATGCTTTTTATAAGACTCTGAAGACATGGCCATGGGCATGATACATGGTCAACACCTTTCATTGAACTTAGAACTAGTCAAGTTGTTGCAAGTAATTCAGAGGGAAGTATTTGAAGAGACTACCATCCTTAAGGAAAACTTGAAAGACATGTTCAGATAAAATGGTTGGCACTTCTAGCCTTATTTGAGGAAAAAAATCTCAAGAATGACTCTAGTGAGGAAGATGATGAAGTTTGGAAGGATCAATATTGGAAATCATTGACCATTCAAAGAAAGCTCATGTACCAAGTAGATGATATCACTCTCAGAGAAGAAGACTCCACTCATCTTCTCATAGAAACAATAGAGGGAACATGGTAAGTTAAGGATTCTCACCAAGAGAATAGTGAGCCCTACCATGAACCACTATAGATAATGAAGTATACATAAGTGTAGAAGGAGAGACAAAGATGGCTACTTTAGGTCCCTACTAGTTTTATTTAGAGTTAGTGCACATTATAGACCTCTTGAAAGAATTCTAAGATTTGTTTTCCAATAATTATGAACATATGAAGGGCATGTTAGTGACCAAAATTTTAGCTTGAGCGGAGTAAGGAGGTTGTTCAGGATTCCTCTCTCAAACCCTAGTTAAACATGGTGAAAACCCTTGGTTATGGGTCACCTATGTTGGGGTTAAACCTCTAGAGTAGGTTGGATTCCTCTTTGATGATCACCTAAGACTAAAAATAACCCTAATTATTCAAAGGAAAAGGGTTAAAAAGAGAGTAATGGCTCCTAAGAAAGTTAACCAGGTGATGCATCAAAATTAAAGAAGAAAATCCCACAATCTCAAACCCACACTAGATCAATAAAGGATAGTTCATATAACCTTAAGATCAAGATAATTTGCATAAGTATTTCATAGAATAGATTCAAAATAGAAAACTAATATAGACTTGAAAAAAACATTAAAAACCCTCTAAACAAAGTTAGAAAGGAGCATGGATGAGGAAGATTCTCCTTCACACAATGCCACAATGCACAACTCACCAAATATATGTTCAAGGAAAAAGATAGTCAAAGAAAGTCTTATTACTTTAAGATGTAGTTCTTATAAATAGTTGATAGGGTTGAGCCTAATCAGGCTGAGTATACTTTACAGTATCTCAAGGAATGTCCCATGTCTCAAAAAGATAAAAAAAAGAAAATATAAAATTTGAGGTCCCTTTACAAAATGGAAAGAAAGGGTTAATATAGGAGAAGAGGGAAAGAGGAGAGAGAGAAGGAGAAGCACATTATTCATGATAATTAATGAGATATCATCTTTCAAGAGACACTTCATTAGGCTTTTAGTCTAATTAGAATAGGCCATTATGAGAAAGATATTCATGATTTACACATAAGCCTCTGAATCATTCTAATTTTAGCAGGATGCTCTAGAAGACAAGAGTTTACCAAAAGTGTCAAGTCATGATCCAACTACAAGTGAATGTTCAAATTATTTTCCAAATGCCCAAGTTTTAATCTATTGATCTTCCACTAGATCTCATCAAGAGGATAAAATATTTATATCTTCTAGGGACACATCATGTCTGTCTAAACAATTATTTTTCAAAGACATGACATGGGATGATCTTCCCATTAATCATGTATCTATAATGCTCCTTGGATCTTGGACCAGATAAACTATATATGAAAAATAATCTAAGGATATTGGTTTTCATATAGTTTTACATGTAGATGTCACTATGTTCAATGTTAGGTCCTATTTGAGTCTACATCAAGCTTCTTTCCTTTACTTCCTATGCCAACTTGGATTGGGCTCAAGTTTGGGTCTTTTATTTGCCTACTATTTTAGGTCAATTCATTTTTTTACCAAATTTCATTAAAATTGTAGACACCATAAGTATACATAATGGTTTTGAATGTCATAATTCCCCTGGACCACATCAGGACCTCCTTGGGCCCAGCCTTGACCATTCAAACCCAAAACTACCTAACACTAGTCAATTTGACCTAATGACTTAACCCATCCTTTTAAACCCAAGATTACCTTGACCCTTGATTGTTGATATCCACCATAATCATTGATGGTCACCCTAACCACAAATGGCTAAGTTTCACCATCTAAACCAACTCAATTAACCCTTTACATTGACTTGTTTTTTTATAATTAACTAATCTAATTTGTGTGTGATCCAATTCATGTGTAAGTTATATTTAGAAAGCAAGTTGGACCCCTTGTCAACATCTTGTTTCACCTCTCCTTCCTTCCTATAAGAAGAGAGGAGCAAGAGGTGAAAAAGGATCCATCTATGACTTCAAGAGCTTTTGCATCTAGAGTTTCTTTGCAGGTCACTTCTTCCATCAATCTAATGATCTAGGCATCATGTGAGAGATCTTACTTGCCATCACCCCTTGATTGATATCCAAGTATCATTACTCTACCAAAATCATACCATACTCTACCAATGAGCCAACTACCTCAACCTTTCATTTGATCAATCTTTAATAAGCTAAGTATTTGTCTATCAATTACTTTATTTCCATTTTTTAATCATCCCATCCCAAACCAATCTCCCATAATTTCCTTCTTTGATCCTATCAATCTGACCTTTCATCACCCCAAACAGAATACACAGTAACCGATGATGTTCACCCTAAACACCGATGGTTATCTCAACCACTAATGGTCACACCAACCACCGATGGTCAATGTCAATAAATAATAGGAATCTATTTTCACTCACTTACCCTTAATCAAATCCAAAATTTTCTTCATCTCTCTATTCACAGACCCCCAACCTCTTTTTTTAACCACACTCAAACTATTAAGCATTTGTATTGACCTACTTATTGCTATATTGGTCATTTTAGTCTATTTCTTTATCAAGAATTTCTTATATTCAATATCAGTACCTTTTGATTATTGATGCAAGTACTTTATCTTCTATTTTCTAAACTTAATTATTTAAAATGTTTGGATTGACAACCCTTGTGGAAGATCTTACTTCCAGGATGTAGCTAGCACTAGGTAATCCACCCAACTATCTATCTAACCAAATATTTGCTTTAGTGTTGTCTTATTTGTAGGTCATTCCTCCCAAGGTAAAGATGAGTTATCCACAATCATCTATTTCAATGCATGCACAACCAAATAGTTTTTATACCATACCCATATTTAGTTTACTCTCTTTTATTTCTTGGAATGTAAGCTAAAATTCTCTGAAACATTTTGGTATGTCTGGTGGGACCCTTGAGTCTCTACTTGGGTCTCACTTGTTTGAATCTATATGCTCTTCTCTCTATTCTATTCTCATAAACAAAATTAAAATTTATTTTGGGTTAAAATTGATTACATACATTGGTTGCTTGTAAGTTTAACTCACTTAGTTAAATTAAATAAAATCAATATGATCATAGCATCACTTGTATCACACACTAAACCAAACCACCTAGATCAATCAAACATCTAAACAAATTGACATAAGGCTTGACTAGGATTTCATCACCTAGCAGTCACCTTACCCTTTCCCAAAAATCTTACTTAGAGGTCATTACCAAGGGGAGAACTAACTTAGCTCTCTAGTTGAGTATAATTTCTAGAAATTGGTATATATTGGCTAAGCACCCAACACCCTTATTGTTGTGGTGTGTGAAGTGAGAGGGTAGGCCCCAATACCAAGCCATATATTGATTTCAAATATAGATCCTTTTGAGATCCTAAACACAATCTAAAACCAACCATAGACTTCTTTTCTAATATCTTCTCTATAATCCAATTTCAGTCACATAGTTCTTAAAGAGTAAGGCATAAGCCAAAAGAGAGACTAAAAGGAACTCTAGAAGTTAATGTACTTTTAAATGTGTGTTTGGTTTCCTTGCTCATTTATTTTATTCTCTCTATTTGAGTGGTGAATTTGTGTTTGTATTCTATTTCCCTTATCTTTTATGGTCTTAACTCACTAGTAGCTAAAGAATCTAATAAAACAAAACCCATCACTAATCCAATCAACCTCTTCACCAATGGAGTACGTCTCAAAACTAGAAGACTCTCCTCACCCTTTGGAGATTCTTTCTTTCCCTTAGGTAGTTCCTCAAGGACATACATACTTTTCCACCTTCTTATATATCAATCATGGGGACCTTCAACATTATCTTAGCACTTTTCCCCACAATATATGCCTTCCACCCCCACCACCAACTCTTCTATCCTAGGAGAAACCCAACCATTAATAGCCTATACTCCCATCACCATGGGATCACCTACTAATAGCATTGTCAACATTCCTTTAGCTATCCCCAACCCATTATTCGCTACTCCACTTCATAATATAGTGGTGTCTATACCTTTTACCTTTCCCTTAATTAGTACAAAGGTCACGACCTTTCCTTTAGTTACAAACCCAACTGCATCTCCTACCTAGCCTACCTTAACCTCTCAATAGGTGCGCATCATACCCAACCTAGGTTACATCCCTAACCCACAAGGGTATGTACCTCGACCCACTACCCAACCACATACATCCACCTACCCCTACATGGAATCTACCTAACCACTTGTGTCTACATCAATATGTGGTAGCTCCTCAACCTCATACTAACTATCAATATGTCACTCAACTACAATAATAATATACACCTTATAACCTTTTAGGTGTGTAACCCAAGAAGATCTAATGAAAATTCTCATGGATAAAATGAATACCTTAGAATCATCCATCTCTGGTGCTCACAATGTCTTATCATATGACCATATCTACAATAAACCCATTCACCCATCTATCCGTATCAAACCATATCCTCCTTAGTGGGAACTTCCCAATTTATCTAAATTGTAAAGTAAGGAGGACCCCCAATAACAGCTCAAGGAATTTAGGCATGCATGTTATTTGATTGCCTATGATGATGCCCTCTTTTGTACCTTCCCCATATCCCTATTTGGTCTAACATTAGATAGGTATAGTGTCATAAACAAACACTCTCTCTTCTTCTTCACCCAATTAGCCCAAACCTTCTTATATCAATTTTAAATAAATATCTCCAAGAAATTTTCCATCACTGGCATTTAATCTATCTAGAAATTAGATGATGAATATATTACTAATTTTGTAGCTCATTCAAGGAGACTAATCAATCAAATTTCATTATCTTTACCCTAACCCTAAATGATATAACTCTTTGCTCTAGCATATGCCAAGCACATCTCTTCTACATTGTGTGTCTAGAGCTTCCAAACCTTTGACTAAGATTTTATCATGGTGTATAAGCTAGAAAATATAGCCATTAATGAAGGAAAATTAAAGTTTAAATGCAAAAACTCTACCTACAACGAGGACTCTTCCTCTAAACCAAGCAACCAAACCAATACCAATGCCAACATCAGGGGAACTAGGAATGTGGTTGTCCTTAAGACTGCTCCACCATCTATTAATCAACCAAACTCTTTTAACTCATTAAATGAAAACATGAGAAACCAAAACCAAAACAATCAGAATCAATTTACTTTGCTTGGGTAATCTTATGCTTTGGTCTTGGAGAAGTTAATGAAAGCTAATATCATATAACTTCTTCCTATCAAACCCCCTCAAAAATTTGAGTTTTATCATCCTACACCTAATTTTTACAATCAAAATGACCTTTGTGTTTTCCATCGAGTAGTGGGACATGATGTTAGTAGGTGTAATACCTCTAAAAACATTTTCCAAATTGTCATTAACAAGGGGGAGCTTGTGTTAGATAATCCCAGCACACCTCTGACAATCCCTTGAAATTTTTAGACAACCTTTTCCCAATCATGCACCTACCAAAAATTATAGAAATAATGCTGAGTGTTCTCATGATGACCATACTGCCAATATGGTTCTTGACATGCTCATTACTAAATAACCTACTTCTAAACCTACTCATTCTTTACCCTATCCACATATTGAAGTAGTGGAGTTACCTTTTCTTCTTTTGGAGACCCAAACCAAGTAATTAAACTTTTCCTCTCCTCTACTTATTGAGTTAGTGTAGTCATCATCCCCTCCTTCAACTGACATACTTGAGCAAACAAACATCACCACTTTACCTCCTTCAACTATTAGGCAATTCACTCCCCATTTGGAGATCACTTCGAAAGAATAAATCACCATACATGTACATCCTATAGAGAAAACATCCATCCAGACCTCACATCCTTTGATTGAGGAGAAGTACAAGGTAAGTACAAGGTCACCATTCCCTTTTCTTGACCTATGGGTTTATCTTTTAAATTCACTATCTAATTAATGAAATCAATCTATAAATGATTATCTTGATTAGTTTAGATATTAGAATCTGTCTCCAAAATTAACATGGACTAAGACACCTTTTGTCATCAATTGGGGATCCCTTATATCACCAAATAAGAACTTATAACCACCTCTTTAATAGACTAACCCACCATCATATCAACCAAACCAATACAAACGTCTAGCAACCTAACCATTTCTCAAGTATCCAATGTAACCAAATCCCAAACAACCAAATCATCCTCACTTACTAAACCAACCAAACCATCCAAAACCTTTGGTGCCTTCCTTGTGCCAAGCCTTAATCATCCATCCTTAAAACTAGATCTAACCTCACCAAACCAACCAACCAAGAACCAAACCAAATTTACCAAGGAAGTACAACCATCAAAAGGCTAGAAGGCCAAACTTCTACCTCCCTTAACCTTTCACTCTATCTTGGGACCTCATCCCTCCACTTTGAATAGGAATCCAACTATCTCAACCAAAACCCAACCACCATTGTTGGTTACACTAGCATACTTACTTTCTGACATACCCATCTTTATCAAGCCATTAATAACCAAAATAACTACCCTAAAACCTCTTACCTCTAACTTATTGACTTCCACCTCACCTCACCAAAACCATCATCTAAGAACACCATCCTACCCAAACCTTCTATCACCAAGCCCATTTCCAAAAATACCTCCATCTCACAAACCAAGGCCAAACCTTTTAAACCCTCTCCACCTTTATTTTAGTCTTACTCAACTATTTTCCAAAGGTTACTACAAGCTTCTTGCTTGACCTTATCCCCTATTAGACCATTTTATCCTCTAGGTCCAGAATCCATTTGTTATAATGACTGCCAAGTATCCTCCTATCATAAGACACTTAGGCATGACATAGATAACTACAAAACTCTCCAAACCATAATCCATCAACTCTATGACAAGGATGATCTATTAATAGATGAACCTCTCATAATCCCACTACCAATCCAACAAACAACAACCAATACCCAACACTTGCCTACTCCCCCATTCTCACCTTAGAGTGATGGAGAACTATCTATATGTTCACACAATCGCACACTCATCAAAAAGATAAGGGGAAGGCTAAAGTGTCCATCCCATGGACATACAAATCTTCCACCTCCTAACTAATTTAAAATAAGGCACCTTCACCTTCATTCTAACCCAAGGTATCTATCTTAGGTACCTCTCAATCTAACCCATCTAAATTGATCAAAAGAGTGGTGGTCAAACAACTTCACTAAACCCTATAAAATATGATCCTATATGAGTTTTTTACACCTCATCTCATCATCACCAAGAAATTATAGAGGCATTACAATCAATAGAGGTCCAACCTGAAGACCCTTAACCTCTTGCAACCTTTATTAGTACTCTATAGATTTCCAACCTTATCACCTTCAAGGATTAAAAAATACTTTATATCCACCCTGCTAACCTAAATCCTCCTCTTTTCATCACTACCTACATCAACCAAACCAATTTCAAATGGGTCATGATTGATGGGGGATCCATCATTAATATAATCTCCTCTCATGATTATGATCAACTTAATCTACCAAATAATGTCATGTTTTAAATCTCAACCATCCTCTAATCATTGAATGACACCATGACCACTACTCTAGGAACTATAGTCCTTCTTATCCATTTAGGACCTCACATACTCCCCAAAATCTTTTATGCATTGGAATGTGAATTCTAGTATAACATCTTTTTGGGATGACCTTGGATCTACTCCATGGGTTGTATACCCTCTACCCTTCATTATTACATCAAATTTTGAGCATGAAGGTCAAGTTATCACTATGAAAGCTGACCCAAGTCCCTTTTCATCATGAAACATGACTTATCAACCCAATGACATCCTCTTACCTCCATCTAGCACACCCTCATTAGCTAAAGATAATCCCTCAGCCATGAATGATGAAGTCATGTCCTCTTCTACCAATGAGGCATCTACTAGCTCATCAATCTCCTTAGATCAAATCCACACCATAGGTCTCTTGTAATTAACATTCCAATGTATTTCACTTGGGGAATATCACCTCCTCACCCTTGATGCTTTCCTTACTTCCCAAGAGTATATGAAACTTGACCACCAACCTGGTTATGACCTTAATCTTAGAGCCATTGTTCCCTTCAAAAATTAATTCTATCTAACCCATTTCATCTATGGGGGACTTGACAAACCACTTGATGCTTTTACCACCTCATTTTTACCTTGACAATTCACCTCTAGCTTCTCCTATTAAGATAACTCAGACTTTTACAAGACATACCTCCATAGGTGTGATTGGAAAGGATTTGGTCTTATATGATATGAGCATGGCCTAGACTAGTTGATTTTAGTTGAGACCAAAAAGCCTTATGAGAAACATAGCCTCAGGTTCATTTTACCCAAAAATAAAACCAAACCACATACCTTTACAATTATTGAATAAGACATCCTTTCCTCACCATCATCTTCTCCATCTAAGTGTGAGGATGATGACATCATCCCACCTAACTTTTTTTCATCAACATGATTAGAATTGGACCCCTGACTTATCAAAAGGAAGGGGTAATTATAACCATCCCTTTGACCCATCTTGAGATGATAGGAGATGACTCTACTACCATTAACACTATTTAGTGCTAAGATGATGATTACATTCTCACCTATCTTGGTACCCTAATTATTCCATCCATAAATCTCTTCCCTTAGAGACTTCAACCATTTTAAATGAATCCACCATGGATGTCAGCTTGGGAACTCTGAATAAACCCCACATTATCAAAATTAGCCAATCGCTAAATTTTGATGACCTTAAATATTTCCCCTCCTTCCTATAAGACCATAACATAGAATTTACTTGGTCTTATAGTGACATGCCAAGAATTGACCCCACCATTACCACCCATAACATCATCACCAACTATGATACCAATCCTATCAAGTAAAAAGTTTGATGAATGTACCCTCACATAGCCCTTCTTGTCAAAGAAGAGCTTCATCATCTCCTATCTATAAATTTGATTCAACCTATTGATTACCCCAATGGGTCTCAAATGTCATCCTTGTCACCAAATACATAGGGGGAATATGCATATGTGTGGACTTTTGTGAGCTCAACCTTGCTTACCCAAACATGACTTTCCTCTACCAATCTTTGACCAACTAGTTGATCTTACAAACTACAAGCAAAATTTGACCTCAAGTCAAATTTGGGTCAACCCCTACTATTTTAAACATTTTAAGAAAGTTTCATATGTCTTATGGGGTCATCTATTATCCTACATGTCTCATTTACCCTTTCCCTAGTCCTTGTTGAAGTTCATTCTCCTAGTACTAGCCTAGTCAACAAAAGTCAACATTGGTAAAACTTAGTCAAAGTGCCAATTTGTGTTAAAATTTTCCTAAGGTGGTCTTTGATAAGTTTGCATGTGTTTACAAGTCATAAATTAGCCACTTGCTAGGTCTCATGTGGTAAAAGGGTCAATTGGGCACTTTTTTAGCTAATCAATTGACTTATACAGATGGTAGGAGTCACAAAACATGTCATAAAGGTGAATATCAATGTGGATAAATTCAAATCATGTCATAATCAGTTAGGGGATTGTTAGAAGTTTGTTATGATCATGAAATGGTAGTTTTTCCTCAAAAATGGGAGTTTTTGGGCACTTGTACAGACTTTTCAAGTCTATAATAAATTGAAAACATGGTGGAGTGTTTCTTCACCTCCCCATAGGTCATATTAATGTTTGGTTTACATAAAATTTCATATAATATCCATTTCCAACTTCTTTTCCTTCATTTTTCATGGGTAAGCCAAGGAAGGGTAGATTCAATCACTCACTATGGAAGCTCGAGGTGGAATTGGAAAGAGTGATTTTAGGGGTGGATTTTAATTTGAGTTTACTTAATTTTCATAACAATAAGTTATAATTTTGTGGCTCCTCATTTATTAAAAATGGCTAACACTCTAGATAGATTTTTATGCATTTTCAACTATGAGGGGGTTTCTTTGTGAACCTCTTTCAAATTTTATTGAATTTGATTAATGAATTGGTTTATTTTAGGTAATTATACATGTTTTTTAAGACATTATCATGCTTATTTTTGTGTTATAAACTTAAATTACTTGGGAATCCCCTTTTAGGCTTGTACGTGCTTGTAAAATGCCTAGTTTGTGTTTACAACCATCTCAGTTGCCTTGTAAATGGTTTCACCACATTGGAAAAGTGATTTGATGTTGTTTTGATGATTCTCTTAGTTTTTATTATGTTTTAATGGTTTAAAAGTGTTTTTTGGTCCTTATAATGCCTTGCCTTACACTTTCTTACTCTCCTAGGTGGTTGTCTTAGTCCACACAGTCAGAAGTTGCACCTATAGGAGTATGCTGACATCATCATGACCAAAAAACAACCTTCACAATAGCATAAATAATTTAAAGTTACTTGGAGTGAATTTTGGATATGTCTAATATTGATAGAGAAGGATCAAAAGGTTGTGAGAGGCTTAGAGAAAGCAACTATGTTTTTGGTCTCTCTATCCCTAAAAGTTGCAAACAGAGTTCGTAGGTGCTTTTGAAGCTTTCATATAATGAGATCATGGTGAGTTTTAATGAACTTTATTGGTTAACATTATATCCCTCTACACATGCACTAATTATTCCAATTTTTAGGTCAAAATGAGGAGTGGAGATGAGAATTTTAACAACCTCAACATGGGCAAAAAAATCACTAAATTCAAATAGTGATGTCTATAGGGTAAGAATGGCAAATTGGTCTTGCACTCCAATTGGATGAACCTGGATCACGATACTTAGTTTAAACCATAATAAATAGTTTAAATGGAAAATAATAAGCTAAAATTACAAATGAAATGATGAATTTGATTTTGAACCCCTCAATAACCTCCCATATCCATACATAGGCATGTGAGAGGCCATCCACAGTTAGACATGGTTTTCCAAATAGTGATGAAAGGTTAAGATTTGGTCTTACCTTGAGTTTCAAAAGTAAGAATGAGGTATAATCTGGTTTTATAATTTAAAATAACTTCATAAGAATCAAACCACCTCAGGAAAATTCCAAATAAGTATATAAGAACCTTTACAGGGCTAAAAACATAATCAAGGCAAGGTATGTTGTCAAAAGGAGGAAATTGAAAATTTAAGCTTGGTTTGGGGTTATAAAATGGATATAAGGTGAAATTAATGAATTTTAAATTTAAATAACTAAATATAAACCTAAATACATCATGATCTAAGCCTAAATTGGCCAAAACACCACTAAACAGGGGCAGGAATGATAATTGTGATAGTCAAGGTAGAAGATGACCTAATAGAGGGTCTTGAGTATGGAGTTGCTATAGTTTGGAGAGTTTAAAGGTTAATTAAAAATAAATGGATTATTTTTAACAATTAAATATTTAATTAAGGTCTAAAACCATGGAACCAAGCTTAGAATGCCACTAAAATAGGGGTAAATCTTGACTGTGACAGTCAAGGTAGAGGCATTTTCTTTAAGGACCTAAACATGGACGATGCTAGTTTGAAAGGCTTATAGGTTAATTAAATACGTGAATTATTAATATTACCTAGTAAATATGAATAAATTATATCAAGAAACATCAAACCAAACTTCAACCATAACCTATAGCTAGGGTCTTAAGGACCTATCCCAGTCCTTAAGGAGCATGGCCTAATCTTGAGAGTAAGGGTGAACTAGTGCAAGAGAGTGAGTCTAGATTATAAAAATGGTAAGATGACCATTTATATGTGATTTTTAAAAATATAATTTTTTTATATTATGATTTACCTAAAACCTAACTCAAAAGAACCTAAAACTAAACATAACTTAGTGATTCTTCTCCTAAGTAGTCATTGGCTTAGCTTAGGTTTCCAAGGGGCATGGAAGTGTCTAAAGGGAAAATGAATTATAAAATGGTTGTAATAGGATTTTATAGGAATATATTATCCTTAAATATCTTAATAAATCTCAAAGAAACCCATTAGACCTCCAAACATAGACTATCCCCTACCCACCTTCATACGCTGCCTATGCAAAAGTCTACCTTGGAAATATGTGAAGATGGAGGTCTACATGGAAGATTTAGGTACCAATATTTGGTATATATTACACTCAGAACCCAAAAGACACTATAAAATAATCATATTTTATCATATAACATTGAAAAATCTCTCTATTTTGTCTCAAAATAGGGGCTATTTTAGCATGTATGAAGGGACATTTTGAAGGAAAAGGAGTGAAATTGGTGACCAGAAGGAAAGAAAAGATAAAATAAAGTTTTTTTAAACTAGGAAACACCTAAAATAACCTAAAAAACCTTGATATAAATTATTAATTCAAACAAGGTACCCCATACCACAAAGGTTGCAATCACCATGAAGTTTGTTGCTAGTGGAAAAATGAAGAAAAGGTGAACTGGAAGTTACTTACAAGGTAAATAGGTTTGTTTGAGGTATATTGTTCTTGGATAAGATGATATAGACCTTAATATATCATTTTAAATTAAATTTTAATCCTAGTACTCACCCAACATCCATTTTCATTATCTAGCATGTAAAAAGACCTAAACAAATATTTTGGCGACTTTAAAGTTTTCATACTTCCACAATGAACCAAAAGCTGAAATTATATATGGAACATGGTATGGGTTAGGTGAAAGTAAAAAAAACATTTTAAAGAGATTTCACATGTGCAAGAGCCATTTTTTAGAATTTTTGGTCTTGTAAGCTAAAGAGAGCTAATTACACCTAACTGGGAGGACTAGTTGATCAACAAACACAATTGACTTGGGTGTTGAACCATTAAACTTGGTAAAGATAAAAATGAGGGAAAAGGTTAATAAAAATTATCTCACTTAGTCTTTTAAGTCTATGCATTCTCTTACACAAATTGATTTATGTAAAAATAGTGCTAGAAGAGGACAAGGCCTAATCAAGGCTCTATAGGTAAAATGGGATTTTGATGAAAGATTGATGATTAAAAGTGGATTTTTATCAATCCAATATGATGAAAATAGGCCTTACATGAATAAATATTTCACTAATTGAGCTAAATCCAAATTTTATCTATTTGTGACAAATTAGGCCTAATGAGACAAAGAGGCCTTGTGACACCTAACAAAGGAATTGTTGATTGTAGGTGATGTAACTATTTGAGATGAAAATGTAACTATCCAATAGACCCCATGATAAAAATCTTTCCTCTTTCCACTTTTCAAGGAGTTTCAACACTCAAAGATGCTTGTGTAAGAGTTTCAATGCCACATTAAGGAAGGTGCTCAGTTTAGGATGTACACATGTCTACATCAGTTACTTGATCCCTCTTCCACCTCATTTTCATGAAACACTTATCCATAACCTACTTTGAAGTGTTCTTGAAATCCCATCATGAAGATAGTTTCACAAGAGAGAATGATTCAGGAGATTGCTATGCCACACTTGGAAAAAAAGCTAATTTGAGATAGAATGATGTGAAAATTAGTTTCATAACTCCTTTTTCATCATTTTTATTATTTTAATTGATCCTCACATTTGGAAAATTTCCATTTTATTCTTCAACTTCTCTTCTCTCTCTTTTCTTCCAAATTCTATAAATGTGAGCCATCTTTGTTATTTTTAAAGAGACCACAACTAATATGGTGAGGCCTTTCTGGTATACTATTTTATTTTATATTTCAACAATTGAATACATGTTTGATTCTAAGTTAAATAATAATTTATATAATTATGTGATTGATGTATAGTGGATCTATGTGATGGTGTCATCCTTACTCCTCTTTATGCTTCATTTTAAAGCAAGATTTCTAATATTAAAAGGTCATGTGAAGTGTATGAATGTACTACGCTCCTCTTCAAGTATGAAATTGTCTCTATGGTATTCAATATTCCCATAGATTAATTATCTTATTGATTATCATATGTATTCCTACATTCCCATTGAAACACTATGTTAGGATCCTTTAATGCCTAGAATTTGTCTTGGAAAGCTTTGTTGCTTAGCACAAGTGTGATAGTCTATGGGATATGTCTCGATGTATCACCTCTTTAGTGTAGTTTCCTTCTCATGAAAACTACTCACCCTTTTCCCATAAACAATTGTTAGACTAGGTGATAAGCACTTAAAGATGAATCTATGGAGCTAGCCCTCATAATATAGATATTCATCTCTCTTATGAGTTCCCACAAACTTGAGAGATGATTCCATGTTTCATCAAATTTTAGGATCTTTATGGAGTATCCTAAGGTGCACAATTTGATGACAACAATTTTGGCATGCCTAGTAGGATAATTGGTCTTAATTTCTTCCAAGTTAAGTTGAATACTGGTCTTTACAAGCCCAAGGCTGTAGAAGTGTTTCTAATCTAGCATTTGGTGACTCCAAAAGGTGAGAATATCTAGTTATAGATCAAGTTCTCCACATTATATTTCATGGTCAAGAGGAAGAGGAAGAAATGGATAGGCTACATCCTTTACCAACCTTCAATACCCAAAATCCAATCAATCTTCCTGAATATGATCCCTATTGATTACCAGTGTCACCAAAAGTCTGCCTAGATTTAATGGAAAAGGTTTGATTACCCCATCTGAACACATTACAGACATCTCAATTTTTTATTACAGACACATTATGGACATTATGGACATTACGGACAAACTTGAGAGAAGAGCAATGGGAGATATGAGTATGATTTGTATTTGTTATATCTAGCTTAGAAGAGAAAAGGTGAGAGAGGAAAGAGCTATTGTAATGAACTATCATTGTTGAGATATCAACATTGAGAGATAGTTGTGTGGTATACACAAAGGGGTTAGTGCTCTTATGGGTTAGTGCTCATGAATTGTTGTTGTGTTGGTGATCAGCAAAGGGGTTAGTGCTCCTGTGGGTTGGTGCTCATGAATTGTTGCTATGTTGGTGCTCAACAAAGGGGTTAGTTATCCTATGGGTTGGTGCTCAGCAAAGGGGTTAGTGCTCCTACAAGTTGGTGCTCATGAATAGTTATTGTGTTGGTGCTCAACAAAGGGGTTGGTGCTCCTACAAGTTGGTGCTTAAGAATATTGTGTTTTGAGTTGGTGCTCACTCATATTCTTGAGATTGTTCTCCATGGTTTTTATACGTTGGGTTTCCATGTTAAATCTAGTGTCTCTCTCTATCTTGTGTGGTGTTTATTGTTTTAGTTTTATTACATATCTTGAATGTTTGGTTAAGTGGAATTTGATTAAGGGAAATTTTTATAATATATATGATATAATAATTCACCCCCCTCTCAGTATATCCCATGCTTAACAATTGGTATCAGAGCAGGTTCTTTTTGAGAATGTTTTACAGCTTGAAGGTAGATCAGGAAAGCATGATGGCTAGATCACATGCATGATTTTCTACAAATAAGGCCCATTTGTTTGATGGGAGGAATTATGATTTTTGGAGCATAAGAATGAGAACTTATTTGATGGCCCTTGGATTTGACATATGGCAAGCAGTGGTGGAGGAATATGAAGAGCCATAGACACTTGTAATTACTCCAGCAAAAAAGAAGGCAAGTGAATGTAATGCTAAAGCATTAAATGTTATTTTATATGGTTTCTGTGAATTTGAATTTGTTAAAGTTATGAAATGTAAATATACTCATGAAACTTGGGTAAAACTTGATAATATTTACAAAGGTGATGGAAAGGTTCAACAAGCTAAGCTTCAAAATTTTAGAAGATATAGCAAGTTATCTTCTATGATTTGATCAAATAGAAAATCAGATTCAAGGTCTTGGAGAAATATTGGAAGAGTCAATGGTGGTACAAAAGGTTTTGAGATCTGTACCAATGAGATATGATGCAAAGGTTTTAGTAATTGAGGAGATGAAGAATTTAGCCAAGCTAAAGATGGATGAGCTTCATGGTATACTCATGGCATATGAGATGCAGACTGAACAAGATAAACCCTCAAAGAGAGAAGTAGATTTCAAGACATCAAAGAAAGAGAAAGCTAAGATTTAAGAATCAAGTGATAGTTCCAGTGATGATGAAGATGATAACAGAGCTCTTTTCATTCATAAGCCAAAAAGGTGAATAGGTAAATATCAAGGAAAATTACCTTTTAAATGTTTTAAATATGGAAATATTGGACATTTTTAGCTAAATGCCCAAATAAGGTAATGATGATGATGAATTGAAAAAGTCTACATAAAAGAAGAATTTCAAAGGTAAATTCAAGAAGGTATTTGAGAAGAATAGCATGTATTCTAAAGATCCTAGCTCAGCTGAAGATAGCGGAGTCAATGATTCATAAG
Source organism: Torreya grandis (assembly GCA_037957365.1). NCBI lineage: Eukaryota > Viridiplantae > Streptophyta > Pinopsida > Cupressales > Taxaceae > Torreya > Torreya grandis. The sequence goes on from JARHVA010001887.1 coordinate 2,210,683, forward strand.
AAGAAGAGATTCTATTCATGGCCAGACATAAAGATGCCTCTACAAGAAAAAGTATAGATGATCAAGAAGAAGAAGAGGATGAAGCTGAAGTGAATATGGAAGGAGAACTCATTTGTGCCTTAGAAGAGTTAGGAGTTGTTGAGAAGAAGAATCAAAGATTGATGCACCGGATTGAGAAAAATGAAAAGGAGTCAAAGTAAATAATTGGTGATCTAACAACACACTTGGAAGAAGCCAAGAATAATGAAGAAGGTCTAGTAACATAATTGTAAAAATTAATAAAATAATTTGAAAGGTATGTTATTGAGTTGCCTCTTTAAAAGAAGATATTGAGAAAGTAGTCAATGATAAAGTAGTTAGTGATTCAAAATTTGAGGATAACACTAACATGCTAAATAAGATATTGGAGAGCCAAAAGGCATATTTAGATAAGACAAGTATCAGATTTGAAAATAAAAAGAGATATGTTGAATTTATTATAAAAGAGGAAACAAGGGAAGAAGTGAATAATATAGAGGACATTTTAAATAAAGAAGGTTGGAGGGAACAAAGCTACAAAAGGAAATTAGGTCAGAGATATACAAACAGGTTTTACTTTTATGGTTACTATTTTTATTGTAATGGATATGGTCACAAGAAATTAGAATGTTAGAAAAGAGCTAACAATTTTAGAAATAAGAAGGAAAATCATGTAGAGTCAAGCAGAAGCTACAACTCTTTGCTCCTCTATCAAGCTTTGATGAAGAGGTCATAATATGTTACAAGTGTAATAAATTCAAACACTTGGCTTGGTACTATAGAAGCATGTTTGAGTTAGTCAATAAGGATTAAAGTTTCAAAGATCCATTCATTAAGAAGAAGGTTTAGATATGTTCATGGCAGAAGAAACAACCTAAAGATTTTATGATGGTTTAGACAACTTTGCATGTAAGAAATGAAGATCAACCATGGTTAGTTGGTAGCAGATGTTTGAGGCATATGATAGGAGATAAGAGTAAGTTCATAACTCTAAAGAAGATCAATGGTGGCATGGTGAAATTTAGAGATAAAACCACTACCAGGATAGCTAGAAAAGATACTTTGAGTTTGGATAATGGTAGAACCAAGACTAACAATGTTTTGTATGTAAAAGGTCTTAAGCATAATCTATTGAGTGTAAGTCAAATATGTGATTAGGGATACACATTAAAGTTTCACATATAAGTTTGTGAGATTGGAAGAAAAGATTCAAATGAGTTGATTACAGATGCTCAAAGGATAGGTAACAATTTATATGTATTATCAGATATCTTCTTAAAGGCACGATCAAGGGACACATTCAAGGATCTGTGAGAGGCATTGGGAGTAATTTATATTACTTCCCACCATTGAGGTTCAACATCAGTTGAGGGGGAGCTAAGTGTTAGCTCTAGGTAGGCCCTTTACCATTGATGTCAAAGGGGGAGAATAAAAGGAACAGGTATAGGTGTAGAAGTAGTTACAGGGAATAGGTATAGGTTGCTATAGTAAGGGGGAGTTATTATAGGTTTTTCTAATGATAGTATGAAAAGGATTTAGGATGTGGCAGTTTTAGGATTGAGGTTACCATCAATGACAAAGGGGGATATTATTGGAAATATTATCATTGATGTCAAATGTCTAGCATTATTGGTGATAAATGCCCCTTTGCATTTACTGATGTTTGTAATATTTATATCTTGGCTAATATGTGTTAATATTTATTTAATATTAATGAATATATTATTGGTTGCATATAAGACAAAAGAAGGGCCCATGGAGAAGTCAAAGAGTCATGGGGTAAAGACAAAAGAAGAATGGGATGCATTTTCCCATGAAGAGTCATCTTGGGGATTCTAAGAGTCACCAAGTGAAGACAAAAGAGGAAGGGTGCAATTTCTCATGAAGGGACACTTTGAGGAATATGAAAAGTCACCAAGATAAAGACAAAAGAGGAAAGGATGCTTTTAATTATAAAGGGTCACCACATGACTTTTCAAATGCAAGGATACGAAGGGTCATGCATGTTTGGTGCCATTTTTCATGAGGATTGAAGGGTCACAAAGGGCAAAGGCCAAAGGTCATTTAGAAAGCTATAAACAAAGGCTTGAGAAGCCATTTGTAATGTGTGATATAGAGTTTGATTTGATATTGTAATATCTAGTTTAGAAGAGCAATGGGAGAGATGAGTATGATTTGTATTTGTTATATCTAGCTTAGAAGAGCAAAGGTGAGAGAGGAAAGATATATTGTAATGAACTATCATTTTTTGAGATAGCAACACTGAGAGATAGTTGTGTGGTATACACAAAGGGGTTGGTACTCATGTGGGTTGGTGCTCATGAATTGTTTCTATGTTGGTGCTAAGCAAAGGGGTTGGTACTCCTGTGGGATGGTGCTCATGAATTGTTTCTATGTTGGTGCTAAGCAAAGGGGTTAGTACTCATGTGGGTTGGTGCTCATGAATTGTTGCTATGTTGGTGCTCAGCAAAGGGTTAGTGCTCTTATGGGTTGGTTCTCATGAATTGTTGCTATGTTGGTGCTCAAAAAAGGGGTTGGTGCTCTTGTGGGTTGGTGCTCACAAATTATTGCTATGTTGGTGCTCAACAAAGGGGCTGGTGCTCCTGTGGGTTGGTGCTCATGAATAGTTGCTATGTTGGTGCTCATCAAAGAGGTTAGTGCTCTTACAAGTTAGTGCTTGCAAATATTGTGTTTTGAGTTGGTGCTCATTCATATTCTTGAGATTTTCCTCCATGGTTTTTCCCACATTGGGTTTCCACATTAAATTTGGTATCTCTCTATCTTGTATGGTGTTTATTGTTTTAGTTTTATTTCATATCTTGAATGTTTAGTTAAGTTGAATTTTATTAAGGGAAAGTTTTATAAGATATATGATATACTGATTCACTCCCCCTCTTAGTATATCCCATGCTTAACACATACTAACTTGGTTTAAGGAGGGGAACATTTGGAACATTGGAGATAATCTCAAGGTCAATTTGTGTATGGTGGTGGAGGAGGTTGTTAAGCATTAGTAGCACAAGAAATACCTATTTGTACCTCACATTAGAATGATAAAACCTCATGCAAAGGGATACTCATGGAGAAAGTGTCAGTCAAGGTACCATTCTTATGAAATTTCAAAGGGAAGAAAACTATGTGAATAAGGTTGACAAAGAACCTAAAGAATTTCCATTCAGTACCTCTTCTATATTACCTTAGAAAAATGAAGATCAACTGATTGTTCTTAAGACTCTCCAAGAGTTAAAAGATGATGCTACCATAGATTAGTCCCTTTAACATATTAAAGATGATGCCTCAAGTAGCTATGATGAAGAGATTATCATTGGTACACCTCTTCACCCTAATAGATCAGTCTTTGATCTTGAACAACAAGTTATTGATATAGAGCATCCAACAAAGTTTTTGGGAGAAGAATTCATTTCAATGGTAAGACAAGAAGAAGTAGATCTTGAGTGGATTGATGAATTTCCATGCTTCATGGAAGATGATGATGATCTATTTACAACACAAGATGAAGAAGTGGTACCCACTAGCCAACATGATGTTCCATAAGAATATAGTATGAATGTTGATAAAATTCAATTTTTTTATATTTATCATAAAGAGTTTGTATTTTTGGATGATCTTGAAAAACATTTCTTGAGCTTGGATGATGCATACCCACATCATGAAGATCTTGACAAGAGTTTTGAAGGAGATGTTACAGCTGAACCTATTGAATATCATGAAGCACCTCCACAAAAATAGTAAGGTAAGCATGATTCATCTCAATAAAATCAAATGCATAAGTTGGATGGAGAATACAAGGTGCTAAGAGAGGTAGTAAGTTTTGAAGAACCTCTACCATGCATTCAGCTACTAGAAACACCAAAGTATTATGGAGAACTTCCTTTTCAAAATTATTGCAACCTTGATAATGGAAAGCCACTTGAGGATGAGGCTTAATCTATGGAAAACCCCTTGAACCAAGGACTATGGTTACCATTCAAACCAATCAAGAGGAGTATGTTTCTATTAAACATATGTTCATGGTTGTGAAACTAGATGAAGTCTATGCAAACACCATGGAAAGTAAACACAACCTCAGACATATAAATATAAGGCATAAGTTGTAGCTTGCATATACTCCTAGTTTAATTTATGAAAATGGTATGAATAACATTCCTTTTGATCCAAGAGGATCAATTCCTTTTATCTAGTTTATATACTCTAGAGTTTGTTTCAATTGTCTTGTGTTTCTTAAGTGCTTTAGAGCATAAGTGTGTTTATTTTCCTTTATTTGGTTTGATTTTTGTGTGTATGTTTCAACCGACATTTTTCCCTTGAGCCAAAGGTTTGTTCAATTTAGGTAGAGTGATCATATGCATGACTCCATGCATAATGGAAGTTTTAAGCAATTAGTCTTAGGCATAGCAGGCATACCACCCCTAAGACTGAACAAGAATGTTGATAAAATTTGGGTCAACCCATACTATTTTAAAAAATTTAATAAAGTTTCATATGTCGTATGGGGTCATCTATTGTCCTACATGTCTCACTTACCTTTTCCCTAGTTCTTGTCGAAGTTCATTCTCCTTGTACTGGCCTAGTCAATAAAAGTCAACATTAGTAAAACCTATTCAAACTTAGTAAACTTTCCAATTTTTGTTTAAAATGTACTAATGTGGTCTTTGATAAGTTTTGAGGTGTTTACAAGTCATAAATTGGCTAATTACTAGGTCTCATGTGGTAAAATGGTCTTTTGGGCACTTTTTAAGCTAATTAATTGACTTGTACGAATGGTGGGAGTTATAAAATATGTCATAAAAGTGAATATAAATTTGGATAAGGTAAAATAATTTCATAATCAGTCAAGGGATAGTTAAAATTCTGTTATGGTCATGAAATGGCATTTTTTCCTAAAAAATAGGAATTTTTGGGCACTTGTACAGATTTCTTAAGTTCATCATCAGTTTAAAATGTTGTGGAGTGTCTCTTCACCTAACCATAGGTCATATTAATTTTTTTTTCATAAAATTTCATATAATATCCATTTCCAACATCTTTTTCTTCATTTTCCATTGGCAAGCCATGGAAGGCTAGATTCAATCACTCTCTATGGAAGCCACAGGTGGAATTGGAAAGAGTTCTTCTAGGGAAGGATTATACTCTAAGTTTAATTAATTTTCATAAAAATAAGTTAAAATTTTGTTTCTACTCATTTATTAAAATTTTCTAACAATCTAAACATATTTTTATGCATGTTCAACCATGAGGGGGTCTCTTTTTGAACCTGTTTCAAATTTTATTACTTTAGATTGATGGATTGGTTTATTTTAGGTGATACTACATGTTTTTTAAGAAATTATCATTCTTATTTTGGTGTTATAAAATTAAATTACTCGTGAAATCCCTTTTAGGCTTGTACATGATTATAAAATACCTAGTTTACATTTACAGTCATCTCAGTTACCTTGTAAATGATTTCTCCATGTTAGAAAAGTGATTTTATGTTGTTTTGATGATTTTCCTAGTGTTTTTTTGTGTTTTAAGGGCTTAAAAGTTTTTTTTTGAATCTTTGAAGGCCCTTCCTTACACTTTTTTTCTCCTTAGGGGGCTATCTCAATCCACATAGTCAGAAGTTTCATCGACAGGAGTATGTTGACATCATCATGACCAAGAAACAAAATTGAAAATATCTTCAATCATTTAAAGGTATTTGGAGTGCATTTTAGAGATGTCTAAGATTGATTGAGAAGGATCACAAGGTTGTGAGAGGTCAAGATAAGGTGACTTTTTTGGTCTCTCAGTCCCTAAAAGTTGCAAATAGACTTCTTAGGTGCTTTTGAAGTTTTCATATTATGAAATCATGGTGATTTTGAATGACATTTATTGGTTCACCTTATATAAATATCAAAATTCAATAATTATCCCAATTTTGAGGTAAAAAAGAGGAGTGTAGATGATAATTTGAACAACCTCAAAATGGCTAAAAAATCACTAAATTGAAACAGTGATGTCTACAGGGTATGAAGGGCAAATTGGTCTTGCACTCCAATTGAATGAACCTAGATCATGATACTAAATTGAAACCATAATAAATAGTTTAAATGGAAAATCATGAGCTAAAATGACAAATTAAATGGTGAATTTTATGTTTTAACGCCTTAATAACCTCCATTGTCCATACATAGGCCTGGGAGAGGCCATTCACAATTAGGTAGGGTTTTCCAAATAGTGATGAAAGGTTGAGATTTGGTATTACCTTGAGTTTTTAAAGTGATAATGAGGCATAAGGTGGATTTATTCTTTCAAATACCTTCATGAGAATCAAACCACCTCAGGCAAGTTCTAAAGAAGCCTATAAACACCTCTATAGGCCTAGAAACATAGTCAAGGCAAGGTATGTTGTCAAAAAGAGGAAGTTGAAATTTTAAGCTTGGTTTAGGGTTATAAAGTGGATATAAGGTGAAATTAATGAATTTTAACTTTAAATAACTCAATATAAACCTAAATACACCGTGATCTAAGCCTAAATTGGCCAAAACACCACTAAATAGGGGTAGGAATGATGACTATGATAGTCAAGGCAGAGGATGACCTAATGGAGGGTCTTGAGCATGGAGTTGATATAGTTTTGAGAGTTTAAAATTTAATTAAAAAAATTGGATTCTTGTGAAGATATAAAAAATAAAATAAAGTCTAAAACTATGGAACCAAGCTTAGAATGCCATTAAAAAATAGGGGTAAAGCCTGACTGTGACAGTCAAGGCAGAGGAATCTTCCTTAAGGACCTAAACATGGATGATGCTAGTTGGAAAGGCTTATAGATAAATAAAATTAATGAATTATTAATATAACCTGGTAAATATTAATAAAGTATCTCAAAAAACATCAAAACAAACTTTAACCATAACCTACAACTAGGGTCTTAAGGGCCTGTCTCAATCCTTAAGGAGCATGGCCTAATCTTGAGAGTAAGGGTGAACTAGTGCAAGAGAGTGAGTTTGGATTAGAAAAATTGTAATATGAACATCCATATGAGATTTTAAACACTATAAAAATTGTGTATTATGATATTAAATCCTAAAACCTAGCTCAAAAGAACCTATAACCAAGCATAACACAACGATTCCTCTCCTAGGCAGTCATAGGCTTAGTTTAGGTTTCCAAGGGGCATGGAAGTGTCTAAATGGAAATTTAATTGTAAAATGGTTATAATAGGTTATTTTAGGCATTTATAATCCTTAAATATCTGAATAAATCTCAAGGAAACCCATTAGGCCTCCAAACATAGACCATCCCCTGCCCACCTTCACAGGCTACCTACTCAAAAGTCTACCTTGGAAATATGTGAAGATGGAGGTCTAAATTGAAGAATTAGGAGCCCAAATTTGGTAAAACTTACCATTATGACCCATATAAAACTATAAAATAATCATATTTTATCATTTAACATGGAAAAATCTCTCTATTTTATTTCAGAGTAGGGGCTATTTTAGCATGCATAAAGGGACAATTTGAAGGAAAAGGAATGAAATTAGTGACATGAAGGAAATAAAAAATCAAGTTAAGGTTTTTTAAGCTTTGATAAACCTAGAAAAACTTAATAAAAATTTATATAAATTCTTAATGGAAATAGGGTGCCCCATACCACAAAGGTTGCAATCACCATGAAGTTTGTTGCTAATGGAGAAATGAAGAAAAGGTGAATTGGAAGTTTCTTGCAAGGTAAATATTTTTTTTGAAGTTTTTTTTTTTTTTTTTAAAAGAATATTTTACAGATTTTAATAGATAATTTTAAAATCAATTTTAATCTTAGTACTCACCCAACATCCATTTTCCTTATCTAGCATGCAAAAAGACCTAGACTAGTCTTTTGGCCATTTCAAAGTTTTCATACTTATACAATTAACCAAAAGACAAAAATTTGATATGGAACATGGTATGGGTAATTTTAAAGTGAATAAAACATTTCCAATATATTTCACATGTGTATGAGCTATATTTAAACATTTTTGGTCTTCTAGGCTAAAGAGGCCTAATTAGGCCTAATTGCAAGGACTAATTGATCAACAAACACACTTGCCTTAGGTGTTGAACCATTAAACTTGGTAAAGATAAAAATTATGGAAAAGGGTAATATAAATTATCTCACTTAGTATTTTAATTCTATTCATTCTCTTGCATGAATTGATTTGTGCAAAAATAGGGCTAGAAGAAGACAAGGCCTAGTGAAGGCTCTATAGGCAAAATGGGATTTTGATGAAAGATTGATTATTAAAAATGGAATTTTTTCAGTACAATATGATTAAAATAGGCCTTCCATGAATAAATATTTCACTAATTTATATAAATCCAAATTTTAGCTATTTTGGCCAAATTAGGCCTAATGTGACAAAGAGGCCTTGTGACACATAAGAAAGGAATTGTTGATTTCAGGTGATGTAACTATTTGAGATTATTAAATAAGGTTTAAAAGTGTTCTTGGGATAAAAATATAAGTATAAAATATACCTCATTATCAAAATCTTTCCTTTTTCCACTTGTCAAGAAGGAGTTTCAACACTCAAAGATGCTCGTGGAAGAGTTTTAATGCCACATCAAGGAAGGTGCTTAGTTTGGGATGGACACATGTCCAAATCAGTTAATTTATCTACCCTATACATAATTTAATTTTTTTTTTTTTTACATAAACTAATTTTAATTGTTCTTAAAAGCCCATCATGAAGACAGTTTCAGAAGAGAGAATGATTGAGGACATTGCTACGCCACACTTGGAGAAGAGGCTAATATGGGATAGAATGATGTGAAAATCAGTTTCATAACTCATTTTCACCTAATTTATATTATTTTAACTTATCATCACATTTTTACATTTATCCTTATGACTCTTTAACTTCTTTTATCTTTCTTTTCTTCTAAATTCTATAAATGTGAGCCATCTTGGCTATTGTAAAAGAGACCACAACTAGTATGGCGAGGCCCTACTAGTATGAAATTGCATTTTATCTTTAAAAAATTGAATACAAGTCTAATTATAAGTTAAATAATTTTTTTTTATAAGTGTGTGAGTAATGTATAGTGGATCTAAGTGATGGTGTCATCCTTCTCTTTATCATTCATGTTTAAGTAAGAGTTCTGATTTTAGCAGGTCATGTCAAGTGTATGAATGTACTAAGCTCCTATTCAATTATGAAATTTTCTATATGGTGTTAAATCTATCCCTAGATTAGTTATCTTATTTATTATTCTATGTATGCCTACCATCACATTGAAACACTATGTTAGGATCCTTTAATGTCTAGAATTGGTCTTGGAAAGCTTTGTTGCTTAGTAAGAGTGTGATAGTCTATGACATATGTCTTGGTGTATCACATCTTTAGTGTAGTTTCCTTCTCATGAAAAATCCTAACCCTTTTCCCATAAACAAGAATTATATTAGGTGATAAGCACTTAAATATGAATCTATGGAGCTAGCCCTCATAATCTAGAGATTCATCTCTCTTACAAGTTCTCAAAAACTTGAGAGATGATTCCATGTTGCATCAAATTAAGGAGCTTCATGGAGTATCCTAGGGTGTATAATTTTATGACAACATAGCCAACCATGAGATGTTATCTTTCATGGATGGATTCTTGAGTTACAATTAGATCCTAATTACCCATGAATATTAGCATAAGATTACCTTTATCACCCCATGAGGGACCTTTTGTTATAGAGTCATGCCTTTTAGAATAAAAAATTATGGTGCAACCTACCAATGTGTGATGAATTAAATCTTCCATGACCTTATCCATAAGATTTTTGAGGATTATGTGGATGATATTTTTGTAAAATCCAAATATCATAAAGATCATTTAGTTTTTCTCAAAATTATCTTTGATTACCTCATTCATTACCATGTTTGCCTTAACCCCAAAGTATTTTTGGGGTCTTATCAAGAAATTTCCTTAGATTTATCATTTAAATTTAAGGAACTGAAGTCAATCCTTCCAAAATCAAATCAATCCTTGACATTCTTCCTCTAATCAACCTAAAACAACTCCATAGTTTTCAAGGAAAACTCTAATCCATTTGTTACTTCATCTCCCAACTCTTAGACCAATGTCAACCCTTCCACCACATTATAAAGAAGGATGTCTCTTTCAAGTGGAATGATGAATATTAAATATCCTTTGATTCACTTAAAAATTACCTTTTATCTCCACCTATCCTCACCCCTCCCAAAGATGACCAACCTTTCTACCTTTATATCTCTACCACCAACCATTCCCTAGGGGCAATGTTTGCTCATTAGGATGAATAACATAAAGAACAATTTATCTACTACATCAACCACATGATAATAGATTAAGAGGATCCATACACCCATATTGATCAAATTTTCCTAGCCTTAGTTTTCATGACCGCCAAACCTTGCCACTACCTTTGTAACCACAAAACCTATGTCAACCAATAACAACCCACTCAAGTATATACACTCTAAGCCATACCAAAACCAACTTATGGCCAAATGGCTCATGATTTTTGTGGATTTGACCTTGAATTTCTTTATCAAAAATCAATTAAAGGGAAATTCATTAATAACCAATTGGTCAAAACACCCTTAGCAAATAGCCAACCTCCTCTTCTTGAATTTGCTAATGAGTCCATCATTATCCTCTCTCAAGTAGACTTCACCTATCAAGTGACCATGTTCTTTGATGAATCAAGGTGTCAACATGGTGGGATATATGACATTATCCTTATTCCCCTTCACTATGAACCTCTTCATTTATCCTTCAAGCTAGATTTTAAATGTACCAATAATATGGTCGAATATGAAGCCCTAGTCATATGGCTTCAAATAGCCTAGCCTTGGGATTAAAAATGATCAACATCCTTAATGACTCCCAACTTATGGTCAATCAAATCAATAGCTATTACTACTGTAAGAATGATGTTTTTCAATAGTACAAATAACTAGTTGATGAACTCTTAACATCATTTAAACACTACCATATCCAATCTACCCCATGATCTACTATTAAGTTTACAAACACCATGGCTTCCATTTCCTCTCAGATCCCATATGAACCATATAAATCTAAACTATCAATCTTTATCCACAAACTAACCCATCCCTCTTATGTCAAACCAAATTATCCCCAAATATTTAATGTATGGGAGACCCAACCTGATCTTTGGTATTAGCAGACCTTTGACTATCTTAACCTTGCCATCATTCCTTCTGGTCTTTCTAGGAATGATAAAAGAGTTTTTATCTAGAGTACCTCAAATGATACCATTATTGGGGTAATTATTTATAAATACAAATTTGATTGTCCCCTCTTCTATTGCTTACGTAGATTTAAAGCCTCTCATGATATAAAGGAAATGTATGATGGGATTTGTGGGGGACACTTCAGTGGCTTTGTCATAGCTAAATGCATTCTTTACCTTGGATAATATAGACCTACCCTTAACCAAGAATGTTGTGATTATGTGAAAAAGTGTTAATAACATACCAATATACAACATGTACCTAGCCATAGTCTCCACATAACCAATAATGTTTTGCCCTTCTAACAATGGGGCATAGACCTTATTAGTGAAATTAACCCCCATTGTTTGCAACAACACCATTTTATCATCACTACAACTAAATATTTTTAAAAATGGGTAGAGGTTATTCCTCTTATATTAACGAAATCCAAAAATATTATTGACTTTATCAACCATCACATCATCTACCATTTTGGTATTCCTTATAAAATTATCATCAATAATTGCAAATATTTTAAAAACAAACAAGTCTAGGGTATTTATGGTGCATTTGGTAGTAAGTTAAGTTTCTCATCATCCTATCATCATCAATAAAATAGATAGGAAAAATCCTCTAAGAAAATTCTTAACAATATGATCACTAAAATGGTCAATGCATCTAGTTAGGATTGACGTTTTCACATCTCCTTCACCTTATGGGCATATAGTACTAACATCCAAACCCCTACAAGTGCTGCACCATTTTGCATTGTGTTTGGAGCTAATGTCATATTACTTGTCAAGGTATAAATTCTAATCTTCACATATCTTTAGAAGATATCATATCTGAAGATGATTATCATCAGCATAGTTTAGCCCAACTTAAGCTCATTGATGAGCATCATTTAGCCACCCTCACTCATCTTCATGTCTATCAAGAGTGCATCAAATGTGCCTATAAAAAACACCTTAAAGTGTGATAATTCAACATTGAAGACCTCATCCTAAAGGAAAATTAACATGTCACCAATATACAAAAATGCAAGTGTGGTAAGTTTGTTTTCAATTGGCTTGGACCTTATATCATAACCCACAAGTATGGATCAAGAGCTTACTAATTGTCCTCTATTGAAGGAAACCTAAAACCTAAACCTCTTAATGCTTCACATTTGAATATTTTATTTTATTAAAAATAATAAAACTCACCTTTTGTTGACTTAAGCTCATCCCTTATTTTTGAAACTACTACCATTTCCCTATTTTAGGGGCAACTAATTGAAACTAAAGCATGTGATTATCCATAACAATCATGGCATAATCTTGAAAAATGGGTACCACAACTCTACCCATGGCATGATTATCATGTTACTTTATGTCCCTTTTCCTAACATGGATTCCCATGGTTGTTATCACCTAAACCTCTTTACACCTAATCCACCTTCTTGTGTTTTTAGTTTTACCTTCATAAAGGTGAACCCTTAAGCCTATATAAGCAAGTTTATGTCGATAAAAAGTAATAACCAAAATAAAAATCAAAACTAATAGCAATAATGGGTTATCACTAACATTCATAGACTGTTCCCTAGAAGGAAAACTGCCAAAAACATACCAAAATTTCTATAAGGTGGATTGCTCCCTTAAAGGACAGCTATCAAAAGGCATTAAGTAAAGCACACAAATATATAACACTCCCTTAAAGGATGGATGAGTCAAGTATTTGTCAAAGTAAGTAGTTTTTAGAAGCTTCCCACATATATTAGTTTCCTCAACCCTCAAAGAAATAATAAAATAAGCAAAAGAACCATTATGAAGCAAAAATAAAAGAATTTTGAAATTCGCACTCAACTCTCACAAGCATCAGTTTTGAAATCCACAATCAACTCTCATAAGTAGACTTCCCACATCAATCAATCTACACTTTTTATGACATAGACTTGTTTATACTGACTCTTTGGTAACCTGAAAAAGAGACATGCTAGTCTCACAAGGAAGTTCCATTTTCATCCATCTCCCCTTTATACATTATAAGCAAGGGATTTTTTTCTCACTTGAAATTGTCTGATCATGACACCTCTTAACCAATTGATGAACACTAATGTGAAGCATTCAAAGGGTTTATGTTCCTTAAACCAATCCAACTTAAGGTTTTGTTTTGTTCCTTACCAAAGAAGAAGCATCATGACCTCTTCATTTTCTCTCATAATTGGTTGATATATATATATATATATATATATATATATATATATATATATATATATATATTCCTTTAGCCATCTTGTCTCTTGATTAAATTCTCTTTTTCACAACTAGTGTTGATTTTCAAATTACTCTATGTGTTTTCCCTTAAGCATAATGACCATAGCCATAAATGTATCACATCATATCAAAATACGAGTAAAAAAAAACATCATTAGCATAAACCATGTCCATAAACATAACCATCAACATCATATTAACTTCATACCATCCATGTACAATTAAGCAATAAAACCATTTTCACCACATGTCTAAATCTAAATAAGGAAACATATACTCATTTAAATTTAACATGTCATAGAATCATCATAATCATACATGACATAAACATTATCATGAGAATAAAATAAAATTAATCTCATCAGATTCCTAACTAGGTGAGTCTACATCAATATCCATATCCATAACATAAAGAATCATCAATATAGAATCATCAATGATCAACATAGCTATAATCAACATCATGAACATAAAAATCAAATAAAACCATGAACCTTGAATAATATACAAGGATCATATCTATAAATCAAGTGTTTATCATCAATAACATCATAATGCATACAAAAATATACATATCTCTCTCTCTCAAAATGTGCATCTCACTACATCAACTTACAGGCTAGTATAAAAATGCTATATAATAACATATAATATACCATAATCTATATAATGACTATGCCCTTAGAGCAACACTATCTCCTAGTGAACCACTGCCTCCTAATGCCTATCCTCTTTATGAACCTACCTATCTACCAATGAAAGTAGCTAGCTGACCTAGTGTCATCATGTTAGCACCACCTACCAAGCTAGCTCTATATTCAGCCTATCAGGGTTCATCATGATAACATATTAGGACTATATCCTCATATTATCATATTTTCTCCACTATGGATAGATACCAAGCCATGGGGATAGTGATCGATGGTACTATAGGTGTTATGGATCCTCCTCCAATATATCTCAAGGAGTCTCTCTCCTGGGAAACTAGGGCTAGTGAAACTCTAGCTTAGTTTCTCTCACTCATAACTATAGCCACTTAACCCTATGCCATTGCTAGTTTTGTAATGCTACCACATGAGTGTATGTTATAGTTAGCATCATTCCTATATATGCAACTCAATTAACCCCTGTACCCATACCTACTAACCTTTACTAATTGGGTTAACATTGATAGGCTATCTACCATTGTTATCACCACCAAAATCTACTACCACATATAGTGTCTGGTACCATGTAGGATAACCATTTACAAATACTACATCATCTATATCAGCCCTAGCTAGAAACTCTTCATGATCAAGAAATGTCTAGATTGGATATGTCTTAGGTAGTATAATCTCTACATCCTCTCACCTATATATGGGAAATGGGTCTATAATCCCTTGTAATAGGCCAAACTATCTCCACACCTTGTCAAATGGGATGAGCTCTACATCCCAATCTTACCTATCAAGGATCTACCTATAACTCTACAAGGATAATGTGTGTCTCTTATATCTATCTCACTCTAGAAACTTTATGTATAGCCTCCAGATCACATCACCAATAACCAATGCCTCTAGTGCACCCTTAAACTAATCAATGTCATGCATCCTTCCACCTAGTCTTGATAGAGTGAAATCATTTCTCCACCTCATGAATCCAACTATGGGGTCCATCTGGGCATACCTCTCCCACAACACCCCATTGGCCATAGAACCTAGATGTGCTCATATGCCTAGTAGTATATCATGAAATTGATGCTGATACCATATCTCCTATGAGGTCTTAAGCCCCATATCTCCATGTATGTCTACACTAAAAGCATATGCACTTATTTAAATATTATATGACCTAGAAGAATCTTAAATAGTACCCCCAATAGTAGATAATAAAACATCATACTTGAATCAAGAATGGCAAAACAAGATAATATGATGATGATGATGATCATCATCATCATCATCATCACCATCATCATCATTAGTAGTCTCCTCTCACCCCTTACCCTCTGATAAAGTGGAGTATAGATAAATCCTCTAGCATGCCATCAGATAAGATCATCATCATCTCCATATAGTATTTCTAAGAGCTCATCTCTCTCCTCCCACTTGATGTGATAAATTGGCTCACCCCAAATGGGTAGTCATGTGATCCTATGCACATCCTATGGAAAGATAGTCATCTCACTAGTGGGTAGAAGGAATGTGTTTATGGCTAGATCCCATCTCTTTATGAGGGTCATGATCATAGCCACATCTGATGGCATGTGTTGATAGTGCAACATCACTCCAAGACTGACCTCCTCCATATGTGCCTAGTCATAAGAAATCATCCATTAATTAATCTCAATGAAGATTTGAGGCACCTGATCTCACATCTAGATCTACTCCCATGCCAATAAGTGTTTGATAGAAAATAACTTAGTCCCCTATACTACTTTTCTTATGAACTTCACTTCTTAACCTATCTTATCTACCCTTAAGATTTAGACCATGACCTATTACCCTACACCCTCATCATCAACTATTTACCCCTTACCCCATATATAACAACCATAAACACCCCCTTAACCTCATCTATCACTCTAACCTTAAAGCTACTACCTAAGGTTTTACCATTGACACCCTATTTAATGAACTTTATTAATATTCAAACATACAACTTAACTTAAACATTATATTGAAATATTTTGCTACTTGGTCAACTATCAATAGGCAATATGACCACTGATGGTCAAGTAGCCATTAAGCTAATGATCATTGACCATTAACTATCAGAATGACCATCGATAGTCATTATGTATGACTACCAATGGAAATCCCCCAAAACCTACCCACCTAAAAAATTATACAAACACCCAAATCCGAAAACCAACTAATCTACTTTTATCCTCTACCATACCACCCACCTACCTACCCTCCTAATTTCAATTTTTGCCTACCAATTTCAACCAAACCACCAAAAACCCTAACACTTGGGTCATAATCCACACAACCCAAATTTACCCTCTGAAAGCAATAATAAATCAATAAAAATACCACATTCGAATGCCTTTTCTCAAATTCAAAACTAAATAATCAATTTAATATGACCCCTACCTCATTCTTAAACCATCATCAAGAAAAAAACTTGGGACCTACTGCCCAGCCTTGTTCATGTCCACCCTATATCCTTATTGTTCCACTCAATTTGTTTGATCAACTCAACCAATAAATCACCTACTTAGTAAACACCTCATTAGCAACTTTACCCAATACACCAAAAACACAATATGCCAATGTCAAAAGAGAGAAAAGGAATGAAAGTGACTCCCAATTGCACTTTTGGTCTCCACACATTTAGGGTGTGTACCTTAACTATGGATGGTCAGGGTGACTATCAATGATAGCCCCTAAGACCCTGACTATCGATAGTTATGATCTTAGCATTTTTTCATTTAGCTTTCTACCCAAACCTCTTAGAATAGAACCTCAGACCCACCCATTGAGTTACCTTTTCCACCCACCCTAACTACCTCATCACCTTGCCATTGGTCTATTTCAACCTAACCTAGTGCATGTTATTTGATGACTTCTACCTAGTCCTTTTTACTGCAATGATAAGAATTACCATGTTGACTTTTTCTTAACTTGTGCTACCTTGTTCACACCTAACCAATTGGTGTCTTCTCAAGATGACTTCCTACCTCAGATATATATGGCTGTACCTAACCTATTTATGTTTTTCCCAAGAGAAATTCCTACCTTAAATACCCAAAAAAATACATACCTTGCCTAAGAGACTTACTTCTATGAGTGTTCATAAGTAACATGCCTAAATACAATCATGAAATCTACTTGTCACTTGTCCTTCTAGTACTGACCTTAATTTTTACCAAATATGATAAACTATTCAATGCATGATCTTGTCTATCAAAATTTTGTTTCAATTTTCATGTGTGTTTTCACTATAGTGCCCAACCTCCAATAATCATCTTTTGTCATCAGCTTCACCATTTATCAAACCTACACCCAATTTTATTTTACATCATTGACTCCTAGTTTGATGGGGAATACATCCTCCCAAGCTTAGGAAAAACCTAACCTTTGTCTCATAATACATTTTTATTTTTTATCTTATTGATACAAACTACATAATAAAAAAGGGCAAAATGTAAACACCATAAATCTTCACATGATGATTCTAAATGTCATAATTCCCCTAGACCACCATACGACCCTGTTGGGTCTAGCTTTGATTATTTGACACAAAACCTACCTAACACTAGTTAATTTGACCTAATAACTTAACCCATCCTTTTAAACAAAATATTACCTTGACTCTCAACCATTGATGGTTACCATAACCATTGATGATCACCCTAACCACCAATGGTTGGGTTATTCCACCTAAACTAGCTCAACTAACCCTTCACCCTGACTTACTTTTTTATAATTAGCTCATCTAATTCATGTGTGAGATAATTCATGCGAAAGGTATTTTTAGACAAAGTTGGACCCCTTGTTACAATCTTGTTGTACCTCTCCTTCTTTCCTATAATAAGAGAGGAGTAAGAGGTGAAAAAGGATCCATCCATGACTTTAAGATATTTTGCATCCAAATTTTCTTTATAGGTCACTTCTTCTAACAATCCATTGATCCAACCATCATGTCAAAGAGCCAACTTGTCACTACCCCTCAGCCAATAGCCAAGTACTATTACTATATTAGAATCATGACAAACTCCACCAATGAGCTGACTACCCCAACCATTCATTCGATCAATATATGATAAGGTAAGTATTTATCTATCAATTACTTTGTTTCCATTTCACAATCAACCTAACACAAACCAATCTCCCATAATTGCCTTTTTTGATCCTATCAATCTAACCTTTTAACACCCTAAACCAAATACATAGTAACCATTGACAGTCATCTTGAACACTGATGATCTATCCAACTACCGATAACTATCTCAACCACCGATGGTCACCTCAACCATTGAAGATCACACCAATCACTGATGGTCACTATGATAGAAAATAATAACAAGATATTTTTACCCACTTACCCTCAAATAAATCTAAAGTTTTGTTTGTCTACTGTTTACAAACCCCCAACCTATTTTTTGAACCACACCTAAACTATTTAGCATTAGTATTGACTTGATTATTGCTATATTAGTCATTTTAGTCTATTTCTGTATCAAAAATTTATTGTATTTAATTTTAGTACCTTTTAATTATTGATGCAAGTACTTTATATTCTATTTTCTAAACTTAATTTCTTAAAACATGTGGATTGATATCCCTTAAGGAAGCTCTTTCTTCTACGATCTATCTAACCAACCATTTATTTTAGTGTTGTCTTATTTGTAGGTCATTCCTCTCAGCTAAAGAGGAGTTCTTCATAATCATCTAATTCAATGTGTGCACAACCAAAAAATTTTGTATACCTTACATGCATTTAGTTTCTTCTCATTATTTTCTTGGAATATAAGCTAAAATTATCTAAAATAGAAATATCCCAACTCACCTCTTTATTATTAGTTGTCAAAACCACCTCAGATTCTTGACCCTTTGACTTTATTTCACTCTATCAAATTTTGAGATCTAATTAAATGTGGATCATAGATATTTTGCGACCCACTACCTCAAGATCAATCTCTCATTAGTTATTAAGATTCACTAACCATTTGACTTGCTTAGAGCTCTTGTGAACATAAACACTTATCAGTCGTATGTTCTTTCTTAAGTTCTCACCAAGAATTTTAGATCCAAATAGTCACTTTGTGGGTCTCAAAAATGATGTTTGCATAGACATCTACCATTTCTTGACCAAATTTATAATTTTATAAATTGAATTACAAAGATCACATGGGTATGAAACTTACAAAGAATGAACCTAACACTGAAAGGAACAAACCCTTTTGATCCACTGGTCATTCAAGCTTTTTGCATGTTTATATAATATGTTGAAGTTGACTGGTCTTACATAATGGTTGATGATGGTTGGGTCAAAAAATGGTTAAGTATAGAAACTTAGTTAAATTTTGCATTATAATCTAACATTGCCCATGCATATCTCTCATTGTACTATAATGCATGAGTGCAAACTTGATGCATATAAATTAGGCTCCAAAATGAATAAAACCATGTGATTTTTTCTCCTTGACTTGTTCACACGTATATGATGTAGAAACATGAAAAATTCCTACTTTGATTTTATACGTTCTTCATCAAACTATATAATAATTTCTTATATGGGCCAAAAATGGCTAATATCTTTTGTAACTCATATGGAAGCATGGCTATTATGATTGATAACCCAATTCATTTTCTAGTCTGATCCATTAGGCATGGAGTCAGTTCTCTTCAATTGAGTTGATTATGAATAAGAGTCAAGGATTCCTCCTTTTGGAACTTCATTTTATAATAATAAGGATTAAAACAAAATAACAAAGGTAGATGCATGTAAGTAAATGTAGGAAAGAAAAATAACTAAACTACTAAACAAATGTTCATAATGTCGGGTGAATATTTTGTCACTGGCTAACTGATGGGTAAAATAGGTTATTTCAACCATATCATAGGGAGATTTACCAACCAAATGTGTAGGTTGACCACATCAAAAGGGGAAAAATCTCTCCTCTCATCAAGGGGAGGTTCCCTATAAATATGAGGTGTTATATACTATATATATCAGTAAAAAATAACACTCAAGGGTAGGATAACACAATCCATCTCTCTTTTTATAGAGATTATGTTCATAGACATAGGAGTATTTTGGTGAAAACACTGAAGGCACTTCTCTTCTTTCAGAAGTGGTATGCAACAAACAACAAGAATTCTTTCTAGAAAGTAACTGATAAGTAAATGTAATAGGGTGTAATAACCAGTAGAATGAGGTGTAGCACAAAGTCTCCCCCTCAACTATCAAAGAGTGAAATACAAATGATAATGGGGGCACAAAGTCATCTCAAGATCCTTTAAATAGAAACATAAAATAAACACACTAAAGACAATTATGATAGCACAAAGTCTCTCCACAGTCAGCTTTAAGACACCTTCCTAGTTACTTCCACTAGTTCTGCTTATTCAATTAAATGGACAAGAATGCATTTAAGAAATAGACATAAGAACAATTTCCTCAACAACATAATCTATTCCAGCACAAATTTTGAAAGGTCACTTGTTTTCTCATTCAGATTAACGAAATATGATTAACAATCTGAGCTCAAAGTCTCAGTAATTTCTTTCAATTTGGGCAATGTTTTGATTTTGATAATAAAAATATATCCTTTGCATAAAATAAGAGATTACGATATATATCAACCACAAAAGACTTGGCACATTATTTCACAAAATGGCCCATACTACATTCAATGCCTTGAATGTATTTTTAGTTCTGTCAAGGGGCCATGCTAGAATAGGGTGTCAGCTTTAGCTGTGGCATGCCAATTCATCTCAAATGTGTCCTCCAAAGTATGGGCCACCTGGTCCTCTTCTTGATATTTGTGTAGCTATCCACTTCACCTTTACTTAATGGAGAAAAATAGGCCACACCCTTGAGTGCTCATGCTCTCTGATGTCCACCTAGTGGACTGTTTCACCTACTAGAATAACTTCCCTACATATATTTTTGGATTTCTTGTAGTTGTTCTCTTTTTTTTCTCACCACATCTCATCCTTCCTTAGTGATCTAAGCTCTTGAGGTTATCTTCTCACTTTTTTCCACTCCTTTAGCTTCTTCAGTTGGTCACTGAGTTTGTTCTCAAGTTTGCACCACATTTGAAAATAAATGGGCATTTTATTACCTTAAATTTGACATTTATGGGGATGTCACTGATCGCTTGGTCACTTGAACCATGTTAAAATTTGAACCTTTGAACCATGAGAGTTCATTGGTTTAATGGCTCAATAGTTCAGGTGGTTTGGGTGGTCCCTTAGTTCAATCAGTTGAACCATCTCTTCGAACTTGTATTTAGAATGTGTTACTTCCTTCCTTTGCTTGAAGCTTCCTTTCAAACTTTGAAATTCCTTGAACCTTTGAACTTTGAACCATTTTGGTTCAAAGTTCAATGGTTCATTCTCTTTCTTAGAATCCTTTGGTCCATCAAAGTTTTTGGATCGTTTTATCTTTTGTTGAACTTGTTAAACCTTTGAACGTTGAGCCTTCCGAGGTTCAAGGTTCAACGGTTCAACCTTTCTTTCTTAGCTCTTCAAATACTTTATTCTTCTAAGTCTCTTGAACTTTATTGAAATCATTAAACCTTTAAACTTTGAACTCTTTTGTTTCAAGGTTCAATGGTTCAATCTTTCTTCTTCGAAGTCTACTTTTCTTTAAGCCCTTTGAAGCTGTTGAACTTTGAACTTGCCAAAGTGCTTAACTCTTTGGAGTCTATCGATGCCATTAAACCTTTGAACGTGTTGAACCTTTGAACCTTTAGAGGTGGGGTTCAATGGTTCAATGGTTCATTCCATTTGTTTGAAGCTTGTTGATGGACCTCTTAGTTGAACCTCGGTGTTGAACTAGCCTTGAAAATACCTAAGTGTTTGGAAGTTGTTCCTTTATGAGAGCCCACCTGTTGAAGTTTTTGAACCCATTGAACCTGTGAGTTCCTTAGATGAAAATTCTTGAATAATTGAAGAACTTGAGTGCTCAAAACAATTTTTGAGAAGGGAAGAGATAATTTTGTCCTATAGGACCAAAATAGTTGATATGTTGTCCACAAAAACAAGTGACAGATTTTGGGAATAATTTCTAGCTCCAGTTGGGGAACTTCCATTGATTATAGAAAAAATCAAAGGGAGTAAAATCTAGAATCTCCAGTGCCTTTAAGTATGCCATTGGGATACAAAGTCATGCTACCCAAAAAGAAAGGTGCCAAAAAGAAATGAAAATAAACAACACAAAATAGAACTAAAGACTATACAAAAAATATACATATGTATAAGCTGATTTTATCTGACACTTCAAGGATTGAAGAGCTTCAGATGCTACCCATTGTGAAATAGTGAAAATGGTTTTTTGTCTTGATATATCAGCAAGAAACTATTTTCTCCCCAAAAGTGATAATTGGTGAATGGACCTCTCCACCAGGAATCAAATTTTCTATGCATTCCTTTTGGTTCTCTCCTCTTGCACCATAACAAGACTTGATTTCTAGTTTGAAAATCATGAATCCTTGTTCTCTTATAGAAGAGTTTCTTTACCTAATTTTGACATACAACAATATGGTCCATTATCATAATTTGATGTTCTTCTAGTTTAGTCTAGCACATGATTTGATTATCCCCCTCATATACCTGCAAATGATTGGCACTATCAGGCACACTTGGTCAAATGACTAGTTCAACAGTTTACTTATACTCTTCAAAGTCTTTGTGAGGAACCATGAGGGTTGCAGAGACAACTAATGAATCTACATGACTATGAAGCTCTATGGGCACTATAGATATATTGAAAGCATTAAAACTTTCAATACAATCCCATAACAAATTGCGGTACTGACACAATATTTTTTTCTTGATTTGACATAGGTTCTTCACCTAACAAACCATTAGTTCAACATCTCCTTTAGCATGAAGGAGTTTGACACCCTTGTCTCGATTAGCCTTCTATTCGAGCAACAGTGATTTGTATTCAGTAGTATTGTTGGTGTTGCTAAAATGCAACTTGTATGAAGAAGGAAAAATATCTCCTTGATGAGATATTAGAACAATCCTAGCTCCAAAACTAGTAGAAGAGCAACTACTATCAAACTTTATAATCCACACACCACTGAAAATTGCTCCTTTCTCAAATTTTCCTTCATTTGTAGGGGAGGGTTCTTTTGCACCTACGTTGTGATTTATTAATTCTTCTACTGTCCTATCTAAACTTTTTGGATTGCCACCTATATAATTTTCATCTGCTAAAACATGAACACCCTCTATGGTCAAGAAGTAATTACCAACCCTTGAAACTCATATAGAATTTGAGCTTCAAGGGCTGATGTTTGGGTGACAATATATTTTGCCTCCTTCTCAAGAAGTAGCCTCTACATGATGCCTTTCATAGGGATCCTTGCCTCAGATAGGTCCATGCTCGATTCCCCTCCAACATCCTTTTAGAAATTTCATCCAAGCAGAATGCTATAGGAGGCTAGGACATCAGCCACTAAGACTGTCATCTTAATTCTTTTTCCTAGAAAGGCCACAAATGCAAATTAGGCATCCTTGATTTGTCCCAACAGTGGCACTTGTTTATTTTCCATGGAGAAACATCTCCCAAAAGTCTTGGTCAGTGTGAGTCCAAGAGATTTAGCCACTTTGGTAGGCATGACATTATCATATGTGCCTGAGTCTGATCCAATTGTTCAACTGATGTCCATTTATCAATAGGGAGACATAAAATGGTTCTATCTTCCTAGGGGTAGCTAGAGGAGTAATGACAAGGTTATTCCAGGTGGATGTGTTCTTGGGGGGATTAAGAGTTACATTCATTATTTCTTGTCCTACAAGGATGGCTTTATCCTTCACACATTCCACTAACCTATCCAATTGTTCAGGGTTAGATTGTAGGAATTCAAATTTAGACATTTGAATTTTAGCCTTCTTAACATGGTCAATTATATCAAATGTCTAAAATGAACTAGGAATAAAGGAAGGAAGTTCATCCTTCTAGTTTACTGGGGGTATGGTACTGGTCTGAGAATTTGAAGTAGGAGGTGAGGGAAAACTTGATGTACTTACCTTTTTAGCAATCACTGGGTCCTTTGATTGAAAAGGTAGAGTGGTTCCTCACTTATCAATTAAAATTTCTAGTTGAGAATGTTCCTCTATTTTTTCTTATCAGCTTGCTGGGGTGACTAGTTTGGGACTAGGTGAATACAACGTATGATCTATCAACTACTTCACCATTACTTCTAGGTTCATCTTGGTAATTTAGGAAACCAATGTTGGAGTCACCCACTGATTCTTCTTGGTCTTCTACAAAGAGATCAAAGTCATTTTCTTGGTTCAATTTAGGCTGGAAAGAGAAATCAAATTTTATTTCAAGATATCCAACTGTTGAATTATTTGGAGGTGCTTCAATGGCAAGCTTCCTATGTGGGGAAGGAAGGTGATTTGGCTATCCTTGATTCCTAACAATGTTGCCTTGGTATGACTGATTGGGGAATGTCGTCCTTGGTATATCTTAGTATGAAGGAGGATCAGACATCCCTTGCACCATTTTCTTTTTGAGAGCTAGCAACTCATTTGCCAGCTTCTATACCATAGGATCAGTGGTTCCTGTAGATGAATTCTTAGAAGATGAAGAAGATTTTCCTCTATTAAGATCTCTTCTTATCTTCCCTACCAAGATGAGATCATCTTCCACCTCAATGGCCAAATCCTAAGCTAAAACAAGGTCTATGTGGCTAGCCCATCTTAATAAGAAACTCACTTTAGGTAGCTATGAATTGATGAAGAACCATTTGAGATTCTCAACTATTGGCTGAGTAGTTGTGGGAATCTTGTTCTTTAGCTTGTCAAATTTAGCTATGGAATCCCTCATAGGCTCATGAGGCTCCTTCTTCATCTATGTGAACTAGGCTAACAGGGCATGTGCATCTTCATAGGCTTGAATCTAGCTTCAAATTTAGCTTTGAGGGTATTCTAGTCTTTCACTGACTGAGCCTATGAATGGTAGAATCATTTTACAATAATACCTTGTAATGTTTCTACAAACATCCTGACTGTTACATCCTCATACTCCACACCTATCATGCCACAAGCTATGCTAAAGGCTATAATATGTTCATCAAGATGAACTCTCCCATCACCATATAATTTGGGGAAATTATTCTTGAAACTATGTGGTAGCTCATGTAGAGGTGGAGTTAAATTGAGTGGGCCAAAAGAGTTGCCCCCAGGGCCTTAAACTACCATTGTATGATTATGGAAAGGGGGGATAACAAATATTGGTGGGGTATGTATGGGAAAAGATCTGATAGTAGAGGAAAAATAAGCTTTACCTTGTATTGGTGACCTAGTGTTGCTAGGAGGAAGACTCTTAGTTCATTGAAGGTGAGATTGTGGAGGAAACAAATCAAAATTGCTTTGCTGCACCAACTCAAAAATAGGGTCAACAACACCTTTGGATATCTAGTTTCTCATATACCATGGAGCTACCAAATTTTAATAGTAAAAATGGAAAAGATTTGGCACTACTTCAATTTGAAGCTTGAGGCTTCAAACTGCGCGTTCTTCCCTAGCAAAGTCACCAAAAATTGTTGGCATGGAGCTGGCAGAGAATTCACTTTTGAAATGAAATGCTCAATCTCTAGCATCTCTAGTTTTGCAGCTTAGAGTTTATAATGGAAATGGATAAAGATATAATGATAATGGATAAGACACAAGTGATGCTTCAATCTAAAGCTTGAGGCTTCAAATTTCACAAAATTGTTGTGTCCCCAGTAAAGTCACCAAAAACTATTGGGTGAATATTTTGTCACCAGCTAACTGATGGGCCAAATAGGTTGTTTCAACCAAAGCATAAGGAGATTGATCAGCGAAATGTGTAGGTCTACCACATCAAAAAGGGACAAATCTCTCTACTCATCAAGGGGAGGTTCCTTATAACTATAAGGTATACTATATATATATATATATATTAATATACTATAAATAAGCTAAAAATAACACTCAGGGTAGGATAACACCATTCATCTCTCTTTTTTTAGAGATGATGTTCACAGACATAGGAGAATTTTGGTGAAAACACTGAAGGTACTTCTCTTCTTTCAAAAGTGGTATGCAGTAAACAATAGGAATTCTTTTTGGAAAGTCACTGATAAGTAAAATGTAATAGGGCACAATAACCAGTAGAATGAGGTGTAGCACAAAGTCTCCCCCTCAATTGCAAAAGAGTTAAATACGAAGGATAATGGGGGCACAAAGTCATCCCAAGATCCTTTAAATAGAAATAGAAAATAAACACACTAAAGACAATTATGGTAGCACAAAGTCTCTCCATAGTCAGCTTCAAGACACCTTCCTAGTTACTTCCACTAGTTCTGATTATTCAATTAAATAGACAAGAACACATTTAGGAAATAGACATAAGAACAATTTCTTCAACAACACAAGCTATTCCATCACAAAGTCTAAAAGGTCACTTGATTTCTCATTCAGATAATGAAATATGATTAATAATCTGAGCTCAAAGTCTAGTAATGCCTTTCAATTTGGGTAGAGTTTTAATTTTGATAAAAAAGATCTCGTTTGCATAAAATAAGAGATTACAATATATAACAGCCCAAAAATACTCAGTGCTTTGTTTCACAAAATGGCCCATACTCCATTCAATGCCTTGAATGCATTTTTAGTTCTATCAAGGGGCCATGCTAGAATAGGGCATCAGCGTTAACTATGGTGTGTCAATTTATCTCAAATGTCTCCTCCAAAGTATGGGCTGCCTGTCCTCTTCTTGATATTTATGTAGCTATCCACTTCACCTTTACTTGATGGATAAAAATAGGCCACATCCTTGAGTGCTCATGCTCTCTGATGTCCACTTGATGGATTGTTTCACCTAGTAGAATAACTTCCCTACAGATATTTTTGGATTTCTTGTAGTTGTTCTCTTTTTTTTTCTCACCATGTCTTGTCCTTCCTTGGTGATTTGAGCTCTCAGAGCTATTTTATCACTTTCTACAACTCCTTCAACTTCTTCTTTAGCTGGTCGTTGAGTTTTTTCTCAAGTCTGTGCCACATTTGAAAATAAATGGGCATTTTATTACTTTGAATTTGATGTCCATGGGGACGTCACTAGTCACTTGGTCACTTGAACAACATTGAACCTTGAAAATTTGAACCATGATATTTCATTGGTGAAATGGTTGAATGGTTTAGGTGGTCTAGGTGGTCCCTTAGTTTAATCAACTCCTTGGTTCAATCGACTAAACCATCTCTTCGAACTTGTCTCTAAAATCTTCCACTTCCTTCCTTTGCTCAAATCTTCCTTTAGAACTTTGAAATTCCTTGAACCTTTGAACCTTTAAACTTTGAACCATTTTGGATCAAAGTTCAATAGTTCATTCTCTTTCTCATAATCCTTTAGTCCTTCAAAGTTTTTGGATCATTGTCTCTTATGTTGAACTTGTTGAATCTTTGAACTTTGAACCTTTCAAGGTTCAAGATTCAACAGTTCAACCTTTTTTTCTTAGCTCTTTGAATCCTTTATTCTTCTAATTCTCTTGAAATTTATTGAACTCATTGAACCTTTGATCTTTGAACTATTTTGGTTCAAGGTTCAATGGTTCAATGGTTCAATCTTTCTTCTTCAAACTCTACTTTTCTTTAAGTCTTTTGAAGCCGTTAAACTTTGAACTTACCGAAGTGCTTAACTCTTTGAAGTCTGTCGATGTCATTAAACCTTCAAACCCATTGAACCTTTGAACCTTTGGAGGTGGGGTTCAATGGTTCAATGGTTCATTCCATTTGTGTGAATCCTACCAATGGACCTTTTGGTTGAACCTCGGCATTGAACTAGCCTTGAAAATGCATAAGTGTTTGGAAGTTATTCCTTTATGAGAGCCTGCCTGTTGAAGTTTTTGAACCCATTGAACCTACAAGTTCCTTAGCTGAAAATGCTTGAATAATTGAAGAAATTGAGTGCTCAAAACATTTTTTAAGAAGGGAAGAGAGAATTTTGGCCTGTAGGACCAAAATAGTTGATATGTTGTCCCCAAAAACAAGTGATGGATTTTGGGAACAACACATAAGGGCACCCAGAGAAAAGTATAAAAACTAATCTAACCTATATACAATATTATAATCTATAAATACTTCCCACGTAGATCAAATGTAAAGGATTTTGCATCATTATGATGAACTAGGCTAGAAAACACCTTGCCTTTGAGATCTCATGATGTGTGAGATGGGATACCTAGCTACTAATTCCCTTAGCATTGTCCCATGTGGTTGAAAAGGGGAAAACATGTATCTAATTTAGACATATTATTCCATTTCTTCAAGGCTTGATTTGGCTTAGAATAGAGGGTCCCTTACAAACTACTATTGAATTGGTGTTTGGTTGACTATCTAGACTTAGGAAAAGAAACTCTAAGTCATCCCAAAAGGTAGCTTCCTCTTGGTCATCCAAAATAATGCCAACTTCAACACCATCTTTGATCTATTTACTTTAGAAGGTACCACATGGTAGTTCATCAATCTGCCTAAGGCTTAACATGTCATATCTTTATGTCTCTAAATTTGACCAATCTCCTTCATTTTTTTAGGCATCAGTACTGCCTTCAAAGAATATCTCATCTCTAGATTGGTCAACACCCTCCACCTAATGGGTGAGTTCTTCTTCTTGCTCTAGAAGAGTTATAGATTGGTTTAGAACCTCTACCTAATCTATGAATACATATTACATTTATTTCCATATTTCTTCTTGATTTTTTTTACCCTCTATTTCTTCCTCTAGATTAGTTATGACCTCTCCAACATGGTTAGCTAATTGATTGATTACACCAATCTCTACATCTTACTCATTTCCATATCTAACCATACCAAATGGAAGCTCTTTGGACCAAACAAACTCTTCCATACCCTTTGCCACATCTTTGGGCTCTAAAATATCAAAGCCATAACAAGGAGTTAGATCAAAACCTGACTTCTCCCTTTTTAAAATAAATGGACTACCTATTATGATCTCTTCATCATGGACACGTGTGATTTCTCCTTTAGTTTATATATGAGGGAAGGGGGAGAGACTTAAAACTCTTGTACACTAAGCTCATTGAGTTGAGCTATAGTTATTCGATTCATATCTTGTAAAACTAGTCCTTCCCTTATGAAGACAAGCTCTTAGACCTTCTTGGATAACATTTCCCTTTTATATTTTATACCCTCACTAATTAGTTTCCATGAGGGTAATATGATGAAATATTTTTCCACCTCCTCCCTTACCTGAATGGGTGTGAGAGGGTGGATTTCATAATAGAGGGTATGAAATAGTTATGGTCATTGACATAAAAGAGATCCAATATGGAAAGACTTCATGTTCCTCAATTAATAGAGGTAAAGCTTGACAAGGTTGAATAGAGGGGAAATTAAGTTAATATGGAGGCTAGATAAGCTTGTTTTAAGGCTAATATGAAAGATTATATGGATTTTATACTAAACTTTGAGGACCACTTGGGGTGAAGCCATGAACATTGCTAATTTGATATGAAGGATAAGGAATGAATGAACATGAATTTTGATCAAATGGGTTGTGATTTTACATACCAAATGATGATGATTAGGCACTTGGGTTACTTAAACCAATTGATGGATGTTTAAAGTCACCACTGATATTTTTTAGAATGCATCCAAAGGATGATATACATAATATAACACATAAAAATCTTCTATTACTTTTGACCTTAGTCCCATCAGGCATGCTATAAACTATTAGTGATTAGAATTGCACCCTGAGATAATCAAGGACATTATTTAGACTTCTTTGCTCAAACCCTAGTCAAACATGGGAACAACCCCAGGTTGTGGGTCACCCATGTTGGGGTTGAACCTATAGAGTAGGATGACTTCCTCTTTGATGCTCACCTAGGACTAAAACTAAGCCTAATGCTTTATAGAAAAAGGGTTAGAAAGAGAGTAAGGGATCCTAAGAAATTTAACTAGGTGATGCACCAAAATTAAAGGTGAAAACCCCACAATCCTAAACCCATAATAGATCAAAAAAAGGATAATACTAGTTCACATAACCTTAATATCTATCTAATTTACATAAGTATTTCATAGAAGAGGTTTAGAATAAAACACTAATCTATACCTATATATAGCTTTGAAACCCTCTAAATAAAGTTAAAAATAAGGACTGTGGATAAGGAAGATTATCCTTCACACAATGCCACAATGCACAACTTGCTAAACAAAGGTTCAAGGCAAAAGATAGGCAATGAAAGTCCTATTTCATTAAGAGGTAGTTCTTAAAAATAGTTGACAAGGTCGAGCCTAATAAATTTGAGTATACTTTGTAGTGTTTCAAGGAATGTCTTGTCTCTCAGAAAGATCAAAAACAAAATCTAAAATCTGAGGTCCCTTTACAGAATGGAAAGAAAGGGTTAATATAGGAGAAGGGGGAATAGGAGAGAGAGAAGGAGGATCACATTATTAATGATAATTAATGATCCATCATCTTTAATGAGATGCTTCACCAAGATTTTAATCCAATCAAAATAGGCCATTATGAGTAATATATTCGTGATTTGCCTAGAAGCCTTCATATTATTCTAATTTTAGTATACTAGACTAAAAGACAAGAGTTTACCAAAACTAGCAAGTCATGATCTAGCTAGAAGTGAATGCTCCAACTGCTTTCTAAATCCCCAAGTTTTGATCTATTGATCTTCCACTAGACCTCATCAGGAGGATAAAATCTATATATCTACTAGGGACATGACATTCTTATTTAACTGGTAATTTGTTGAAGTCATGATTTGGGATGATCTCGCCATTAATCATATATATGTTTTGTGCCTTAAATCTTGGACCATATTAGCTATATATCAAAACCAATCTAAGGATATTGGTTTTACTATATTTTTACATGTAGATGTCACTCTATTCAGTGTTAGGTCCTATCTAAGTCTACATAGATATTCTTTATTTATTTTACTTCCTTTGTTAACTTAGGTTGGGCTTGAGTTTGGGTCTTTTATTTGCCTACCAAGTCAAGTTTGTTCATGCTTTACCAACTTTAT
This sequence comes from Torreya grandis, assembly GCA_037957365.1. Taxonomy (NCBI): domain Eukaryota; kingdom Viridiplantae; phylum Streptophyta; class Pinopsida; order Cupressales; family Taxaceae; genus Torreya; species Torreya grandis. The sequence goes on from JARHVA010001887.1 coordinate 2,241,894, forward strand.
TCAAAATATCCTAACTTGTCTCTTTACTTTTGGATATCAAAATTACCTTAGATTTTTAACCCTTTTGACTTAATTTTGCTCCATCATATTTTGAGATCAGATTAAACATGAATCATATATCTTTGTGGACCCACTACCCTGAGCTCATTCTCTCATTGGTTCTTGGGAATCATTAATCATTTGATTTACTTAGAGCTCCCACATGCTTGACACTTGTCAACAATGTATTTTTTTATATATTCCCACCTAGAATTTTGGATCCAAATGGTCACTTTGTGGGTCTTAAAAATGATGTGCATGCAGACATCTACCATTTCCTAACCAACTTTGTAATTTTATAACTTTCAGTGAAAAAATTATGGGGGCATAAAACTTGTTGAGAATAGATCTAACACTGAAAGGAACAAACCCTTTTAAATTTTTGGACATTTAATATTTTTGCATGCTTCTATCAAATGTTGAATTTGACTGGTCTAGCATGAAAGTTAATGATAGTCAGGTCTAAAAATGGCTAAGTATAGAAACTTATCAAAATTTTGAGTTAGGAGCTATTTTTTCCCATGCATATCTCTTATTTCACTACAACACATGAGTGGAAAATTGTCACATATCAATGAGTCTCCAAAATGGAAAAACCCATATAACTATTTCTCTTTGACTTATTCACACATGTGATATCTAGTGCTATGAAAAATGCCTACTTTGCTTTTTTCTGTGCTTTATCAAACTATGCAATAATTTCTTATGTGGGCCAAAAAAACCAATAGGGTACACTCATGCTTTGAGGAGATGAGCATAAAGTTAATAAATATCATAAGATAGGTCAAAAATGTTCCCATACAAGATAAATCCCAACCTCCACACCAAGGTCAAAATAAAGATCTATATAATGCTAGCCATAGGGGTCATTTACCCTATGTAGGAGTCTGAGTGGTTGAGCCCAATGGTGACATGCAAATTTACATTTTCATTAATTAAAAAATGTTGAAAACTACCTACATAAATGACCCCTTCTTAAATGTTTTCACCAACAAAGTGTTGGAAGGCATCATAGGTTGCAAGATCTACACCTTCATTGATGGGTTCTCTAGTTACCACCAAGTCTAGATTGAGGAAGAGAATAAGCCCAATATAACTTTTATGATTGAATGGTATTTTTTTCTTATAATGTGATGCCTTTTGGAATAAATAATGTGCCATCCATGTTATTTATAGTGGTAATCACCACGTTTAATGATTTCATCCATAGGTTCCTTCAAGTTTATCTAGATGATTGGATGGTGTATAACCTTATCAAGGACCATTATGAAAACCTATACCTAATATTTGAGAGTTGTAGATAGCTTTAGATATCCCTAAACCTAAAAAGTTACATCTTCATAAAACCATTTAGAATGTTTCTCAAGCACATCATCTATAAGGATGGTTTATTTATTGATCCAATGAAGATCACCATTATCATTCATATCCAAACTCCTTCCACATAGAAAAACATTCATGCCTTTCTTGGCAAATATGGGTATTAAATAAAATTTATAAGTATTTATGCAAATAATATGATGTTTCTAGATGAGATTTTATGCAAGGATGGACCATTCTACTAAGGCCAAGTGCAAGAGGACACCTTTGAAACTTTGAAGCTCATATTATCTAGTGCACATATCTTACATTTCCCCAGCTAGATAACATATTTTCATGTCCATGTCGAAACTTCTAGATATGTGATTAGAAACATTTTGGTGTAATCTAGTGAAGGTAAGATCGATCATCCCATCTCCTTAATTAGCATAAATTTAACCTCAATAGAGTAGAACTATATGATGATAGAGCATGAGGTACATGTTATGGTCTATGCCTTGAAAAATTTTAGACAATATTTGTTTGCCACCCTTCATATTTTTTAATAATCATGAGGCACTCAATTACCTTGTAAATAATCCTATTTTACATGGGTACATATGTAGATGGATAATTTTATTCCAAGAGTTCCATTTCTCCATTGTTATTAAGCTTGGAAAAAAGAACTTGGGGCTAGACCATTTATCCTACATCAATTCAAGTGATGTGGTAGTGCCTTTTGAGGGTGACATGTTGGATGTGTAACTATATAGAGTCTAGCTCATCCTCAAGGATTTGGTAGAGATCACCACCTTTCTAAAATCTAGAATTTCTCCCCAGAGTATAATAAATAAGGAGAAGAAATAGATATTAGTTCATGTCACCCCTTTTCATCTCATTAACAAAGAATAGTATAAACTAAGTAGAGATGAAGTGCTACACCAATGTATTATGGAGCACAAAAGGGACTCCATCCTTCACGAGGCACATGAGGGGATAGTATCAAGCCATTACATAGGGGATACAATGACACAAAAAGTGTTGTAGTCAAGTTTATGGTGGCCAAGCTTCTTCTACAATGTAAATAACTATGATAAGGTATGTGATATATGCCAATGCACAGGGAAGCATAACCATGGGGATGAGATGCCCCTCATCCTCATTCTTTCCCAAGTGTCATTTGAGAAATGAGCCATTGATTTTGTTGGGCTGATAACTCCTAGATCATGATGCATAGGTGCAAGGTATATTCTAGTAGCCACACATTATTTCACAAAATGGGCTAAGGCCACACCAATAAAATACTACATAGCTACCATAGCCACACACTTCATCTAGGAAAACATAATAAGCTAATATAGTTGCCCACTTAGTCTAATTAGTGACATGAGAATTCACTTTGTCAATGAAATGGTTTGTATCTTATTGGTTGAGTATATTATGGTGTGACACAAAATGACCCCTTATCATCTAAAATAAAATGGCATAGCTAAGGCATTTAGAAAAGAATTGGTAACATGCCCCAAAAATATATGCATGTCAATTACAAGGATTAGGATGATTGAGTGTTGGTAGTTCTATGGGTATATTGCATAACCTAAAAGAAACTAAAAAAGGCTACACCATTTCAATTAGTGTTTGGCATTGAGGTGATCCTACTGATGGATTTCTCAATACCATCTTTGTGCATCACATGCATTATTCATTTATATGACTAAGAGTCACTAAACATAAGCATGAAGTACTTGGAGTACTTATATGAGATGTGTGCCCAAGAAAATTAGAGCTAATAGATAGAAAAGGCATGCCATAAACTCTAGCATGATAATAATATAAAGAACAAAGTGTTAATAGAAGGAGCATTCATTTTTCTCTATGACTCCAAGTTTATCGGGCACCTGAAAAAGCTATAGATAAGGTGGATGGGCCCCTATATCATCCACCACATATTGGAGATAGGCACATATAAGTTATACACATTGACTAGTGAATTCATCCCTTTACATTTTAATATAAATCAGTTAAATCCATATTGGCAATAAGATGGCACTTAAACCATGAGAATATTAACTTCTTGGTCACTAGTTAGTTTGAGTTGAGATTACCAAAATAAAATTTGATGTAAGCCATATAGTTTTGTTGTGTTTTACTCTTTAGATAGTAGTGTGAAGAATGTAGAAGTAGTGCTTTGAAGCCCACCAATAAAATCTACTAGCACTTCACTCATAATTCTAGCTGAGTGAGTTGAGCACTTACACTTTCTAAGCACCTGATGCTAGACACCTAAGTTTTGGGTGAGTGAGGATTTATAGTGTTAGACAAAGAAATCAACATAGACCACCATACACCAGATCCTAGATGTAAGGTAATTTCAAGTCCCATGTAGAATTTCATCTATATTTTCACACACAATTCTAACTAGGTGAGTTAAACCCTTGTACATTATAAAAAGATCCTAAGGCTAAACATCTAAGTGGTGGTTATGTGAAACTCACCAAACTTAAGAGGAAGATGAAAAAAATCCATGTACATAAGATATATATTATAGGGCCTTAGAGGTCTAAGGAGGAACTACTCTATCACTTTTGTGTATAATGTCAATTAGGTGAGTCAGACCCATTTTCTTTTTATGCACCTAGGGGTAGAAACCTAATTTTTTGGGTGAAAGGAGGTTGTCAGACATATATGTAATAGGATCCAAATGAAGTTTCATAACATGATCATGTGCAAGAGAGAAAGTGAAGATACACAATATGATCATGTGTAAGAGAACTAAAAAATGAGAATCAAGCACTAGAGGGCTACTGCAAGGGATTTATATGGGTTAGGATAAGCCAAGCCAAGATGAAGCATAAGAAATTGACTAAAATAGATTAGCATATTTGAAATAGAAGCATATTAAGAATAAAATATGGAACTGAGGAGGATGAATTGCATGCATGTGAGGCACTGCGCCCAGGTTACCATATTGAAGGTGAAGGTCATGCTAAGAGAATAAAGCATAAAAGGGGAATTATCATAGATATTTGATATCCACATAGATTTATGTGGGAAGTGGCAATTTGAACCATAAGTCACTTCTTGGAAATATTTTTAAGATCATTTAATGAGGTGAAGATGGAGGCACATAGATCCACATTAAATGAGTTGGTGGCAAAGGATTTTTGTGTATTTCATTATAATTTACATAGTTCAAGTAATCTAAACACTACCATGCCATTAAAAAACTTACATTAAATATGGTAGATGGAAGTAGGGTATAAAATTTCATGTGGTAGATTGGTTTTAGTTATAAACTTTGTTTGAACTTGAGACATTGAGGAAACTAGAATGGACTAGTGAACCAGAGAGCCAAAGCACATAAACCCTATTAGAGAAAGAACTTGAGAACCTAAAGTGAATGGTTATGGAGTAGGAGAAATTTCACTTACATTGAGATTGGTGTAGAGAGGTGTGGGAAGAGATTTCTATAGGATGAAGTCAGTGGAAATGTGAGTTTCCACTGAAGCCACCATTAACATCGCATGAAGGTCAAAGCTGAAGGTATAGTCATAGATCTTAGAACTATGAAGCACCGTTAACAATTCAAGGTTTCATTAGACCTAACCTATTATCCTTTGACAATATCAAGTTTAGGATGGGTAATAAGTGGAAGGGATCAAGTCTAAAACAAAAAGATCCAAAGTAGGTGCACATAATGGCAGAAGAGGCTACTATAATAATAATAATAATAATAATAATAATAATAATAATAATAATAATAATAATAATAATAATGCCACTAGTAGAAGGGGTCAACATCTCATAAGTTGACACTAAGGAGATTAAAAATATGTATTATCAAGTGATGCAATTTCCCCAAAAAGTATTATTAGGGTAAAATTGGCATTCTTTTGTGCACACCTACTAACTAAAGGAGTATAACCATCATGCCTTTAGACATGTACAAGACCTAACATCATATTGGATGGTTGATATAGTGATCTGTAAACTCCACTGATAAACTCTAAGTGAAATTTTAAAAGTATGGATTATAAATTTCTAAACTTATAAGATTTTGGAATGATTAAATCTGATTAAAATCTGATCCAAATTATGTTTCAAAACTAAAATAAAGGTGAATTAATAGATCACATCAAATATCTAGTGAAATCATCAAATTTTTCAAATTTGTTATTTTATCCAATTTCCCGTAAATGATAAATTCATTAAATTTTTCATTTTGATTAAAAATTTGAATTTATAATCTGAATAATAACTGAAACTAAAATGCAAAAATGAATCAAAAGATTAAAACATAGAAATTATTTATGGGGTTCAGAATTCCTACGTCCCTAGGTTCGTATCAAACCAATCCATTAATTGTTGCTAAATTTGCAAGCCAAAATAATACTTACAAACAAAAAAGGATCATATCTCTATACAATAATAATGATCAATCCTTTGAAAGACCTTAGCTGACTCAGCACATCCTTCACCTTCTTGAATCTCACGCAGAGGCTTCCCCAAATCAAAATTGGAAACTTATATAGCTCAAAATGGCATAAATATTTCTCAAAAATGGGAAAATTAATATACTTCATAGAGCATATCAGAATTATAAACAACTTTGTAGTTTACTCTGAGCTCTGATTCATCATCTAAGGGCTCCAAAATGACCAAATATTGTAAGCGGGTCTATATTCTCCAATACACAATCAGCCAAAAGCTTACCTTTAAGTACAAATTCATGACTTAAATAACACTTCAACCCTTGTAGCACAAGCATTCAAGGCCTATCTATTTTTCATGGGAGGTTGGTGGTTCAAGTCTTTAGCCTTCTTTCAAGCGCTTGACTTATCCATTTGTCCCACATGTATGGGTGAAGAGGATTTAACAAGGCTTAAAATAGCCTTGGTCTACCATTTCTATCATGGGTTTATCCCACATGCATTGATTGTGGATAGGATAAGGCTTTAACAAGCCTTTATCTACCCATTTCTCTCGTGGATTCAGCCACATGGCTCCTTTTTCTTGGGCTTGGGCTCGGGCTTATCTTTGAACACTTGCCTCAAGACTTGCCATACATCCCCATGACTTGGCCTTCAATCTTGAGCTTTGACTCAGCATTCTCCCATGTGGTGTATGGGGCTTACTTGTTATTATTACCGAGTAATAATTACAATTTTTTTTAAAAACAATTATCCCTCTTTTTGTGGGATTTTTATGGACTTGTAAATATAAATCTACGGACTTGTAAATGCAAATCTACAGACTTATAAATACATTACAATATTTTCTATAGGCTTTGTGATTTAAAATCTATAGACTTACATTGACTACCATGTGTCACCCACTAATTGGTCCACTTGGCATGTCCACATTGCACCACGTCATCTTGTGACACCACATTTTCCCCTATCGAACCAAAACTTTAATGGCTTATAACTTGAGCATATGGTGTTCATTTTGCAAACCATGAAAAGCATCAAAAATCTCTTGATGAGCTCTATCTTGTGAAATTGGTTTCATCACAACTTGAAAACTTTTTCCAAACTGAACTCTGGATCATATAGGGAATAACACAAAGCAAGGCACATTGTTGTTTGATGTCTCTATTCAAGATAGGTTGATGACCATTAGTGTAACTCAGCTTTATGAGTTACCATACTATGGAAATTCATAAGAACTTGTTCAATTCCTTATTTCATGAGTCCTTAGAGACTGTATATACTTTGTGAGGAAGATCATGAGGGTATCAATGTACCTCACAAGAAGGATAACCAGGATCCAAATATTAGAAAAGATATCCATGAAATGATGAGTGATGATGAAGAGGTAGAGTGCATGGTGAAGATCCTAAGTTATTAAAAAGGGGATTCATATTCCCCATAAATTACTATAAGGACCCCAACATGAGGGTGGCAACACTCCTCATAAGCTCAAAATGTTACCCTAGTGGTTGATGGACCAACGTCACAAAATATTACCTCTATGTTGCTTATCATATGGCACAAGGCATAAAATTTAATTTTGACAAATTTATTTCTAAGAAGTTTGTGAATTATGCATTAGAGTTATAAACAACAAAGGGGATCTTCATTTGGGGGTCTATTTTAATTTTTATGGTCATGGAATAAATTGGGATACTAAATGGGGATGAGGACAATCTCTAGATTTTTCTAGAACATAATGACTCTTTGATGTATAAATGCAAAGACTTCAATTTCCCCAATTCCTTTAATAAAAATTATAATACTTGAGTGATAGGGTGGTGTAATAATTATACATAGGCATTTAGGATCAAGTGGTGCATCCCCCAAGAGTTCACTAAGAGAATGTATAGGATGGCAACCTTTGTCATTATGCAACATTTTTGCAAAGTCCACTTGACATTGGTCAATGGTAACAAGTCTAATTAGTTGAAGATCCCATACACTTTTTTATCTAAGTATTTCAAGGATGCACTCAAAAGTATCTCTAATACACAATCATTAGATATTATAGTGAGGTAAATATAAATGGAAAGGAACAAGCTATAGTGTTATTTTATGCACCTAGATGGAAAAATGAGAAGGGATGAAGAGGATGATTCAAATCACACTAACATCCACCCTCTTCAAGAAGTAACCATAATAAAGCACATACCTAGGTTATATTATGATATGAATCCAAAGAGGAATGACCCTAGTACTGAGCATACCAATGACCTCCCCATTAGGATTGATGATGAAGGAACATCAACACCAATTGAAAAGAAGAAGTCTCCTAAGAAGAAGAAAGGGGAGACACTTGAGGAGATAGAGGAGCACATCAAGTTTAAAATCACCTCAAGAAATGAAGCCTCTCTATGAGCCCCTATAAAGATTCATGTGAAGTTCACACCAAAGACTTCTCCTATCTTAAAGGAGAAGCAAAAGATGCAAAAAATTTCATCTGCAATGCCCACCATCACCTTGGTAGACATAGAGGTGCAACCAGAGATGGAAGAGGTAGAGCTGAGAAAGGATGTGTATATTGTGCCCAAATGAGACTCTTCATTTAGTGATTAAACTCCCCTAATACCCCAAAATGAAGAGGCAAGGTAAGAATAAGCATGGATGAAGCTTGGCCTTGGTGATGTGGACATTTAAAAGGTATGGGACCTACACAAGAGAAAAAGAGAAATGAGGAAGGTCAATAGAATGGAGGAAGGGATTGAGAGAACTAAGGCCCAAAATCACACAATATAAGTATAAATAAAGGATGAGCCTATCATGGTGTAAATACATGAGGCTTTCCAAGGTAGCACTTTTTCCATGATTAGATAAGTAGGACCATAAGCACACCAGTCAAAGAACCTAGAATGCAGCCTCCACAAGATGAAGATGATTTGAGGTGAAAATTAAATAGCATGGGCCTTGATCAAAATCATATTGAATCGATACTAGAGTTTCATCACAAAAGAGAGGCCATGAGGGCCAAAGGCATGACCAAATAAAAATTTGACAAAATTATGGCCAAGGAGATCAAGGTCAAGGAAGAGAGAACCACCATAATCATGAAGATGAGGAAGGTGGAAATAAAGAAGGTCTAGGATGATAAGGACAAAAAGATGAGAGAAGTGAAGCGGGTTATCAAAAGCACATACACATTAAAGACAAAGTAGTAGAGGCACCTAACACCCACACTAGACAAGTAGAGCAAGCTATAGAACAGGCGCACCCTAGTACTAAAGGGATGCCTATAGATAAATAAGGTGATGATGTCACCTTAAAAGAACACATGGAAAATATAAGGAAAAAATAGGCTGCTATCCAGAAGGAACCTAAGGAGATTCTTGCCCAAGAGCTATAAGAAGAAGAAGTGGATGAGTGGGAAAAGTCTGAAGAAGAACTCCTATAAGAAATAAAATATGAAGAAGGCACCAAATAAGGAAACAACGCCAAAAAATAGGAGTAGGCATAGATAAAAATGGATGTTGAAAAAGAGGAATTTGAGCTAAGCTATTAGGAAAAGGTGTAGATGGGGTATACCCAATATGAGGATTTATACATGTTAGATTACATGCCCTCTAGTGCTCAAACAATATTGACATGTCATAAAGTTTCCTTTGAACTTGATTACTATACGGATGAGCCTCACTTTGAGGTGTCATTGAAAACAATCTAAAATGTTGAAGAACTAGAGGAGGGGCATGACTACCAACTTATCAATCCCTGGGGATATGAACCTAGTAAGTTCAGCTAGCACCCTCGTTAAAATGACCTTTTAGGTAGTGCACACGAACATTTTTAATGATGTTCATGACAAAAAATGGAAGGGTATATTGCTTAAGGTAGAGGAAGAACTTAATTCCATAAATCTCAAGCTCTAGTAGTTTATCAAGTGCATAGAAGAAGTATAGCCATCCCTTTTGGATGTTGTTAACACTTCTAATTTTTTAGAGGTTGATAAGGTATGTGAACTAGTAGAAAAAATCTCCCTTGGATGAATTGAATACTAGAAGAGGAAGAATACCCCTGTGAATCCATCAAAAAAGATCTCAATAATAAGCTCAATGAGGTAAAAGACCTATTTCCAAGACTAGAATAGTGCATAGATGATAACGATGTTATTTTCTATAACTTCTCCACCTAGGCATTAGTTATGAATGTATGCCTCTAAAAAGTGAAAGGGGAGAAGGATGTATTGATGAAGTAAGCATTCACTAGCAACAGGGCTAAGTGCATGTAAATTATGGTACAAGTCAACACTTTGAACACCCAATTGAAGACCTAGGATCAAGACCTAGAAGAACTCTTTTGTGCCTTTTAGATAAATGTGAGAGAGCAAGGAGCCATCATAGATTCTAGGGTCTAAAAAGTGAAGGAAAGGATATATGTCTTTAGCAAATAACTAGACAACACTAACTTGCTAATGATAAGGGTTAACTCTACAGAGATTGATGGTGCTATTGAAGAAATCAATCTCATAATCTAAGGATTCAATGACTTCAAGGTAGAACTAAAATAGAGTACACCTAAATTTTGTGTAGCTAAGGTGTTGAAAGGATAGTCTGAAGGTGGACTAACATTTTTACATGGGGTAATATTGGGCCCCTTTTCATGATAAGTAGTGTATATATGTAAACTCAACAAACACCTAAGCATGAGGCAATCATGGAGGATGATTTCTATTTTATCTTCTAGCAATGTTAGATAATAACTCCCTTTTGAATCAAGTAACATTGGGAATTAGGCACATGGGATAGTTACCATCCATTAAAGACAATCAACTCCTTTTCAATCAAGGAGCATTAGGAAGCATGTGCATAAGATTGTGATTGGGCATTAAAAATAAGGCATAGTGGAGATGGTAGGATGTGTACCTCTAATACTAGCTCAGTGATTAGTGTGATCCATTCCCCATGATCCTAGGACACTCTAAATCCTATAAAAGGAAGCCAAGTTCAATTGAAGAAGAGAGATAAACTAGATTAGTGAAGCTCTTAAAAATTACTTTTATATGAGTGTCATTAGGCTTTAAAACTTAGCTCGAGATGCTTTTTGATACTCCCCTTTGTAATTCCCAAGCTCAATTATGAGCTTCGGCCTTTAGTAGTTCATGTTGAGAATTTTCTCAAGATATATTAAATATACATGAATTATTATTGAATTCCATTAATAAAGAACACTATTTGAATGTTCATTGATTGCATTCTTTATTCTATCAAATGTATGGTTGATTTATCATAATTTTCTAACTTGACTCATTCATGATGGACCTATGTTAGAAATGAACCCTACACCCATGATAGGAAATGTGTTAAGTGTGGTTAAGACCTTGTGCCCCAAATGATACCCATGATTAAGTGCAATACCATGCCTGAGTTTACTAACCAAATAACCAGTTGGATCTCAAGTGCTTAAATGTCATTGACCCTATGAAACTTGAGGCTTACACCCATGCATGCACAACCATCATTTCACTAACCCAATCCCTTTAAGAATAAATTTGTGACATGGCACAACTAGCCCAACATAAACCTTGATCCCTTCTTTGATACACTTTGGGTGAGAACATAAGGCTTGCACTTTATGTATATTGATGCCAGCATAGTCAAGTTATAAATGTTGAGTGCCATAAGATTATTCAGGGTCTACACCCCATCAAAACAAGCCTAAAGCTGACCTAGATAGCTAGGTAAGCGCATGACTAGGATGATGACCAAAAATCCTACCTTTATATAACACCCCATCTTTTAGCAAGACTAAAAGACTAAAAGCCACTATTATATAATCTTATACTAAAGAACATGTATCATGACAAAGGGATACTCCCACCATGGTTAGGACAATATATAGTCCTTTAAACCCCTAATATCCTCAAGTTTTAGGTGTAAGGGCTTATCCTAATCAAAAAGTTCCTACTATAGGTAATATTCAAATAGCCAATCCAAAATATTAATGTTCAAAGTCAAAAGCAACTTCCCTACCAATACCTCAAAGGATTAAAAAACCTAGTCAAGATCCATTAAAGGGTCTTATTTTAATATCTTTGATCAATTTCTCCAAACCTCCCTTATCACTCTACCACCCATGAAACTTGTTAACCCTCATATTAAAAAATTAGTGTGGTATCAAAAAAATATAAAATGTGTGTATCATTGAATAACAGTTCATGATACAAAAAGTTGTAATGCACTAAACTTTTTGGTCTAGAACTTATTATAAGAATATGATATTTTAATGGAATAATTAGATTTTGATAATCCCCATAGTAAAACTAACAGGGTTACATCCATCTAAAGAAGTATTATACTACTAATAATATCAAAATGAGATTTAAAAGAAGACAAAAGCTCTAGTAGAGCTCAATATCAACCCCTCCTAAACCCTCTCTATATGGATGAGTTTAAAAACACAAGAAATCCACATTTATTTTAGATAGATGTAATCCACATAGTTATTTAAATCCAAAACCAATGTCATAATATCCACAATCATGATAAAGCCAAAGTGACTATTACAAAAGCACCAGCTCTTACCATAAATAGTCCTATAACACCCACTTTGAAATGTAATTTTTTTATTTTAAGGAAAATGTAAATCAATAATGCTTCAAAATTAATAGAGATATATATTATAAAATGGCTCCATTAGCTCTTGATCAAGATGTCTTTACATGAACTTGTCCAAACTCTCTACAACATCATGAGGCTATGATAGAAGCCTTGCAGGCCATAGAGATATAAGTTGATGAACCTCAGCCTCTATCAACTTTCATCATATCACTTCAAAAGTCATTATCCATAACATTCCATGATTAAAAAATATCACTTTTATAACTTGATGACAAGGATCCCCCACTATTTATCACTTCCCAAATTGATCAAACTTGAATCAAATGAGTAATGATTGATAATGGTGAAAGTATAAATATCATCTCCTATCATTAATTTAAGCAACTACAGTCACCTAAAACTATTGTATCTCAATCCCTAGTTATTTTATGATCATTCAATAATACTATTGGCCCTACATTAGGAATGATCATTCTTCACATCCAAGTAGTAGTGCATGTTCTACCCAAATTATTTTACATAATAAAAGATAATTTTCAATATAACATCCTATTATGGCATCCTTGGAAACATTTTATCCACTAAACCTTATACTGATGTATTAAATTCAAACATGAACGTAAATAAACAATGTCTCGACTGATTCCCATCCATTTAAAACTTGCAATCTCACCTTTTAATTAAACAACATTTTAATTATATTATAAAACACTACCCATTCACCATCAAATGAGGCATTATCTAGTATGATAATTCTTGCATCATGAATTGGTAAAGAGTCCATTGAATCCATGTTTTATTAGTTATCAATTAGAGAGTATCAATTATTGACACTCAATACTCTCCCCACTCCCCAATAATATGGGCATCTAGATAATAGCATGCATATTATCCAAATTTAGGAGAAATTGTTTCCTTTGGTCCACCTTTCCTTTTCACCCATTTGATCTATGGGGGAATTTATTATCCTTCTTCAAGCCTTTTTAACCAAACCCATGCTAAACCATTTACATCAAACTTTTCATTCTTGGATAAACCCCACTTTGTAAAGACATACCTAAAATGGTGTGCTTGGAAGGGTTTTGGCATAAGATGCTATGAAGAATGCCCACACAAAATTATATTAGGAGATTTTAGGAAACCCCACAAAAATCACAACCTTGGTTGTAACAAAAATCCCAAAACTACCCCAAAAGTTACTCTTCTACCTATCCTTGAAGAGGTCATGCCATTGTCAGCATATATCACCCCTTCTTTAACATATAATGTCATATCCATTCCCCCAAAAAAAAATTTAGTCCTTGCCATTATCATAGAACCTCTCATCTATAACCATGATGAGGAGCTCAAAACCATCCCTCTATCTTACCTAAAAATGATAGGGTAGGAATTTATCACTATCCCTATTCTTTAGTGCTAAGATGATGAATTGATTTTAACTCATTTAGGTATGGATAAATCCCATCTACATAAATCCCTTCCATCTAAAAGCTCTAGTCTATTAGGTTACCATTGAAATTAACATAGGATCTCATGAGACTCCACCAATAGTTAAGGTCAATAGATCCTTAGATCCTCAAGAGCACCAAGATTTCACTATGTTTTTGATAGATCATAGTTAGGCATTCACTTGGTCCTATAGTGACATGCATGGTATCGACCCTACTATTATTATCCATAACATTATCATATTGTCTGATGCCAAACCTATAAATCAAAAGCTTTAAAAAATTCAACCTCGTATTACACTCTTAGTCAGGGAAGAGTTACAACATATCTTATCCATTAACTTTACCCAATTTATTGATTACCCTTAATGGGTATCTATTATCATCCATATCATAAATCCCATAGGGGGACTATACCTTTGTACTAACTTTTGTGACCTTAATTTTGCTTATCTTAAGGATGATTTACCTCTCCCTAATATTGACCAATTAGTGGATTTAACAACCAGGCATGAAATGTTGTCACTTATGGATGGTTTCTTTGGATATAATTAAATCCTTATCATACTAAAATACTAGCATAAGACTTAATGTATTACTCCTTGGGGGACCTTCTGCTATTGAGATATGCATTTTGGCCTAAAGATTATAAGATCCACCTATTAAAGAGTCATGACTTATATCTTCCATGATATCACCCATAAAATTGTTGAATATTATGTGGATGATCTATTTCATAAGTTAAAATTATGAAAATATCATCTTTCAATCCTAAAGGTAATCTTCACTCGCATAATCTAGTTTTATGTCCATCTAAATTTCATGAAATAACTTTTAAGATTATTGACAAGTAAGCTTTTAGGCTTTATCATCTCTATTCAAGGGATAGAAGTTGACCCTACTAAGATCAAATCCATTTTATAAATTCCACCCCCATCTAATCTTAATCAAATCCATAGTTTATAAGGTAAATTTTAATTTATTCATCATTTTATCTCCTAGTTATCTGATTGATGTCAACCACTCCATCACCTCCTAAGGAAAGATATTTGTTTTAATTGGGACTCTAGTTATCAAGAGGCCTTTTATTCTCTTAAAATATACATTATTTCACCACTAGTTATCATTCCCCCAATGGAAGGGTGACCCTTATTCTTGTATATTTCCACTATGGATCATGCCTTAGGAGCCATACTTGCCCATCATGTTGAACAACATAAAGATTAGTTAGTTTACTATGAGACACATTATTCTCACATAGAAAATTTATGCCTAGCTTTGGTCTTTGTAGCTTCTAAGCTTTGACATTATCTACTCAATCACAAAATCTATGTGGGCATGAACATTGATCCCCTTAAATTTATACACTCAAAGCCTTATCAGAATTAGTGAATAGCCAAATGGCTTATGCTTTTGGAATAATTTAATCTTGAATTTATCCATAAAATTTTATCTAAAGGTGAAATCATTATTAATCAACTTGCTAAAGTACCTCTTACTGATAATCAACTACTTAATTATGAATTCTAAGATGCATCCATAGCCTTCACATGTTAATTAGGTCATAAATATCAAATGCCTCTATTATTTTATAGATCTATATGTGATCTTGGTCTGGGAGATAGAATTATCCTAATACCTCCTAGGGGACACCTATACCTTTATCTTTTAAGATTGATTTTGACTACACTAATAACATGGTAGAATGTGAGGATTTAATCATATGTATCCAAACCTCTTTAGCCTTGGGTATTAAAAAACATTATATCTATGGTGATTCCTAGCTTGTGGTCAATTAGATTAAGGGCATATATCAATTTAAAAATGATACCTTTCAAAAGTATAAGACCTTGGTTAATCACTTACAATCTAATTTAAAGCCTTATGTTATCCAAGCCACTCTTCAATCAACTAACAAGTTTTAAGATATCATGGATTCTTTGCCCTTGTTTATCCCATCTTCAACTCAAGAATATAAGTTATTTTTCCTTATCCATAAGTTTAATCAACCTTATTTTACCAAAAATGATCTTCCTTCCATCCATAATGTGGAGGAAAATCCATTAGATCTATGGCATGTGTACATATTTGATTTCTTATCAAGGGGGATTATTCCTCCAAAACTATCTAAAAATATAAAATGATCCTTCTAGAATCATATCACATGTTTTGTCATACTAAGGGGTGTTCTTTATAAGCAAGGTTTTAATAGCATCCTTATTCAATGTCTCCACAATCATGAAGCTACCTTCACTATCAAAGAAGCTCACGATGGGTCATGTGGTGGACATTTTAGTGAAAACACCATTGATAAAAGACTCTTATTATTGGGTTATTATTTGCCTACTTTAAATCAAGATTTTTGTGAGTACATTAAGAAATTCATAAATTGTCAATAGCATGCCAACCTATCACATAACCCTGGTCAAACATTATAAGTAGTACAAGAATTTTGGCCTTTTCACCAGTGGGGGCTCAATCTTATAGGTCAAATTAATCCTAAATCTTCCCATCATCACAAATTTATCATTACCACCACTAAGTATTTTACTAAGTGGGTGGAGGTTATCCCTCATATCTTGACCAAAGAAAATAAAATTATTGAGTTCATTATTCAACATATTATTTGTCACTTTGGTGTTTCTCATAAGATCATCACAAATAATGGAAAATATTTTAAAAGAAAAAAGCTTCAAGATCTCTATGATTATTTTATCCTTAAGCTATGTTTTTCCTCACATTACAGGTTAAGGCATCCAATAAAACCTTGTTAAAATCCTAACCAAAGTTATTAATAAAGTAGGAAAGAACTAGCATCTTCATGTTCTTTTTGCCTTATGGGATTATTAAACTAGTATTCGAACCCCTATTGGTGATACTCCTTTATATTTAGTATATGGTATCAAATATATACTTCTTCTTGAGGTTTAGATTCCTTCCCTTCACATCTTACTGCAATATATCATTGCTAATAATGACTTCCTTTAGGAATGATTAGCCTAGCTCAAACTCTTGGATGAGAATCAATCAACTACCCTTGACCATCTCCATGTCTATTAGGAATGAATAAATTATAATTATAATAAACATCTAAAAGTACATGAATTTAATATTTGTGACCTTGTCTTAAAAGAGAATCAACATGTCACTAATATGGAAAAAAGCAAATGGGGAAAATTTTCTCCAAATTAGCTCATACCATATATTATCACCCATAAATATGGATCTGGGGCTTATCACTTGGCCTCTCTAGATGTAAAATTGGATTGATATCCTCTTAATGCATTACATTTGTATCCTTTCCACTATTAATAAGTCTTAATCACCTTGGTATACTTAAATTTCTTTTATTTTATTTTGATTCGATAAAACTATATCCTTTTTTTTTTTTACCAAATAATTATATATAGATACTTGGTTATCTCACAACATCACCCATTTTAACCTTGAATATGAATTCCCCATCTCTATTTATATCATGCTTTGAATGGATATGATTTTTCTATAATGAGAAGGAACTCCAAATAAATTATTTCTTGAAATCCCTCCTTATCACTAATTCATTTTGAGAATAAGAATATTATCTTGTGAAACAAATCTTAGGGAAATTATTTGATTCCTAAAGCCAATCCATAAATAAATAATAACATTGGAATACAAAGAAAATAAAAGTATCTACAAAACAAGAAATATAATATATTGATCCCTCAAAGGACAACTATGAAATCTAAATAATCTACTATATATATATATATATATATATATATATATATATATATATATATATATATATATATATAATGTATATATATATATATGTATATATATATACATACATATATATATATATATATACATACATACATATATATATATATATGTATGTATGTATATATATATATGTATGTATGTATATATATATATGTATGTATATATATATACATATATATATATATATATATATATATACACACATTATATATATATATATATACATATACATATATATATACACACACACACATATATATAGTAGATTAGAGAGAGAGAGAGAGAGAAGAGCAGGCTTCTCCCTTGAAGGATAATTGCTTTAAAAAACATCTCTTAAAATATATAACACTCCCTTAAAAGATGGATATCATGCATAAAATATCCCAAGAATGCTTCTTTCATTGATCGACTTTCTTTAATTTAGTAAACTTATCATATTTATCGGTCTACATGGATTGACAAAGAAGGATTCTAGATTTGACCTTATTTTTGGGTATGCAAGATGAAAATATCTTCTTAAAAGAATCTACTTTCTATCAAATCAAGTCCTTATACATTTCAATCTCAAAACCAATAAGATCCTAAACCTAGTTGACTTAAGGTTATTAGGATATCTATTAATATTTAGTTAAGGATGCACATTCATCCATTTCAAGTAGTTTTCTTGGGTTGTGATATGATCCAATAACAATCAATAAGACCCTTTATAAATCACATTTGTGCTAAAAACAAATTTACTACATATATCAAAGAATATCCTAATCTAGTAGTCCAAAATATATAAATCTCATAACATGAAATTTTTAGTCTATAATTCTATCCATAGTAATCATAATCCATATTTTTTTTCATAATCGATAATATAATCTAATAAATAATCTAATTCACATCCATAAATAACATAATAATGATTTATAAGTATTTTTTTACATTCCATAAAGTTTTATATCCATAATCCATCATCACATAGCATAAAATCTATAATCAATAATCAATAATATAATGTACATCCATAATCTATAAACATTTTTACATAAGAACCCATAATCCATAACTTAATTAAATCCATAATAACATAATCTAAATCACATTCATAACAATTTAATCATGAACAATTTAATATAATAGCATCACATAAGTCCATACATCAAATAATCCAAATCATATCCATAATAATATAATCATGGTCCATAAACATTTTAAAATTTTATAATAGTTTTATCCATCAAATCCATAATCTAAACCCATAAAAATATCATATAAAATTGATAAATCCATAACCAAATAGTCTAATGCACATCCATAATAACCATAACTCATAAACATTTTAATATAAATCCATAACATGTAACAACCATAATCTATCATATCATTTCATAATCTCAATCCATAATCACATAATCTAAATATAAACATCCATGATAACATAATCCATACACATCCATAATCCACCAATAAAATATTTACAAAAATCATGAATCTATATATATAAAATGATCAAAGTATACATCACAAATATCCATATACAAGTATGTGGCTCTCTAGCTAATAAATATAACAATATGTGAGCTACTATGTAAAATGAATCCTACTCAAATGAATACTCCATAGAGCTCCACCACCACCTCTTCTCTCAAATCCTCCCTTATCTCCATCCCTCCTATAATCCCTCATATGGGATACACTACCTATACTAGTTGCCCCATTGTGTGTCTTCCTGGAGGATCTACCTTATGTGGTTAAATGGGTAGCATAACATGGAATATCTAGATGAAATTCTAGAATTATATGATCATAGTATCACATCTCCATTTCTAACTCCTTGTACCTATCAATTCTCACTATACCCACCTAGCCTATGTTGGGCCTAGATACCCCTATAACCATATGTCTTGAAGTTCCTCCATCTCCCCTCCATAAACTATCCCTATTTTTTTTAGTAATCTCACACATCCACTATGAGGTCATGGTTCATATGTAATGAGTCTAAATCCATTCACATTGTATCTAATTTTTTCTATAGTGTGTCTCTCTATATATACATTGTGGTAAGATCCCCTATACTATAAACACCTATCCCTATAAATCCATACACTAGACCCTCAATGTATCTCAATTTTTAATGATCTCTATTATATTAATCTCCTCCTCTCCCCCATACTCTTCCCTCTCCCCCTCATCTCCCATCTCCTCCTTTCCTCCTCCATCCTCCTCAACATCCTCCATCTCCTCAATGAATCCCTCATATTGATTTCATACCACCCTCTCCTTCCTTATAGCCCACTATCTTTCCCACCAAAGCTAAGAATACTAGAGTGCAGCCTACATCCTCCACATATGACCCTACTGCATCCTCCTCTTTAGCCTCTACTAGAACATCTATGGTGTTTGGATATGGGAGTGAAGACTCTATCTCATCCCACTTATATGCATATGGGGCACATGGTATGTCCTTCACCATGATAAACTATCTCCTCACCTACCCAAAATAGATGTACTCCACATACTTTGACCTTCATCATATTAGCCACCTCTCCCTCCATATATATGAGATCTCTACCTCTATACCAAGACACATAATAAATATGAGATAGGTTCTCTAGATAATATCCCCATCTTATAACCACTCTAAGACCCCTCAATACTACTCTAAGTCCTAGAGAATGCCATCTATTAAATCTTGAACCAAATTTTCCTTCCATCACAGGAAGACCATGTTGTAATTAGTCTCATACCACTATTTCTATGGGGTACCAATAAGACACACCACCCTAATATGCTCATATGTCTAGTAATATAAAACTATGATTACATCTAATTCATACCTCCTTGGGGTCCTTGAATCCTAAATATCCTTGTAGACCTATGACAGTAGTATAGATGCCTAGGCAAACACTATTTTATGCTCCAACATATCTATGACAACACCTATCAAGATCCATGGGAACTTGCCTCTTATTCAATATAGGACCATATAACATGAGACTGCTACCGACATCGTAGTTAGAACACCCTTCCCCATTGTATTAGCCTCATATAAGTGCTTGAATACAAAGCTACCAACAATAAATTTTATATCCACAACATCCCCACTATATATGCATGTCATTTTTACTTCATGATCCCACTTATCCATAGGTATTATATCTACTCCCTATATAAGAAGTCATATAATCCTATATATGTCCTCCTCAATAATCATCATCTCCCCTATGGGTAGCCAAAATGTCCCAATCATCACATCCCATCACTTCAGTAATACAACCATCAAGCTTGCATCTTGATGAATGTGTAGCTGGTAGCATACTCCTCTTATGCCTATGGCCTCTAGGTGTGACTAGTTATCATCACTAAGCTAGTCCCATAATTACTTTAGTAGAGGCAGTAATTGATCCTACATCTATAGTATCATATGTGCCTATTACCAAAATCCCCTATAAACCTTAGCCTTAGTAAAAATCTACTTATTATAACCCTAGACTCTAATCTAGCCCTTCACTTTTTTTTGTGAATCAGTGTTGATCAATTATAGATTGATGCCATTCCATATAGATCAGCACTATTTTTAGGTGAAATAATGTCGATTCATAGTGAATCATCACTGATTCATGGGAATCAACATCAATTCTCTAGAACCCTACTACCCTAGTCTTGACATCCATCCTAATCCTAAAAATCAAAAAACCCAAAAAAATACAAAAAAAATTAACAAATAATAGGGCTTACCTCATCCTATGATCATCATCATCATCTCAAACCATTATCACTAGACTCTATTTTATCTCATGTCATAATCATCATTTGAAATCTCACTTGTAATTTCATTTTCACAAAATAGAAAATGATCCCTTTCCACATCAGATTTGATTATATACCTAGCTTTGGATTGATGCCAATATATTTTGGATGGGTGTCAATTTTTTTGATTGACAATAATTTATTCTAGATCAGTACCAATTTTCCTCTTTTTTCACTACTTATAGTTTATACACATCCAAGCTTGCTCCATATCCTCATCCTAGTATCTTCCCACACCTACCCTATTCTTTATCCTATACCATTTTAGGTTGGTAGATTTAGACCCCTTGTTAGTCCCACAACCTACGTAAAGCAATTACTCTTTTGGTTATCTCCCTCAATGTATCCCAAGAGTGCATTTTTTCTTGATAATAACTATCTATAGGTAGAGATCACACTATATATCACACCAGATGCTTTGATTATCTAAATCATATCACTTATTCTCTATTTTTACCTTTTTTTAAGCCCAGCTATTCGCAGTCATGGAATTTTATTATGGGACTTACCTCTAGGCATTTCTTCTAGTATTACCTTACATTCTATCATTTTATAACATATACTTTAGGTTATATATCCATATTTTTTGATTTCATTTGTTATCTGCCCATCCTATTCACTATTCCATTTTTCAAACCCATCACCCTCTCCTTATCATACATCATCTCCTAGTTTGAGATGGGATACCTCCTCACATAAACCTGGGGTATTTGACTTCTTTTAGTTTTGTCTTGCAACACGTATTCCATACTACTCCATAAAAAGGGGAAAATGTAGACACTATAATTTCATATACTAAACACAATTTATTAGGTTTTATAGTCCCTTATTATTATTATAATATCTTAAATATTCCTATCCTAAAGTTTATTTTATTTACCATTATCCACTTGATAATTTGTATATACAAAATACTTTTGTACCTCCCTAACCACCTAAATCTATTAACAACCTAGGGAATCCTAACACTTTAACCACTTTACCCATGTATAACCCCATCCCCAACAACCTCACACTCATAAATACAAATGTACCCATGGTTAAAACTCACCAACATAGATAAAATCTTCAACTATTAAATTGGGTAAATCATTTCCGATTCTTCCCCAATCAGTGCCAATTATTTAGATTAGCATCAATCCATTTATACCTAGCCAATCCTATGGCTTAGGGTAAATAAACTCTAAATATTGAAACACTAATTGAATTTTTAGAGAACTAATGAGACCTTATATCAATCTACTAAAATTCTACTATGTATAATATGCATCCATCATCTTGATCCTAAGGGACTACTTTCATTTCTAGGAAGGAATTCATTCTACTTACAACCAGGTTCAAGGTAATAAGTTGTATTAATCTCTCATTAATTTCATTGTTTTTATATGATTATCCAACCCTTAGAATACAACCTTTATCCCTATGTGTCTTTTTATTATCCTTTATCATCTTTTAAAGTCTTTATTTTAATTAAGTACAATTTCAAATAGAATCGATGTTGATTCATTTTGAATTGGCATTAATTTTATAGAATTGACACTGATTCTATATGATCAACATTAATCCACTATACTTATCACACAACATAAATAGTGAGTTGACATCCACTTGAGGAATCTCACAACTTCCTAAGACTGGTTCCTAACTAGGAAGATCATATATTTATCTATTGATCTATTTTTTTCCATGTTTTTTTTGTGTGCAAGTTATTCTTCTAAGACAAAAATAAGCTCCTTCAGTCACTAGATTCAAGTATTGAAAAACCATCTTCATGTCTCTAAGTATTCAACATAAACTTGATTTTCATTGAGTTTTTAGTAAGTTAATTAAATTAAATAAAAAATGAAAAACTACTATAATATTTTGTACCAATCTTAAGCATATTTTGAGAGAATTTTAGCTAATAGTTTGGTAGTGACAAAGGTATCAAGCTCAACCCAATATTTATAAAGGTTATCAAATGTTTTTCAATGCAAGTTAGGATCATTACATCCATTATGGGTGATGATGGGCATGATACCTCCTATGTTAATGTTATAAATTTGAGGTACTAGAGTTTTATTTTGTAATTGTTTGATGGTTTTATTGATGAGTGTCATTTACGGTATAAGGTTACCATGGGAATCCCTAAGGGGGGTAGGGGTCATTAGGATTTTTCAATCCCATAAAACTTGGTGAGGTTGGTTTTTGAGATGTGTGAGATGATTTTACATTTGCATCACCTAATTTACATTATTGGTTTGAAAAGTATGCATTTAGTTAAGTGTTTGTAAGAGAAGTTATTTAGTTTGAGTAACATTTTTACTAGTGGATGCAACATGTGATGCATTAGTATAATGGGAGGTATTAGGATCTTGGGATGCACTATGGGTGTGCAATGAGGTAGTATATTGTGTTACACTAGTTGCATGAGTATAATTGGTAGAAAAAGAGGCATTGGTAGTAAAAGAAGCATTGGTATTAAATGAAGCATTGGTATCATGGTCAAAGTTGTGGGTGTTTTGAAGAGGCCCACTATAATTTGAACCTACCATGTTGGTATAAATAATTGGCATGGAGGTTGAAGAAGACATAAAAGATGATGTTATGGTGTGAGAAGGATACATTATAGGGGGCCAAGATTGAGATGTAAAGAAAGGTGACCCCCCAAATCTATGGGAAAAGGTATGGGAGGGTGAATTGGGTTCCACTATATGGGGAAACATCATGAGATTATAGATGGTTTTAGAATATTTTCTTTGATGAGGAGGGTTTTCACTAATATTTAAAGCATTTATGTGGTATATTAAATATCACACTCATATTCTAAATAAAATAAAGGGTTAAGTGTTGAGTAATAATGGGGAGGACCCCACAGTTGGTGGTGTGAGTGGAAACATGAATATTGATTTAATCCATGGTGGGTGCCACAAGATGTGTCTTAGGTAATCTATTGCAGTTGATAAAACTCATCATGATTAATTGATTAAATTCTATATTATCCTCAAGTAGTAATTCATGTTGAATAAGAGAGGTTAAAATTTTGGTAAAAGTGAAGGTCCAATAGTAGGATATAGGGTCTAACTAGTTGGTACTATCTTTTAGGACACTAAATAGAAGAGGATAAAAGAGATATAGTCGAATTGGTTGACTATGTTCTACATATGGTAAATTGAGAGAGTCTAAAAGACATAATCAGATGGGTTAATTATCTGTTAAAGGGAAATAGAATAAGTATATTGTAAGAAAATAGGTTAAATAGAGTGACTATTCTATGGGAAAATAGAGACTGTAAGGGACACAGTCAATTAGAACAACTATGTTTTTAAAAGAGATACACGTTTTGACTATTATGACTATAGAAAATCTAGTTTAATTTTATAGAATATTTGAAATAAATAAAAAATAATTGTGTTGATCTAATCAATCTAATTATGGCACACAACACAACTTTTCACCAATGCTAGTTGATACAAGTTTTACAATACAACATATAATGATTAAAGAGCAAGCATCAAAAATAGAAATGTTATTCTAAGTGGTCATTCTTGAATTTTTTAAATAATAATAATATTTAAAATAAATGTGATAGAGAGTTTTCTATAATAAGGAACTATAAAATCAATATAAGGATGGTTTTAGGTAGTTGGTAATGAAAGGGATACATATTAGTGATGGTACTAGCTTGGTATTAGGGCCTACCCCCTCACTTCACAATATCACAATGATAAGGGTATCAGGTGCTTTACTAATATATACCATTAACCACATATTTATACTTGGATAGAAAACCAATTTAGCTTCCCCCTTGGTTATGAAATCCAATGAGGTAGAATTTGGGTAGAATTTGTTTAATGTTTGTTTATGTTATGTGGTTTAGAAGTGTGAAAAATAAAAAATAGTGTGATGAAATCAATAAATTTAAAACCTCCTATTTAGTTTGTATGAATTACTCTAAAAAATAAAGAAAAAATAAAGAAAATTGAATTAATTACAAACATGATAGGTTAATTCCTTTATTTTGATGAATACAGAGTCAATCTAGGTAACCCTTTATGCAAATAATAAAGAACATAATTGACAGGATTGATGTTATCTATTGAAGCAAGAGATAAAAAACATAGTCAAATAGGTCAATTGAGTCTTATAGATAGCAAATCAAGATATAGAACTATGCCAATCTATTTGAACTATTTCATTATAAGGTTATAGTTTTATAGACTAAAATTTGTTAAAAATAGGACTATAAATAAATTATAGAAATGACTAAGAAGGTAAGAATGAACCTAATAATTTTTGAGATGCTAAAGTTGTTTTTATATTATGTTATTCAGATGATTATTTTTATTATATTAATATAGTTGACTCAGTTTATGGAGTATAAAAACCTACAAAAGATTAAGTGAACCGAGTAGAGCTGATTGATCTAGTTGTTTGTTGTTAAATATGGCCTACATAGAGAGATACATAGTCAATTGTAGTGACTATGTGTTAAACCTGGGCATAGAGTATTAGACTATAATGATATATTCAATATAGTAATTTAAAAATAAAAATATATAATAGATGATAATAAATGAAGGTGTTAATGAAAACCTTTAAGGGTTATTTTCACATTGGGTACACCAGAATGTATACAAGGGAAGGTGAAGATTATCTACAAATAAATCCTTGTTTGGAGAAGATAAATCACACCATCCCTTCTAATTATTGGTACATTTAGATAATTAGGCTCATGACCAATACAGATACACTATACCTAACCAAGGGGTCACTTACCACAATAATATCACTAAAGAGGGTTCCAAAGACTCTAGTCAAATGATACCATGTGATAACCCTAGCTAGGTCCTTTGTTTTCTTATTCATAAGTAAATGATAAAGTAAAGCAAAATATAATCTAGTTTTCATAAAATCATATGGAAAAAAATTAGGGTAATAAAAATGAAATTAAAGTTGCATAGAAGATATATACTCAAGTAAATGTGGAGGAAATAATAATGCATAAAGAGAGAACCATATAAGCTAACAAATGCAAATTTATCTACTTTAACAAGAAGGAACAAGAGTTAGGAATACTTACCTTCAAATATGAACCTATCAATAATCAATATCTCCTTTGGTTACGGTGCTTTAAAATAATTTTTATAGTTTAGAAGTATAATAAATATAGGTAAGATATAGACTACATGACTTATCTTATGCATCCAAAAGACTTCTCCCACAAGACAAGATTCATATCTCCAATTGTTGTATTAAAATCCTAAGAAATGCTCCTTAATTAGAATAGTGGATAATTAGATGAAAAAATAATGATTTAATCCTTGTATCTCTATGAAATGATGAAAAAAATGTGTATATGTAGTTTGATCTAACCCTAAACTCTTCCAAAGTTTTAGCTTACAAAGTCATCCCAATTGACATTGTATATTTAATTAATAAAAATAGTTAGGTTCTATAATGGGTCAGTTGAGGATGACCTAATCCCAAAATGTTATCATAGATTTTAAGTAAAAGGTCATCCTAGACCAAATTTGTTTGATAAAATTTAGAAAGAGCTTTTGTTGTAGGTAGGGCTTGTTTGAGGTGGTAAAGTGTTTGAAGAAGTAAGGGATGTGTCAAATCTTAGGGAAGTGTATATTAGAGGTTTGTGTTGCTTTAAATTTGTGGTATAGGGTAAAATAATATTTATAAACACAATGGTCTTCCCATTCATTTAATGTTGTACCCTTTAAGGCATGCACTCAGAGAAATTGAGACTCGATGGGTTCTTTCAAGAGAGAAAGCATCATTATTTGATAAAGTTTAAAAATATAATGTGAATATTAAAGTGTTTTGATATGAAGAATGGGTTTTACTTTCCCTAATTGTAACCACATTTACAACTTTAGATTTTTTAAGTGTCTCTTGCATTTTGACCTCTTTTAATAGAAATCCCTATTTAAATATATGATGTACCCATTACTCTTTTCTTGACAATATCTTTTCTATTTATTTTTTATTATTTAACTTATTCTCATTTGTAGTTTATTATTTTTTTGCATTGGCCAAATGTATTTTTGAATGGTTTTCATTAGTATTTCTAATATATCCCAAACCTTGATGGTCATTATGATGACATGTGTAAATAGGATGAGTAATGCTTTGGGAATGTTTTCCTAATACTTGACTATGGTAACCAAAGTTTTGTAAATATTTCATTACAAAACCATATTATTTGGAAAACTAAATATCATTATTTAGAGGTAAATTTTTACTCTTTTCTTGATCTAATTTTTTGTTTTGAAACTTTTCTTGCTCTATGTTTAATATTGTTAACTCTTTTATCTGAATTTTTATTTGGTACCCATATTTTTTTTGGTACATGCTCTTTAGGAGAGTTACTCATAACACGAATGGATTTATTGAGTAATGTATCAATTTTAGGATCACCACTATCTTTGAGACATTATATTTTATTTTGTAATAGAAAACAATAATATGTATGTTGCCCATGCATTTTAAGATATACATAGTAGTATTCAAATATATATATAGGATGTGGAGGAGGTATTTTGATCACTTTATTTCAAATCATATCTCTTAGGATTTCACTTGGACTCTTCGTATCCTTTTGGTCACTTGTAGAATCATATTTTTGGATGTATTTTGTTTTAGATTTTCATTTAGATATTAAATCTTGTTTGGCACAACATTAATAAGTGAGGATACAAACACATGATTAACACAACCATGTGTTAGATTTTGGGCACATAGAATCTAATTTAACAATAATGTGATCTTTGAACTAAAGTATTGAATTTTATTTTGTAACTCTTATATTATATTTCTAATAAGGATGATTTGATCTTTTAGGGATTCACAAGCACAAACCCTAGGTACCTCAGCTTGAATATTCATAAATAAATCATCTACCTTAACCTTTAAGGAGTGATAGCTTATAATTGGTTATAGGGATAATAAATATCACCCTCCTTAGGGTTAGGAGGAATAAGATCAATATTAATACCATACTATTGGTAAAGAGAGTTCTGAATTTTATATATATTATGATCATTCTTTGATTTTTTTGTTTTGAAGTGATTATATTTTGAACCCCTTATAGATTAGATTGATTTAATCAGGTATGAGATAGAACAAGTAACAACCACTATAAGGTATTGTAACATGAAATAATTAAGAGATGTATCCATATTGAACATTATTTTGGAAAAGATAAAATTTTGAATTTTGAACACTTCAAAATTAGAAATCAAAATTTAGAAATAGTAAACCATGAGACCCTAGGTCAACTATAGCTTTAAAACAAAGGGTTGAGGTCACCACAATGTGATAAATGAAGATAAATCAGTACAAATTTATTGGATTATAAATTTTATAATCTAAAATATAATTTTATAAAGAAACAAGAAATGAGATGAACCCATAACAATAGGGAAATACAAGTACATATATGGTTTGTAGATTTAAATTTACTAAAAGTAGTAAAGTATTAAATTTATAAATTTTACACAATATTTTGGAAAACCAAAAGAGATTTTTGTCTATATCAACATGATTATGAAAAAATATAAGTGGTTTTTAATCGGATCAATTGTAAGTCATAAATTGCCCAAATAATGCAAAATGCTTCACAGGCAAAACCATAAAATATTCCCAATAAATAATAAGGAATTTTGATAAAAAAGAATTGATTTTAGAAATATGAGAGAATTTTTTGAATAAAATGTTATTTTACATGAAACCTAGAAATTAATTGGAAAATAAGTACACCATTTGCCTTGTAAGCCGATATTTAATAAAATAGTAAATTAAAAACAATTAAAAAAATTATATTGAAATTTGGCAAACAAAAAGAGGCTTTTTACTATACCAACTAGAGTAGAAAATATGTCTAAGGAATTTTAAAATGGATCTATTTTATGTCTTAAATATGCCAATCAAGGAATAATTCACTTGCAAGCATATGCACATAAGGCCCTTATGACTAGAGGATGGTAAAATCCTTGGGTTAAGTTTTAGATCTTAAAATACATCACAATAATATGAACCCATAAGAGGATTTGAATCCCTATATCAATTTTTTCATTCATCATGAATCAAGTTCACCAAAAATTTAACCATAAATTTGGATAAGGATCTTACTTTGATATATAGACTTAAGAATGTAGAAATGATAATACACAGGGGTGATTATCATATATATAGTAGGCTAATTATATCCTAGTCTCAGATATAACATATGTTAAACTCATTAAATTGAGATAAGCTAAAAATAATAAGTACAACTATGATAGATATGGAGATGACATAGAATTAATGCAAGTAGATTATTCCAATGCTAATACAGTTCTATATTTGGAACAAGTAGAAAGTAGACTCAAATAAGATTCTAGAACAATTTTTAGATTTTTGATTGAATGCCCATGGAGATACAAATACTAACATTAACTTGAGATGGTTATGTTGATGCTACTATCTGAACCCAATGTGTCTTATACAAATAGATACTATAAAAGGATACAACCACTTGGTTTCTTATAGGTTTGTTCACCTTCATTTTAGTGCATTCAGATCTGAGCCATGGATTGTCACTATTCATGAAATTTCAAAACCCTAATTTTTCATCTTCATAGTGATCATGGGGAAAAATGAGTTAGTGGGCACATGGTATCGAGATATCCCCAAAGACATCTTAATCAATGTGTCTTTCCTACAAAGTCAATACTTTGAAGAGGACCTTAAACTGATGTAGTTCCCCCTATGTCTTAGTTTGTGTGTGAATCTTGCAATATGTGCAAATCAAGTAAGATAGTGACCTAGCTTGTAACTTCACAAATATAGATATTAGATTGTTCATTCAATAATATAGACATTTGTATGTATTATGCCTATGATTGGTATCAAAATACCAGAAAATAGGGAAGTTTTGATCACTTGAGTCCTTGATTGAATGGATTTTATAAATTTTGTAGTGAGTAAGAAGTTTCTAGGTGAGTAATGAATGAAAGTTGACCTTTTTTTATATCAATCACTTTGGAGCAATAACTCACATTTAAAAACTTAGGCTAACCATTAGGATACATTTCATTTAAAAATTAGGTGACTTTAGGGAATTAGACACTTACATCATAGTAAGACACTAGTTTTAATGGAGGTGTCTATCCTAGATGTTAGTGTCTATAGAGTAAAAAAATAGGTATAAACTCAAAACTTGTAGAAGTGGAAGATAAACATGCTTTAATAATTATAGGTAATATAAAATGTTTGGGTCATCAACATAAGACTAGTCACACTAATATATAGGCTAAGGGGCATAAGATAGAGTATATGAGATACTTTGAAAAGTGGGAAAGGTCTAGAACTAAGAGGAAGATCCATTGTCTAAGTTTTCTAATTGTACAAGACTAAGGTATGATATAATACATAAAATAGTGTCTATAGATGATTTTTAAATTAGAAAGATAAGTGCCTCATATGAAAGTCATTGGTAATTTTAAGTGTTATCCTTGATGTGAATTTATAAAGAGATATTTCAAATATTTTATAATAACCAACCTATTTATTTATGTGAAAATTTTGTTAACAAGCTTGTCATTTCAAAAATGCATTTGTTATATCATGGGCAAAAAGTATGCATTTCTAAATAGGTGCACAATATGTTCATGTCTTCCCAATGTACACTAGTCCTAAAAGATAATGCTCTTATAAAACTAGAGTGATAGTAAATTATCTATTGAGTAGGGATGAATAGGGATAAAATAGGGAAGTCTAAAATATGTTCTTAGTATTTGTAAAAATTTGAAGGCTTTCTTAGAGATTACTAGTTAACATAATGGAAAGTTGGATAAGCTAGGTAATGATGTCAATAACAAGAATTTTGAAGCACTTATTGATTAAATTTTAGTGTCTATGGTAGGCCATCCATGTCTAGAATAGTGTCTATAGATGATTTTGAAATTAGAAAGATAAGTGCCTCGTATGAAAGTCATTGGTAATTTTAAGTGTGATCCTTGATGCAAATTTATAAAGAGATATTTCAAATGTTTTATAATAACAAAGCTATTTATTTATGTGAAAAAAGTTGTTAAGAAGCTTGCCATTTTAAAAATACATTTTTTAGAGCATGAGAGAAAAGTATGCACTACTAGACAAGTGCACAATATGTTCATGTATTCCAAATGTACACTAGTCCTAAAAGATAATGGGCTTATAAGACTAGAGTGATAGTAAATTATTTACTGAATAGGGATAAATTAGGGAAGTCTAGAAGATGTTCTTAGTATTTGTAAAAATTTGAAGGATTTCTTAGAGATTACTAGTCAACAGAGCAGAAATTTGGATAAGCTAGGTAAGGATTTTGAATCACTTATTAATTAAATTTTAGTGTCTAAAATAGGCCATCCATGTCTAGAATAGTGAACTATTGTCATAACAGGTATAAAACAATCATTTTTTTGAAATTCTTAGAATTAAATCTAATTAAAGATAGTTAGAAAGAGTTATATAGAATCAATTTATAGAAAATTACCCAGGGTTATCTTAGTTTTCATCAATTTAAAGTCATCATGGATGACACGTGTTTCATGTTAGCATAATTTTTTTGGTCAAAATTCTAGTTTTTATTACTCAATTTTAGAATCCATATATGTTATATATAATAATGGGGGTATGTGCATGGCATATGATTAAATCCTTGCTCAATTTTTTTTACCAATTTAATAAATGGAATGGATGTTCATGTCATTATCCATGTTATATATACCATATTTTACACTAATGTTTAACCATTTTTGTGCTAGGTTTACACCAGAATTGAGACTTATTCTATCTATAGTGGTTGGTTCACCTTTTTCACATTTTTTTACAGTACAACAATATATTGGAATTCATATATGTATTATAATCCATGATAATACCTATTTTATATGATTTGGGTTTTTATGTAAACATAATTAATTAAATAAAACTATTTGAATAAAATTTGACAATATTTAGAATTTAGAGATATATGCCAAACTATATAAATTTTCCTATCTACACATGTGCAATAAATATAATAAGTATAAGGTAACTAATGGATATTTATGTCATATCTTATTTTATGTTCTAATCTAAACTTTGATACTAATCTAAAATATTATAGGGATAATGATCATGATTTGGGATCTATTCACTTTGTGTTTTAGAGATTTTACCTTGAGGATGCTTACATCAATCGTATATAGTCATGTTGATGCACATGTCTATATTATATGTAAGTGTCTATCCTATGGCATGTACATGAATGGTCACAAAGTTATATTAAATTTTTATTATTACCTATATGCTTTTTTTGGTCCATTATAATATGTCCAACTATGCATAGAATCTAGTCAATAAGCAAAACCTAGTCTTATTGCCTTTTACCTCTGGTAACTTGATAAAAATGGGTTACAATTTGATTTGATATAACCATAAAAACCCAAGTTTTTTTTGAGTTTTTCTTATATATACATTATTCTAAATATTTACTCAGAGTCACATGTAGTTATTCCTCATATGCATGTGTGGGGAATTTTTGGTTATGAAACTATATGTTCTTTCTACCATTGTAACCCTTGGTCAAAGAAATGCAAGAGTAAATTAACCTTTAGATGATTTATATAATCAATTTATTAATTTAAATATAATTTTATACCTTGGAATATAAAGTACTTTCTAATTAGGAACTTGTTTGATAAATTCTAGGTGTCAGTAATTAGACCATAGCCTTTGTATATATAGGGATTTCTTGATTTTGAATTAGGACCTAGTGGTGCATGAAAATATGAAAATAAAATAAACAAAATATGGAAAATAAAATGGTTATAAATAAAAAATAAAGGAAGAATATCAATATCTAAGTATCGACACAGACATCATAGTTGGACACATGCATTAATGTAAGAACCCAATATAGATGCAGGAGTCCATACATTAAAAACACAAATTTAATATAAAAATAGGTAAAGATTCCTATAATACATTAGATAAAAAGGAAATATGATAATATACAATCTGAAGGTATAGATATAGCAAGTGAAATAAGATGGACCTAAGGACTTATGTATGAGATTTCACCACTAGTTATCTAACTCTCAGTTAAAAGACATATACATACAAAATCTTTGGAAAAATTCTATGAAATTGTGTTTGTACCAAATATGGGTGACTAAATTCCCCCAATACCTCACCCCCCTATGCCCCCCCCCAATTAATATAGTAATGCATGAACCTAAAATTACTAGTATAAAGGAAAATAAAATGCATACCTTCGTGTGTACAACACACCTTGTCTTTACTTAATCTTTCCTTCAAAATTTTGTTTGAATATTACCTAAAATATATATCATATCACAAAATAATCATCATATAATATATATATATGGATACATAATATAAGTTATCATAAAGAAAGAGCATGGATAAAATACACCTATGTAAATGATACATAGTAATGGGTTTGTAATGGTGGATCTATTATGGGGACAAGAGAAATAGAAGGGGAATATCAACATCATCCATCTTCTACACATGAAGATGAGTGATCTCACATGTGATAAACTAGGTTTCACCCTAGTGGTGTTGTATCTAGAGCAAGGAGAGTTGGGAGGTGATCATTCCCCCAACCTAGAATAAGAAGAGTGGTGCTTCATCCATCAAGAGTAATGTTTCCAAAATAGGACAAATTGAATGTAAAACCTAGTGAGACTCGATTATTTAATAACTCTAATATATAAATATAAACAACCACTACAAATGGATAAGGCTCAAAATGATAATTTGTATAAGTCCATCCTAGGTATTAGTCCATAATGTGATAAAATACTAAGATATATTAACAATCCATAATAATCTAGTGAATTTAGAAGATATATCATTTTATGAGTGAATAGAAATAATTAATCCTTATTCATTCCCACTCTCATATATAGTGTGAATTATTTAGTCTATGTAGATTGTTCCTTTTCCTTTAGCATAAGCACCAATACCATGTAATTTATGTCTAATGGTAATACCAATGTATATAATGTCAACCCAAATATGTACCTGAATCATATTCTATGAAGGAGGTTTGGTGAGTTTTAACATGATATAAGCATGGAGGACATGTTTCCATAACATTCCCCCACTATAATTTGAACAATATAAGAAATCTTTACAAATTTGAAGGAAATGTGTCTAAAACATGTCCCCACTATAATTTGGGTATGCTTAGTACTAAATAAATATGGGGGACATGTTCCTACAATGTGTCCCCATTGAATCTAAAATTATAAATATGTATAAGCCATGTCTCTGTGACATGCCCCCATTAATATTCCCCCCTTTTAGGAGGAGGGGAAATAAAATTTGCTAGTCACGGCATCATGAAATGAATGAGTGTAAATGTCATGTCTATGAGTGGGTAGTAACCAATTTTAACATAATAGTGTTAGTACATGAGAATCCAAGATTATTTTTTTAACATTTGTAATTTGGAATAACATCTATGTAAGCAAAAAAAATAGGCAATTTTTGTATTTATTAAAAGCTTGCCAAATTGGTATAATGTGAAGGGGTTTATGTCTTGGATCTCAATGTAACTCATAGTTTTGAATTTGGAAAATGGGTACTCAATATATATGCATTAGGATTTTAAAATGGAAATTTCAATTTATTTTTATTTTAAACCATTTAAAATTTTGAGCTTAGAGTATAAAATATAGAATGCCATGTGGTAGAGTCTCATGACCACTATGATTTGATATGCTCTAGATATCCCTAGCTTCCTAGGATTTCGATGAGTTGTTAATTAATTGAATTAAATTTTTTTGGATTATGGAGTGTAAGCCCTAGGTTGTTAAATGGGATGAGTATAGTAAATTAGGGTATAAAATGTGTAATAAATAAAACCAATGACTTTTGAAATAACTGAGCTAAATTGATATTTTTAATAATAGTAATGAAGGATAAAAATGAATACTTAGTTGGAAACTACCCAAGACAAATGATTCAAATGTTGAAAACTAGTACAAGATCTGATCTAAGTGTCATAAATAGGATTCATGGGTGAAAAACCATGCTAGACAATAACACCCTACCCTAGATAGTAGTGTTTTAGTATCGGTGTCCTCTATGTAGGAACTATTTTGAGTTTTTGGGAGAAACTATGTTTTAGTCTTCTAAGACTATTCCTATGTGGACAAACCTTCATTCACTATCTATGACCTATTATTACTATTTTTTTATGCAAACCCTATACATCCATCTAATTAGAGAATTTAACTTGGAATAAGTATTAAATGTGTGGTGTTAGTTGGGTAGGCTTGACATCCTTAACACCCTATTATGATGAGAGTTTCCTATATACCAATACTTTAAGGAGAGATAAATTTTGATGTAGTTATCCCTACCTAAGTGTTGGCACAAGTGCAAGTGAATATACTATGAATGTTAGTTTGAGTGTTTGATTGAAGTTTGAGACTACAAATATGTGTATTCTGAGATTTAGAGGGATGTAGATGATTATATGTAGAAGTTGTGATCTAGGAATTTGACTCAAGAGAGGATGGTTAATATGGTGTTATTTCTAAAATAAAAATAAAATGAAAGAAATACACTAATATCATAACATCTATAGGCCTATACACTAGTGAGAGCTTAGTTAATAAAAAAATGATAAACACAACTAAAAATTAAGGAATAAAACACAAAAATTCCTTCACCTTCCATGGATGCTCTAAATGCCTTTATAGTAATGGCTTACTTGGTTTTGTGATCATGAAGTCCTTGGCAATGGAAGTTTGGCTACCTCCATCTCTCATTGGTACCTTTGTCTTATGGATTAGCTTGGATTGGAATCAATTTGGCATGGTAACAATAGTTTCATAAATCTTTTAGAACCAATCCTGCATTATAACTTTGCATTCTCAAGTCTTAGAAATGATGTGGTAAGACCTCCTATTTATAGATTTTTAAAAATGTCTATAATCAACCTGAACTATCCATCTTGAGATGAATATGTGTGGTTGAGGACTAATCTAATTTTTGGAATTAAGTTTGTAATTATCCTCATCATGACATTGGAAGAAGGGGAATAAAGAGGCATGGAAGGCATGAATCTTGATATTTTTGGCATTTATAGCCTAGGGATGTCTTCCCAAGAAATGAGGTCACCTGATAATGCAAATATTTAATATTTATTTTCATAAATAATTTTTCAACAAGTTTCCATGGAATTATTAATTAGGCCTTGATTTGGGTTAATTATCTCTTAAGCATATTTAAGTACTTTATGCAAAAATTACCTAAATTGATCAGAATGCCTTGTTATTGGTCCAAAATTTGACTGGATTGGAATTGGAAATCCATGTTAGATGTGTTGGAACCATTATCCCATTTAGTATGTTACTGATAACAAATAACAAAGGTATGTGTCTCGTGGAAGAGATTTTAAAGGAAAAAGAAATCTAGAGTACTCAAGTGCAAAATTACCATTTTGACTCAAAATGATCTAAACTAAGATAGCTAGCCCATAAATTGCATTTCCATATTTAGTGATACCTTGGCCAAAATTAGAACTTGAATATGTTAGTTTCACGTCATTTAGCATGTTTTAGTGTTTTTAGGATAAATTGTGCATTTTGGGTAAAAATTGGTCAAAACCTTGATTGGAGGTTATCGATGGCCAAATTTAGGTGTCTATAGTTTTCCCCTATTTGGGAAGGAATTACAAGCTATAAGTATACTAAAATATTCTCAAAGAATGAAAAATTCATGTATGCCTACAACTACAATGATGATAAACTAATTGTATGATTCCCCCTTAAGGGAGTGGTTGGTATAAGTAAGTCGGCAAATGATCCCTCAAAAAGAAAGAAGCAAAATGAGGGAACCAAATAAAGGAAGGATGATGGGGTGAAAACATAATGATACTAAAAAATTAGTCAAAATTATTGAGAATGCAAGTGGGATAGTGTGCAATGGTTTTCCCAAAGGTGGTTATAATCATTATACCTTGATAGTGGCACTGAGGTATGATAACATAATGATTTACCTAAAGGTGGTTATAATCATTGAGAATGCAAGGTGGGATGGTGTGAAATTATTTTCCCAAAGGTGGTTATAAGCATTGTACCTCGATAGTGTCAATGTGGTATGATAACACAATAATTTGCCTAAAGGTAGTTATAATCATTGAGAATGCAAGGTGGGACAGTGTGCAATGATTTTTGCATAGGTAGTTATAATAATTGGACCTTGATTATGGAAAAAATGATAAAATTGGCTAAGGATGATGATAACTTAACATAGAGGGTAATGATGAATTAGAATAATCTATTAGTAGGGAGATGCTCGTCTGAACTAATAAAGGTTGAAATTCTTTCATGGTTAATTAATCTATTTTTGATATGATTTAGATTGAATAAAGATGTCAATGTCGAAGAGATGTTGATGTTTCCATTGTTGAATAGGCTTTTGGAAGCTGAGGTTTGTTTTAGCATGTATCGATAGGCATCATGGTATAACATCATGAGGACTTGGCCAAAATATACATGAGGACTAACTCTTATAATCCAATACTCAATAGAAAATAATGCACTAATCATAGAAACCATGATGATACTGTAAACATATTAATATGGATGGATTAGAGTATAAGTGTGGGAAAGGAGTCACCTAATGAACACACATAAATTGAATCAAGGCAACAGTGCTAAAAGTAAACAAACAAGTGGATAAACAAACAAAAATAAGCATAGATAAATAAACAAACAATGTAATAAAAACCCTACAAACATTACCCCTAGAAAATAAGTGACAACTTAAAAAATGAAAAAATGGGGGAATAGAAGAAAAGGAATGGGTGGTTGAGATATCTCCATATGCACTAGGCAAGTGGACGTTGCCTACATAGTTCCATGGATGTAATATCTAATAAAAAAATTTAGGGTAAATGTAGTTCTCCTAAGGAATGGGAAGAATCTGATAACTAAGGAAAATAAATAGAATAGATGTGATAGAAGAAGAGGAATGGTATTGTAAAATGGCAAGTGCATGAGATAAAAGGCCAAAAAAATGGGGAAACTAAATGACAAGTGATTTACTTATAACTTGGTAAAGGTTCCTAGAATCCTTAAGGCAAAGAAGTGGTCAATGTTTTTATTCTTTTTTAATGATTTTTGGAATTTTTTTTTGATATGTTTTGGAGTGTCTCAACTCAATCGAGAATGATGAGACACTAAATGGTTCAATCTAAAAAAAATATTGAGAGCATTCAAACTTAAGGTTGCTCACAAAATGGTGAGAGTGTGGCTTAGGTTACTGATAAAATGGTGAGATCATGGCTTAGGGTGACTGAGATGACCTCAATATGTATCGAGTGCTTCTCACATAGTCCTAGAGTAGGACCTCAAGCCACTATAGTTATGCCCTTATAGTGGAGTAATTTGACTAGTGTAGTAGCCAATTCAAACAAAATAGGCACAATTGGTAAAAAGGAATATCATGTCATGGGAAGTGGCAAGTCGGTACATCAAGGCTTAATGTTGCCCCTAGTTTTCCCATAGGTGGTTATAACTAGGACAGAACATCATATATCGATGGTACTAATTTTCTCAAAGTTGATTATAATTAATAGCAAGATTAATGGTAAGCAAGGCATACAAAATGAAGGATGTAACTGCTAAAACTTGGTCATACTATCCCAAACTATGATCTCTATCTGAAGTAGTTAAATTAACTAATGAAAATGATCAGATATCTTTATGCTAAAACTGCATAATGAATGGAAAAAATAAATTTCAAATGGGCTAGGCTTTAGAATAAACTGGGTTGATAGAATGAAAGCAAAAATTGGATATAGTGAAGAGTACAGATAAGGATGGTAATTTGTATAAAGAAGAATAGTGATAAAATAACATAATTAAAATGGTACTTATAGATAATATACCTTAGCACTCAAACATATTATTGCTTGAGATGAATAATATTCATCAGCTTAGGAAGTTCATTTCCATCTAGTGTGGCAAGCCTATATGCTCCTGATCCATAATCTACAATGATGATGAAAGGCCCTATCTAGTTTGGTTTGAATTTCCCTTTATGCTTCTTCTCAAATGTGGTATTCTTTTGGTTTTCTTTAAGAATAAGATCACCAAGTTTAAATATTATATACTTAACACATCAATTATAGTGGCATTTGAGTCAATTTTGATATGCTTGAAGATTGTTGAGTGTGGCTATGCATTTCTCATCAATTAGGTCTAGCTCTTGTAGGTATGATACTCGATAGTCATGATCATCTAGGACATGCTTGAAAGATATGCATAGTGAAGGCAATTTGACCTCAATAGGAAGGATGTCTTCAGTACCATAAACAATTAAGTATGGAGTGGCTCTTGTGGGGGTATGATGATTGGTATAATATGCCCAAAGGGTATGTAATATTTATAGGTGTCAATCATGACTGACATCATTAAAAATCTTTTTGAGAATGTTGACAATGGTTTTGTTGGATGTCTTAGCTTGGCCATTATCTTGAGTGTAATATCCTATAGAAAAATGTTGGGTAATGTTGTATTCAGTACATAACTAGTCTACATCCTTGTTCTTGAAAGATCCTCCATTATCAGATATAATGTTAGAGGGGATACCATAGTGGCAAATGATATGGTTGAAGATGAATTTGGAAATTTATTTTCCAATCACATAAGTGAGGGTTATAGATTCAACCCACTTAGTGAAATACTTAGTGGTGGTAAGGATATGTTTATGGCTATCAGTTGAAGTGGGGTTAATCTTCCCAATGAGGTCAAGTCCCCATGTAGAAAATGTCCATCATTTCAACATTGGTTTTAGAGTTTTTATTAGGGCATGAATTAGATTAGCATGCCATTGACATTTGTCACATTTTTTAACATATGCAATGACATCTATGTCTATTATGGGCCAATAATAACCAATACGTAAGAGATTTTTGGATAAGACTACCACTCTAGAATGAGATCCACATACTCCTTCATGAACTTCTCTTAACACTAGTGTAGACTCTGTCAAAGTTAAATAATGAAGTAGAGTTCCATCAAAACTATGGTGATAAAGGGTGGATCCTAGTAAATTATAAAGAGTAGAATGATGAATAAAGGCTTTGGTTTATTTTTTAGATAGGTTAGGTGATAGGAATTGGTCATGAAGGTAGTTATAAAGGTATAAGTATCAAATATAATTAGGACCAATAATATCATAAATCATGGCAATGGTTGAAGTTTCATGAGCTCATGCTGACAAATTCTTGATGAGGAATTAATACTCTCTAGCTTTATTTATTTGTTCAACCAGAGAGCCAATAGTATCCATATCATCTGTAGTTTTATTAATAGCCCTTGGTATGTGCTCAAACTAAATATTCTCAATTTATAGCTTAAGAGTGTCAACCATGGCTTTATATAGAACTAGCTTATCATTTTGGTCTGAAAATGATTTGTGACCTGATTGATGATTAACTGAGAATCACCATAAATTTGGAGATGAGATATATTCTAATGCACTACTTGTTTAATCCCTACAACAAATGTTTCATACTCAACCATGTTGTTTGTAAGGAAAGCTAATTTTGAATGATTTAAGGATTAGATTCCCCTATGGTGGAATAAAAAATAGGTATACACCCAATCCTTGTGTAGTAAATGAACCATAAAAATATAGCTTCTGATGCTACTCCTCAAGGGGTGTGTCAATGACAGTCATTATGGATTCATCAAGGAATTGAAATGTGAGTAGTTGTGTGTCTATGAGAGGTGCTTCAGCAAGTTGATATTAAGAACTTATCCCTTGATTACCTTTTGATTGACATAATCTATGTCAAGCTCAATTTTAGCCATTCTACCTTGTAAATCTATTTTAGATAGTAGATACCTAAGTGGATCTACTTTTGAAATAACTATGGTCTTATTATTCAAAATGTAATTGCATAGTTTTTGAGCTATCAAGACCATGGCTAGACAAGCTTTTTTAATAGATACATAGTTATGTTCATATGTAACAAAGGTACGCCATAGGTAGTACATAGCATGTTATTTTCCATTATCATCATGTTGAGCTAAGAGTGCCCCCAAAGTGTGGTTGGTAGCTGATAGGTATAACAAAAATGCATTTCTTGGCATAAGAGGTAATAAAATAGATGGATTAATAAGATAGTCTTTGAGTTGTTGAAATGATATTTGGCAGTGATCATCCCTATGAAATGTAAATCCCTTCTTTATAAGGTCTGTAAATGGATGGAACTTGTCTGCTAACTGAGAGATGAAGTGTCAGATTGACTAGATTTTACATTGTAAACTATGGAGTTGCTTTCAATTAGTTAGTGGTATCATCTCAGTTATAACATGGAATTTAGCTAGATTAACTTCAATACCTCTATGAGACATGATGAAGCCAAGTAGTTTGCCTGAAGTTACACTGAACACATATTTATTTGGATTGCTTCTGAATTTATACTCTCATAATCTTTCAAATATCTTATGTAACACTACTAGATGGTCAACTTTGGTTTTGGATTTTCCTAATATGTCATCAACATATTCTTCAATAATATCATGCATCATATCATGGAATATGATAGTCATGTCCCTTTGATATATAGATCCAATATTCCTAAGGACAAATGAAATTATTTGATAATAAAATGTTCCCCATGGAGTGGTGAACATTATTTTATGTTGGTCTTTTGTTGTTATTATGATATGGTTTTATCATGAAAAGTCATCCATGAGTTAAAGCATTTAATAACCGGCTATGGAGTCAATGATCATGTTGATATTAGGCAAGGGAAAATCATATTTAAGACAAGCTTTATTGATGTCTCAAAAATTAGTACAAATTTTGATCCCTTCAAGCTTTTTACTAAGAGGTACCACATTAGAGATTCATTTTGAGTATTCTATAGATCAAATACATCCTACTTCTAAGAGTTTTTCCAACTCTTTCTTTACCAATATAGAAATGAGAGGATGCATCTTATGTATATTTTATTTTATTGGTTTGGCATAATAATTAACTACAAGGTAGTGCAAAACAAATGTGGGGTCTAAATCTAGCATATCAAAATAGGCCCATGCAAATATATCTATAAATTCTCTAAATAGAACTGTAAAGATGTCATATTCCTTCTCAGTGAGGGATGATCCTAATTTTATCCATTTTAGGTTTGATGGAGTTTTGATATTTACCTCTATTATATTTTCAACTAGAAGAGGTAAACTATCTTGTAGGATAGTAGGCAATGACTTGAACTTTTGAATTATGTTAGGGCCCTCTGTTGGGACTTGCTCTTTAACTTCTCCTACGCATGATGAATCTGAGTCCCCTAATGGGAGATCTATCCATGTGATAAAATTAGTCATAAATTCTTAAAGAATTTTATCAGATACTTATTATTTCTCAAATCTAAACTCTGATCCATAGGCAAGTTCATCATTGGTGGTCTCTTGGTTTAAATTTAAAGAAGAATGAACACCCCCATCTAATGACACCTGAAACAGGTTTTCACCACTAGACTAGCCTTTATCTTTACTTTTTCCCTATTCAAAAAGCACCTTGAGAGGTTTTCACTTTCGGAGCTCAATGTCTTATTTATTTTTGGATAAGGGTATTCAATCACTCTCTAAAATAGGATGTAGGATCCAATGTGATTGAGATTCTTAATTTATGATTTCCTAATGAAACATTGTCTCTAAGGCCTAAAATGTCATAAAATGCCTCATCATTATGGAACTCATCAATCATTAGACTGGATTCTTGTTGGTCTCAATCTATTAGTTGGGGATACTATAATGGTAAAGGGTTGTGATGAATGGATAAGGTAAGGGTACAAATGGCATTGTTATTAAAAAATTTAGTCATTGGTGATGGAGTTTGAATAAGATATGTGGGGTCACCCCTAGGCTATTTAAATCCAAGTCCATAAGGTCTTTCATACTTAGTTAAGGAATTTAACTCGATGGTTCCTTGTGGATTTGGTCTAAGGCCTCTTCCTTCATACTTGTGACACTTCATAATCCTATTGGGAATAGGATACTTTGAAATTTTATAAAAATTAGCTTGGTTTTCATTGTATAACCATGATTCATCCCCTTTGAGAGGGTTAGGTCCTAGGCTAGATGTTGGTATAAATGTGATAATTTTCTTATCTTTGTTCCTTTGTTTCCAATGCATATGTGGGTGAATTTAGGTTATAGAAAGGTTTTTGGATTCTAAGGAGGATTTTTAATATGAAATGTATCATGGGTCACATACTCTTTTGGTCCATTATCTTAAATGGTGAAATAATTTGAAGCTTTAGGAGGTGGCATGTGGGAAACGGAATCTAAGGTATTGAGATCTATACAATTATTTGGTGAAGGATAAATAAGTATGGACTTTTCTTTCTCCTTCTTTGAACTTGGATTAATTTCATACTAATAATTATAGCTTTAAAATTTGGCCTCAAGATGATTACAATGTTCATATGGATGTAAATCTCCTAGAATATTCACTTCCATCCTTGAGTGGGAAAACTTGATACATTAGTGCAGCATTAATAGGACTGCATGAATCTCATGTAACCAAGGCATACCTAGAAGCATATTGTATGATAACTCAAGATCAAGCACATGGAAAAGTGTCTCATGGGTCAAAGGTCCAATGATAACTAGCAAACTAATGGTGCCTTGTGATTCTCTTTCTTGATTATCTTAGATTTTGATGGTTATTGTTTCTAGCTAGAGATCTACTATTATGTACCCAAGAAGCTTGATGAGATTTAAAGAGACTATGTTGAGGATAGATCCATTGTGTATAAGGACACATTTCACTTTATGCCATTTTATATAAAATTTTATATAAAATGGATTATTATGGAGGAGGCAAAGGGAAGACATATCACTTTGGTTGAATGTGACTTGTTGGGCTAGAGCTAGGTGTCCAACCAAACCTTAAAATTGATCAGGGGATATGTCACTAGCAATAGTGGATTGGGTCAAAAACTCATTCAAATTTTTCTTATGGATTATTGATGTTCGTAGTAAATATAAAATATAAATTTTTGCATGCATTTTTTGTAATTGTTCTACAATATCAAATTTCTTGTCTTGGTCAGTAGTGAATAGTTTATTCCAAAGATGAATGATTGGTTAGATGATAGGCAAAGTGGCAGATGGTTATGGTCATAGGATACTAATCTTCAAACTTTGAGTTTTTATTGCACAATCAAG
This sequence comes from Torreya grandis, assembly GCA_037957365.1. Classification (NCBI taxonomy): domain Eukaryota; kingdom Viridiplantae; phylum Streptophyta; class Pinopsida; order Cupressales; family Taxaceae; genus Torreya; species Torreya grandis. Next base: position 2,286,506 of record JARHVA010001887.1, read on the forward strand.
ATTAAATAATGGACCATTATTCCTAACAGATGTTGGAAATGGTGCGGGACTAGACAGAAGAAGTCTCAGTTGTTAGTGCAATTACATGTGGTCATGTGGCAAGACTAAGTTGCTGATATATGGCCCAAAAGGGTAAGTCCTAGTTTTCTAGTTTGCCTATATTCACTCCCAAGTCAAAGAAGGATTATCCATATAATTTAGTTGAATTTTATTGTTTAGCAATAGTTTAGGCTAATTGGTGTTTAGTCTAGGATTAATGGAGATGGTATTGACACTACCCCCTATAATATGACCTACATCCCTATTTTAGTCATGTCCAACTGCATGGTAGGTTTGTTGGTTGTTACCATTATGACCTTGGTTTTTTATATTGTTATGTCATTATGGGTTTTTCTACTTATTTTATTGATTTTGATATTTCAGGCTTTGATTTTGATACTATTGATTTTGCTACTACACTGATCATTATTATTGATGTTGTTGATTATTTTGCTATTATTGATTTTTATTTTAGGGAAAAGGGTTTTGATAAATCCCAAGGGCTTGATTTTAAGTGGAATCACCATTATCCAATGTTATCTCCCCATTCTCTAACATATTCTCAATTAAATGCTTGATTTGGACACATCTTCATAGATTATGCCCATTGACCCAATGATAGTAATAGAATTCATTTTCATGGTACCAATTAGGATAAGGAATGGCTTACAAATAATGCTTTAGTATAGGATAAATAATTAGATTATTAGTATAAATCTTGTAAAATATAGATTCAATAGGTTCTCTTAGGTCACTAAAGACATGATGTGCAGGCATTGTTCTCCTAGGAAGAGGGATTCATAATGGTAATGGTTGTTATATTTGTTGTGAAGGTCTTGGTTGTTATGCTTATGGAATTGGTTAGAGAGGTTATTAGGTATAAGTAAGATAAAAATGTGGTGTAGATGATGTTTTCACCATTTGGATATGATAGGATTCAGTTACTCCATTTCTCATAATATTCTTATTATGGTTAAATTGTTTCAATCTTTCTTAGTTTTTAGCCTATATCAGTTGTGAGTTTTGTGCTTGAATGGGGTGTTGGTAATTTTCTTGATTGGTACCTTGATTTTTATTATTCAAATTAAGCTTGATAACTCCTTTATTGATGAGTTCCTAATTAATAAACAAGCCTTTGTTAATGATCTCCTTGAATGTATGTGCACATTGTAGTTCCAAATGATAAGCTATCTCATTATGCAAATCTTTGATAAACATAGCAGCTAATTATTTATCTAGTAAAATATGGGTAAAATGGCTTGCAAGGGCTCCCAATCATTGTAAATAACTTACAAAACTCTCATCAAGTTTTTGCTTTGCTTGATTTAAGTCCACTAATGAAATATCATGCTCAAGATTATAAGAAAATTACTACACAAACTTATCAAAAAGATCATCAAAATATGTTATTGAATTTTTAGGTAACTTTAGAAAACACACCAAGGCTTGTCCATCTAAGCTCCTTGGAAAAAATAACAAAAGGTATATGTCCCTATATGCCACTGGTTCACATGCGACAAAAAATTAAATCAAATGAGCCTTAGGGTCACCTTTCCCTTTGTATTTATCAAATTTCAATGGTTTGTATCTTGGAGGAAATGGTATCTTCAAATACTCCATGTTGAATGTATATGAATATACATCATCCAATTTGAACTTTTTAGTTTATTTACTAACTTGAATGGTAGCAATTTCATCTTTCATTTGTTGTAATTTTTGGGGTAAGATACTAAAAAGAATATTGGTTTGAGGGAGAACATTGGTTTGGATAAATGGTTGGGAGGTCATAAGTGGAATACTTTGACCAAGGCATGATAGAGATAACTATTGGGGTATATTTTTTTATTGGGGAATGGACCAGGAATACACATACATGGATTAGGATGTATTTGAAATTACACAATTAGTTGTGTGATATTTTGGTTCAAGTTAGTAATAAAGGTTTTACTTAGAGGATTTTGTGGTTGGGATAAAGGGATATAACTATATTATCCCTGATATGGTTGAAAAGGGATATGCTACTGACTAATCAAACCTTGTTGTTGAGTGGGAACTTATGGACCAAGACCCTCTCTCTATATTTATGGCATATTTTGAACCAATGGTTATCTAGCAGGTACTTGAGAAACATGGGGACCTCTTTATTGCATGAATCCTTATGAGGAAGTGAAAGTAGGTTGTAGATTTAATATATGTCATTGAATAATATTCACATATTGTTGACTATTCATTACTTGGTTTTAGATTGACATATTAGTCTATGACTAAAGAGGTACGTTCATCATTACCTAGTGAGGTGGAACATTAGTTGGCCTTAATTGAGGTGGAAATGTATTTATCCTCTATTATGTTGATACACTAGATTCTATTTGCTATTATGGAATACTACTCAGTATTTGTTGATTAGGAGTAGGGTTCATCACATTCTATCATTGAGGCATGACATTAGCCATTATTTGATTACCTAATCCCATAAGTTGTATACTTGAAGAAGTAGTCGACTGAGGTTGGGGTGTAGAAACCCCTATTCCCTAGTATAATCATCCACTCATGGGATGAACTATAGGAATATATTATCAGCTAGTTTTTTTTGTATTAGTACCACTTTGATCAGGACTAGACATTGTTTGCACATTGTCTACTATGTTTGGCTCATTATTTTGTGTATAGGTTGAAGACACTTCTTCAATAATAGGCATATGCATCAAGTTATCTATTGAAGAAATTTATGAAAATGGATCAAAAATCATATTATCTTATCCAGTTAACTCTATCAACACTCATGTTGATTGAACTAAGTCAATAAAAGGCTTACTTACCATGTTCATCTAATTGAAATCACATGCTAGATTTAGGTAAGTTTGATATGTTGTTTGCATTTGGTAAAAGTGATCTTAAATAATGTTTATGCCTTGATTAGATATATTAGGATATTGGTACGTTGTTTAGACTAGAGCCATAGGATTTTTAGAAGAAGCCTATTGATTGTAAATGATATTGTGAGGCACTCTTACTAGACGTGGTAAATTTTCATGGGGGAAGTCTACTAGAAACTTGGCCCCTACCTCTATGGCTCTAACCAAAACGTCATCTTTGTTCTCTAATAAATGTCACTCAAACAAAAATGAATCATACATGTCAGTTGTATTAGTGTAATATGACTGTTGAAGTATTGACTCATCCATTAAAGGTATTGTAGCTAGGTATTGTGCATTTTATTCTTGATCTTGTTCTGAATAAGGTGGTGTATTAATTAGATAGTTAATTAATGGATATTGTCTTTTTGCCCTTTATTGAGTATTATAAGAGGGATAAGAATCAATCTCATAAGAAATATTATCCACATAGGGGTCTTGTACCATTTCTTCTTATACAACTACATTACTAATCCCTAGATTATACATGAGTCCACTATGAGTGTAGGAATACATATTGGGATATATAGTCAATGATTTTATGATAAAAGGTCAAAGAGTTCCACAAAATCTAAAAAGGACAATGTCTAAAATAAATGATGTCCCAACTTGGTCTAGATTCATCAAAAGGTTTATGCAAAGTTTTGTGAGGAAACAAGATAGTGTGAAGTATCTAACATTTCAATGTTCACACAAAGATGAGCAAGTAAATGGACCTAAAATCAAAATGCCAAATTCTAAGGTTGAAATGTTTCAAATTAGTCTAATCTAGGAATTTAAAATTTGTTAGGTCTTTTGGCCAAATGTGGCATCAAAAGCCAGGCTCAAACAAGGCATGTGTTAGGACTCTTAGCCAAATGACATCAAAATCTAGACTTTGAAAATAGATGAAAGTTTTAATCTAATAGATTTGAAACACTTCTAACAAGCAATAGGATTTTGATTCTTGGACATGAACTTGATAAAATAGGTATAAGGTATGAAATAAAAGGCACTTTATAAATAATTTATTTTATCACAAAAAATGGTATAAAACTTGGTTCTTTTGACAAACAAGCTAGATAAAAGTGAACAGTATAACTATTTTAGACAAAAGATCACAAAAGTACACTTGGATTGGCCTAAAAATGTAGGAACAAATTTGAATCCTATGCAAGAGGGTCTATGAAACAATATTTGAAATTTTTTTGGCAGTGTAATGATGCTATACTACCCAAAAGGTGTGAAAAAAAGGTTTGTTTCAAAATATATCTAAGGCAAAGACATTTTTATATAATTTTGACAGCATAAAATGTTGTGGTGCATAGACTCAAAGTGAAATTTTTTAGCACAAAATGTCTTAAGTATATCAAGTGATGATAATGATTATGAGTCTTAAATGACCTTCAACCCAAATTAGGTATTAAACGTAAGTTCCCTCAAGTTTAGTGAAAATGGTGAACCCACTTAACACATTGACCCTATGAACATATAAAGGTACAATTTTGAATTTATATTATAATTGATGGGCTTAAATAACTTTGGTAAAGGTCTATACTCAATTGGGTAGTATAACTACACCAAAGTGGATGATATGCCTCTTAAGCTTTTGATGAATTTTGAACAAGGCAAATTGATGATCTCACATAAGTAACATAACATCTCTTTTTTCAAAAGAAAATTTAGGATATGTGTTTGGTTTGGATTGTTTATTTACACCAAGTTTTAACTCTAAACAAGACTTTAATCTAGGACAAGACTAACTAGTTAACTGCTCTTAGATCCTAAACTGACAAGGTTGCTTGCAATTTTTTGGAATCCATCAATATACATCTTTTGAGAGGATTTTAAGTGTTCATATAAAATTAAATGCACATTATATAGTAGGATTTCTACTCCCCCCCTTCTCTCAAATAACAGTACTATGACATGGAACTTGAGGCACACCTTGCACCATTAATACTTATGTGGCAAGTGGGGATTTGTCTAAGATCTAACAAGTTTTTTAATGATATAGGGGAATCAATTGCATAATGACTTTCACACCAAATAGTGAAAAAGAAAAACATGGATTTTGGGGGCATATCACTTGGATTGCTGTAAAAAGGTCTAGTCCTTTTTACAACCACTACATCCTATTATTTGCTCAGTGTAGTGTGATGTCTAAAGTACCACTACATCCCATGTGTAACTTCAAAGGATCCAAATGAATTCAATGCCTAGAGGTGAAACCCTAGGTCAAAGCTTCCATAAAGAACTTGTGGGAGGTAATGACATCCTCCTCATAAGCCAATAAGCAATGAAATGAAAGACATAAAAAGAAAGACTATAGGGTCATTTTTAAGGACACCTAAACTTTGATGAGTTTTTGGGGAGTGTTTTAGATGAATTTCTTTCTAAGCCTTGGACTAGGCTACTTTAAATAGGAATGGCACTTTTGATTCTAAGGGTTCCTTAAAGGGGAAAAATTGAAGAGAATAGATGCAACATCCCTCTTTTTAGCCAACAAAAATTTGATTAAATAACTATTTCAAATAAGAATTGACAAGTGTGTTCAATTTTAAGCCCAAAATGAAATATTTGGTGGTGTTTATTTGACTCCTTGGTATTCATTTCAAACTTTGGAAACATTCACCAAAAACATCTAAATTCTTTATTAAATACCTAAAACAAGGTTCATAATTGATTTTTAAGCATGCAAAGGTGATTTAAACATGTTTTGAGAAAATATGAAGCTTGGTCCTATAGAAAAAATGTTAGCATGTCCTTTATCTTTAAAGCTCTTTTTGGTCTGAAATAATGAGCTTTGGAAAAATAGCTCTCAGATCCATGTTTTTGGAAAAACACAATGACCAATGTCTGTTATATATAACCAATGATAGTTACCCTGGCTAATTGAAATCTAACTGATATCAATTTTGATAACTGGCATTGCTTAAACTATGTAATTGATTTTGGTCTTACTTATTGATGTTGATTACTATGTAAAATAGTGGAAACTAAAAATAATAAAATAAAGTTAGAAAATCAATTTGCATGAGTTTTAAGGGTTCAAATAAATATTTTAGAGTTGAAAACATAATATTCTTCAAGTGTGAGATGCATCTAGTCCCATCGGGCATGCCATAATGTGATCTAGGAATTTGACTCTAGAGAGGATGGTTAGTATGATGTTAGTTCTAAAATGAAAACAAAATGAAAGAAACATACTAATAGAATAAAATATCTAGTATTAGACACTATGGAGATCTTAATTAACAAAAATAAATGATAAACACAACTCAAAAATAAGGAATAAAACATAATAATTACTTCACCTTCCTTGGATGATCCATATTCCTTTGTAGTAATGGCTTGCTTAGTTTTGTGCTCATTAAGTTCTTGGAAATAGAAGCTTGGATACCTCCATCTCTCCTTGGTACCTTTGGCTTGTGGCTTGGCTTGGATTGGCTTGGAATAAATTTGATATGGTAACACTCGTTTTATTAAGCTTTTATAACCAATCCTACATTATAACTTTGCATTCTCAAGTGTTAGAAATGATGTGGTAAGGCCTCTTATTTATATATTTTTACAAATGTCTAGAATTAACCTAAACTGTCCATATTGAGATGAAGATGTGTGGTTGAGAAATAATCCAATTTTTGGAATTAAGTTTGTAATTATCATCATCATGACATTGGAATAAAGGGAAATTAAGAGGCATGGAGGGTATGAACCCTGATATTTGTGGCATTTATGGCCTAGGGATGTCTTCCCAAGAAATGAGGTCACATGATGATGTAGATATTTAATATTTATTTTCAAAAATAAAATTTCAATAATTTTCCATGGAATTATTAATTAATCATTGATTTGGGTTAATTAGCTCTTAAGCATGTTTAAGCACTTTATGCACAAATTACCCAAATTGATCATAATGCCTTGTTATTAGTCCAAAATTTGACCAGATTAGAATTGGAAGTTCATGAAATATGTGTTAAAACCATTATCCCATTTAGGATGTTCCTGAAAAAAAAGGCATGTGTCTCATGTAAGATATTTTATAAGAAAGAGCAATCAAGAGCACTTAGGTGCAAAATTAGCATTTTGACTCAAAATTATTTGATCAAAGTTAGTTGGCCCATAATTTGCATTGCCCCATTTAGGGATACCTTGGCCAAAATTGGCACTTGAATATTTTAGTTTCACATCATTTATCATGTTTCAGTGTTTTTAGGCCAAATTATGCATTTTGGGGTTGAAATTGGTCAAAACTCTGATTGGAGGTTATTAGTGACCAGATTTAGGTGTCTACAGAAGTATGGTAGAATAGGTATTGATAACCTTACTTATGCATGACTTGTTATGAACTTATTTATGTATTTCATCTAATTTCCCTTTAGTGGATAAGGCCTAAAAACCATGTATATATATTGATCTAGTGCTTGTGCATGGTTTGAAATAGGTCTAGGCTGACTGTATGTGCTTTAAAAATTTAAAAGATATTTATTGGAGATAAAAAGAGAGAAAAATACAATAGCAGCCACACAAAATAATAATATTGTGGCACTATTGTCCACTTATGTAACTAGTGTCCATGTGATATAACTTGAGGAACTAGGGGTTTGGATGCCCAAAGAAGGTTTTGGGACTGATTTTTAGATGTCTAGGGTTGTGTGTGGCCCACATGAAAGATAAAAAGGTGTGTAATTAGGCCCTAAAATAGGACTATGGTTAAGCTATAAATGGGTGGTCTTAAGTAACACTCTTGGAACTCAAGTGTCATTTTAGATTATTACATTTACTTGCACCCCCCCCCACCCACCTCCCCTCCCACCTTTATTCTATAAATGCAACAAAGTAAAATGACTAGGATAAATGAAAAATAAGCATACCTAGACTTACATGTGAGGCATAGTATGTGAATTTGGATCTGAGTACGTGAAGCATGTTCCATTGCATATCCTACAAATGAAACATGTATATATAATTCCTTAATTAGTATATATATATCAAAATAAAAGAAAAAAATGAGTAAGGAGAAAATTTAGAAAGGAAAAGAATGAATACACCTCACTAGGTATATGAACTAATGCATAAGCCCAGTGATGTCCTATGTGTGTGCATGTAGATAGTGATAAAATTAGTGAATAACTTAGACTAAGATAACAGATTGCTCAATCCCCATTTGTGGGTTACTCAATAAATCAATTTGTCCTTGACTCCATCATTACCCACCCCTTCTTAGTGGATAATGACCTAAGAATAGCTTGGATTGGACTGATGGATTATCCAACCCTCTTATATAGGTGGCTTAATAGATGAGGTAGACTATGACTCCAATATTTATTATGCATGTATAGTAGATGAATATATAACTAAATATGTATGATTGTAACTAAAATCTATATATAATAGCTATGTAGCCACTTGGGAAATATATAATTAAAATCAGTCTAGGGGCCTCCTCGGGCAATTGGCTATGTAGCTCTAGAACTACATGATAATGCCAACCACTATAGATAGAGTAATGAATAACTATGGTGTATTACATGGAACATGGTTTATGGTGTGTACAATGTAGAGAATGACATAGAGTTCTCCATTCCATCTGATAAACTGGTGCATAAGTGAGTATATGAAAATAATGTGCCATGCACATACCCCTAATTATGATATCCAAGCATATGGATTATGGATTAAGTTGTAATAATCTATATTGAGTATCTAAAAATGAAATTGTCATGATCATGTCATGTATGATTCCCCCATTCTAAGCAAACTGGTATGATTTTGTGTAGAACTAAGAAAACATTGGTAATCTATAACTGAATATGTGTAAACCTAGACTGTAACTGCTATACATTTTTTTTAAAATCTAGAGTTTTTCTATTATTTGGGCTAATATTTAATAGAAAAATATTTTAGATAATATCATTGTGGTGTTAGTTTCCACTTTTGTTGTTAGTTTTTAATTGTGTTGTTTTTTGGCCAACTAAGTCTAGTCTTTGTCTGACTATTTTCCACTATACTTTCCTGAAACTAATCTTTGTATTATATTCCCTCATGCTAGAAACTATACTATGAGAGAATTTAGTGGATTTATCTCTATGAAAAATCTCTATGAATGGCCCCTCCTTTGAGGGGAGTCTTTGCACTTGTGAAATAACTATCCTCAAAAGATTAAACTCTACATGATGTGTTATCTTGAGAATATATGATATCTATAAACTAATATAATTTATATACATGAAATTATAATGTAAAATAATTTAAGAATAAGATATTAATGTATAATGCATGTTATATGTAACATTCACAAGGCCACCAAGATAGATATAACAATGTTAGTATTTGTATGAATAAAAAATATGAGTAATAAATTGAGTAATTACCTATGGGGATGGGGCATGCTGTCCATTATGACACCCTACAAGTAAGGGGAGATGCATGAGGTCCCTCATGGCATCTAAAACTAGAGTGTGTAACAATCAAGAGACATGTGTCATGGCCATGATGCATACATGAAAGTAAACATACAACACACATGAGGCAAACAGTGTAGGCCAAGGAGACACAATACAAGGGACATGGGTACATGTCACTAATTTGAGAAATCAATACATACAAGGATATGTTAAAATTTCCACATACCCATAAAGCAAGCAAGTTAGCTTAGAAACACATGGAAGGACATGTTTAAATTTTTGCATACATAATCAGGAAGGGACACACAACGACATGGTCACATGTAAAAAGCATACATCCAATGAAATTAAGTTGCATAGAGCCTTATAACAATGAAATAACTCAAGTATATGTAGAAGCATAGAGGCATAATCAAATCTAAACTAGTAAAGATATAAGTGAAATTATGCATGAACATGTAAAAATGTGTATAAGAGAAAGGATATATATAAATTAAGTCTATATTAGTAGTCAATAATAGTTTGAGTAGTGTAGGATTAATATAAAGATATAAAAATACTGAATCTATGATATAGAGTTTAAAAATATGTAACATGTAAATTAAAACTATGTATAAGATGCCCCTAAATGGGTGAATGTATCAAATGTGAAATTTGTGTATATGTGTATATGCTCATAGTGGGTAGATAGTAAAAAATATAGATATGTGTGGTTGACCTAGCTCTTATAAGTATCTAAAAAGACTTGAAAATTACAAGTGAAGAAAGTATGTGTGATAAAACTAACTACACTAAGATAGCTAGCATATGTAGTAACTGGCAAGTATAAGAAGTGTAAGCATGGAATTGTCAACAATCTATAATTTGTATTTTTGGAGTAAATATTTGAATGTTTTTATGTTCTTGACACATTATTCTATTTTTATATTTTCTAGATATAAGATATCTACAAGCAACATGAAAATGAAACTATATACAAAGAGTAAAATTAATGACACCATGTATAAGTAAATTCTAGAAATAAATGAGATAATCTAAAAATTAATTTTAATGTATCTATAGACCTAAGAGCACATCCATGGGATGTGGATAATCAAATGGTGGATATAGTGAGAGGTCATCTAATGTTTGATACTAAATATGCCCAAACTCAAATAAATCATCATCATCATGATAATCATACCATGATATATATAAGTGTAGCCTTACCCTTGGTACTAATTTGAATTATGTGCATTTGATTATATTGATGCTTTAATATGTAAAAATCCTCCTATGCAATCCTAGGGTAAACTAGACTAGACTGTGGGGTATCTATACAAAATCTATGATTTTCATCTAAGCAATTATGTAAAATGTGAATTGTGTTTCCCTTTTGACTAAAAGTTAAGCATCTATCTCTATAATCAACTATGGCATCCATTGCTAATAACCATGTACTACCAAGGGTAACCTATGTATGAGTGCCTATGCTCATGATGAAGAGTAATGTGTTGGCCACCTTTGGTCCACATGTAGTGTTATATGTTTTAATGAATCCTAATAATGTATATCATGTTGTAGCTCACTCTCTTGATGTCTTATGTGCTGTAAGAATACTAATGTGTAAGTTTTTTGACCGTAATCCTCATCTATAAAAACATGAGGGATGTATTGGTCTTAGATGAAAACTTGATATTAAAGGGATCATTATTTGAATATATGTATTGATAAATACTCAATTATGGTTCTTGATGTATTTTTAGATTACAAAGAGGATCAGTTCAAACATTAGTCATGAAAAATCATAATAGAATGCATAAGAACTAACAATCTAAGCCAACCTATTCTTTGGGGTTTTCTAGTGACAATAAGAATCAATTGAAATAAAGTACACATGAATATTACCTTCTAAAGTTATTCCACTATCCAAAAGTGGCTTCAAGCATGTTTTTCCCCTTGATTTGGTGTTCTTGTCTTTGTCAACAATGGATACCCAACTTCTCCATTATCTTAAGATCACCACACATAATCTAGGCTCAAGATAAGAAATATAATATATGCCTATCAAATAAAGCTTGAAAATAAAACACAATAATTAACACACAAAAAACTTGTGAAGATAATCTCTCATTATAAGTTTACACAATTTTAGCTTTAAAATGATGTTTTATACCCTTTTATTTATATATTATTCAAATGGGTTAGGATCAACCATGACCATCCATCTCAAGTTTGAGATGTGTAGCCATGAATTAATCTAATATTTTAAATTAAATAAATAAATATTTTCATAATTATTTGGTAGGAAAGGGCATTAATGATGCATAGTTATCCATAAAACTGATATTTAGTGCATTTATGGCTTATGGATGCTACCCCATTGATCATGTCATTACGTGATTCAAGTACTCAAAATCAATTTCCAATAAAGAAATATTCAATTTTCTCCATGGAATTCTCACTTAATATTTTAATTTGAGTTAATTTGCCTAAGATTAATCAATTTTAGTGTAATTATTTATAAATTAGTGCACAATTAATCAAACTAGTCAAAAATTCATATTAATGGGTTATAATTTAACTCAAGAGAAATTAGAAGGTGATGTTCAATGCGTATGAACTATTATCCCATTTAGGATGTTTATAATTCAAAATAACAAAAGTATGTGATGTGTACTAATGAATTAGAATAAAAAAGTGATCCAATTCACCAAAATACAAAATCATCATTTTAACTCTAAATGATTTGAGAAAAGTTAGGAATCACATAAAATACATTATCTCATTTAAGAATACATTAGCCTAAATTGGCACTTTTATATGAAAATATCAAACCATTTAACATGTTTAAGTGATTTTGACCTAAATTATGCATTTGAGTGTAATTTGAGTAAGATTTATAATTTCAACACAAACGATGTTAGGAATTGGATGTCTACATTTTTCCCTTGTTTAAAAAGGCATAGAAATACATTCAAGAGAAGCAACTACTTTTCAAAGAAAACATTTTTCAAGAATAAATTGAAAATGACCCATGATACCCCCTCGAGAGGACATATAGGGATGAAAGAGAAGGATGGACTCTTGAAAAGAGAGAGAAAGTGAGATTAACCCATGTTGCAAGTTAAATCTAGATGAGATAATGTTTACACACATTGATTCCATCAATGATAAAAAATTAATTATAATTATAATGGGACCCAAAGATGTGGGGAATGGGAATGATACAATCCAAAAATAGAAGTGGCATACTTTGAACACACCCAAAGCTAGGGTATAAGATCCATGTTTTGAAACTAATCAATCCCAAGATAAGTTACACACTAAAATATGGACATTATGGGTAAAAGTGTGGAGAGATTATAATCAGAATAAAAGGAGAACGTGGTCTCTAAATATAGAATAAATAATAATGTGATCCATTAGATTAAACTTGATCATGATAAGTAATTTTTCCCAAATAGGGTAGATTTTGATCACTGATAAAGAACTGTTTGCCCCTATAGGGCTGATTTAATTCTAATAGTAGGTTCAAATGTTTTGACCTAACATGGGAAAATTGGCAAGTAATAGCTCAAGGATATAACCCAACACATAGATTAAAGATGATCAGGTGTAAACATAGATCTGATGGTGGAATGGATGTGAAAAAGCCACAAAAAACTAAGCTTATGGGAATGCACAAAGTGATGAAAGAGATGAAAAGAAGAATGAAGGTGGTTGAGCTGACCTCAGATACATCATGTATCCAAAAGCTACCTACATAGTCAAAATAGACCTAAATATAGTGTAGTTCACCCATAATATGGGAGAGAATGGAATGAGGGATGAATAAAACTAACCAAAGTTTGATTAGACTCATGATGTATGCTAAGAGATGCACATTTAAGCATAGATTCAGGTGCTAAATATATTGAGCTTAGTTTATGCATGGTGTTCTTGAGAGTTATTCATCAAATTTGTGTTGATGTTTAGACTTAAATACAAAGCAGAAAGTGTTTTCTATAGCAAAATAATTTAGGAATCATAAGTATGAAGAATTTATGAGGACATGGTATTTTAGTTATGTAGAGTTGTTTCAAATATGAATACCTATAATTAAGGCTAATGGTAAAAAATGATCAAAACAAAATTTACAGCTATTCATATTTAAATAAAAATTCAAAGATAAAGATAAAGTGAAACATAAATGAACTTAACTTAAAATCAATATATGAACAATCAATATTTAAGTAAGAACAAGAATGTTTTAAAAAAAACAAGAATAACTTAATAACATGAGATCAAGATATAAATAATCAAGATCTATGTGGACCATCAAGATGTTCTTATAAAACAAAAGAACCAAAGATAGGACCAAACAAGAAAACAAAAGACCAAGGATAGACAAGAAGTAATAAAAAGGAGAAAAAACAAGAAATAAATGATGAGGCAAGAAAACACAATAAAACACCAATAAAAATCAGATAAATACACAAATAAAAACCAAGTTAGTGAGGTTTAAAAATAATTATTCATGAATGTGTAGTAGAGATGTTACTTTCTACAGTAGCATAACAAGAAAAATGACATAATGTTATTCCTTAACTAAATAGGAATAATGTAGAATAAATTGGGGAAGAGAAGAAAAAGAAGGGGTTGGTTGAGATGACTCTAGATGTACAAGACAAGTGTATTTTCCCTACATACTTCCATGGATGCATGTTCCAACATGAACTTCAGGCCAGATTTAGTTCTTCCAAGAAGTGGGATATAAGAAAAATGTGATGACTAGAACATATGAATAATTTTGTATAATAAATGGGAAGAAAATAAAATCAATGAGATAAATAAGAATGGTCTTCAAAATTACAATTTGGTGGGATGAGATTACTTTCAAAATAGCAAGAGCATGGGATGAGATTAATTTCTTGTTTGAGAGTATAAGCTCCAATAAATAGCTAAGCTAGTTGCAATGACCCATGTTTGAAAATTAGTGAGGGTGAGACTTAGGTGACTAATATGACCTCAATAAAAATTGAGCACTTCTAACATTGTCCTAAAGGACCTCAAGTCAATGTATTCAAACAACAAGATAAATAAAACACAATAGTATAAAATGCCTATAATAAAATGGTCTATAGGGTTGACCTTAAGAGACAAGGTAAGGAAAATAGAAGGGTAATGGAAAATGAAAAATGGTTTTATTTCTCTTGTTGAGATGGAGATGCTCATCCTAATCAACATATGAGATAACAAAAATAATTAGTTATAAATATTTCTACCCAATACCCTTTTGGAAAATTTGCTCTAGTTACAGATGTAGATCTCAATAATGTGTTTGTGATCTTCATTGGTCATAGATTCTACATCCTTTAAACATCAATACAAGATTTCTTCATAGCCTCTATAAAAGAATGTGCAGCTAGGGAATATACATAATGTTAGGCATATGATAGATGATATAAATGGGTAATGAATAGGTGGATGATAATAAAATGTATAATAAATGAGAAAAAAATGAAGATCAAGACTTTTAGTCACACATAATGTTGTTTATTCTAGATTAAACATAATTTAGGGTTGTTTGATATGCTCTCGATAGGACCACCAATTGTTTTTGTTTGATCCTAAGAGTAGCTACCATCTGATTATGTTATATATTGGAAGATATAATGAATTTTTATTTGATAATGTCTTCATCAAGCAGTGAATAAATTTTTTGCTATGTTTTTGGTGCCTCATTGAGGTTTTCACCAATGAATTTGTCTTGATTATCCCATAGTGCCTCTGAGAAGGTTTCATGAAGAGATGTTAACATTTGACTTTGATTGTCTTCTAGTGCCTTCAAAAAGGTTTCACTAAAAGATGTTGAGTTTATTGTTTGATTATCCCCTAGTGCCTCTAAAAAGGTTTCACTAAAAGAGTATTCCTCTCCTACATGAGTTTGGTCTTGGTCCCCCTAATACTCTGCAAATGGTATGTCACCATGGATGTAGTTTAACAAAGTGTTATTCTATCATTCCCAATCAATGGTTGTGAGAGGTGGAATGTCAATATAATGGCTATAATGGGTGGGATTAATGGAATGATGAAAGGTATCACAATCTTTATAGAAAATACTAGGAGAACCTATGTTGATGTTGAATTAATCAACCTCAAAAATAATAGAAGGGTCATAAATACATTTAAATTGATCTATAAGATAAGTGTAATCAATGTTATAATAGCCATGACTATACTGTGTTTCTGAAACCCAATCTGAGTCAAGGGACATAAATCAAATATTGATTCTGATAGTGATTCTACTTTTGATGATAAATCTGATGTTGGTTTTGAAAGGGAACCAACTCTAATGTTGTTTCTTCATCTAATGTGGTTGTTTCTTTAATTCTCTATTGAGTTCTTGGTATCAAAAAAGTAATGGCCTATGATGGCATAATGGCATATATAAAAATTGATTCATCTAAGAATGGTTCAACATATACTAGCTCATCTAACTAAAGCCCATAAAAGAGAGGGAACCACTTTAGGGATGACTCAATATAATCTTGCCTATCAAAAAGAGACTCCTTAATTAGTGGAAAATGATCAAGAGGCAACTTTGTAGAGACTATATTGTCAAGGAGATGAGGCTCTTTAAAAATAGGTAAAATAATAATAGGTGATTCATCATAGGTTAACTCATCACAAATGGGTTTTTTAACAATAACATCATGATCTTGGTTTACAATTGTTTACAAAATATCAACCTTGAAAACATTTTGGTCCTCATAAGATGGCTCTTGAAGAGGTAATGGTTCTTTTTTAGGCTCATAGTTTGACATATAATTTCTAAAGTGGGGAACCATGTTTTGAGGCTCAATAATGGGATCTACAAAAATTAGACTATTGAAAAAGGGATCAATAAAATCAGGATCATCAAATGGACATTCTTTAATAATAGGTTCTCTAAATACTGGTGATGGGCCTAAAATGGTAACTATTAGATGATACGTAATTTGATTGTTCACACAAACCAAAAGAAGAGGTCCTAAAATGGTAAAATTCATGCATTGTGGGGATATATTGCTCACACAAACTAAAGGAGAATAGCCTAAAATGGTAACCTTCACACATTATAGATATTGATTGATGACACAAGCTAATGGGGGATAACCTAGAATGATAACCTTTGATCATGGTGAAAAAATTGAAGGAAGATATCCCAAAATAGTAATATTTGAGTGTGGTGCATAAATTTAAGGGGAAATATGAGGATGATACAAAAAAATTGGAGTGGATTGGATTGGTTTTCAATAAATAGGCTGAAAGAGGGTGTCATCCTCAAACAAGATAGAGTTTTCATGTCCACCATAAAAAATTTCTACCTCACAAATAAGGTGACAAGAGACCCCATTATGAGTGTACCTTAGCATCATGTTGAGAAAGGTTTACTTTCTATGTTTTCCAAGATTTGGAAATGTTTTGTAAACCTTCAAACAAGGTATGTATTTTGATATTTTATAAATAAGGTGACTAGGTAACCAAAGAGACTATAATAGGGAGGGCGGTGTATTACCACACACAATTATAATAATGATGTTCAAAAAATTACTCAACCTTAGATTAATTTTAAATCATATGAATTGGAATAGGGTATGATAACTTGAAAAGCCTAAATTGTAGCTATACACTAAAATGTAGATTTTTGAGATACATCAATACCATAAACGTATTTCAAATTTGAGGAGTTACTACTAAGAAACTAGAATAAATCCCTTTAGATTAGGAAGAATACAATATGAACCAATAAACTCAAGAGATGGAAACATGCGAGAACCCCTAAGTATAAAACTAGAACTAAATGGGCATCACAATGCTAACACATGGTAATAGGAATGGTAGTATAAAATATGATTTAGAACTTGGAGTTTGAGTGATACACTTGATGACCCAAGTTCACAATGGTGATATATATGATGATTCTATAAAAGGTCCTCAATATAAATGTGAAATTGAACCCAAATCCCCTCAAGTCAAGTGTACATGGTGAACCCAAATAACACATCAACTTTATGAACTTAGAAAGGTGTAATTTTGGGGATTTCTAAAACTTTCAAGTTATGATAATCTAGATGGTCCCAAGTGTGGCTAATACAAGGGATACAACACATAAATTAGACCTACATCAAATGACTTATTGTGAAAAGGTATAGTCCTTTTCACAACCACTACATTTGTCAATTTATCAATGTAGTGTGATGTCCTAAATGATCATATATTTTACACTAACTTGCCACTAAAATAAATTATTTAACCACTCAAACCACCATCCCAAAAAGATGATCTCAATTTGTATACCCACCATCGAGAGGGGTTTAAGATAATTCAAAGAAATGAATCCTTAGGTAAAATCTTCCCTAAATAACTTATGGGAGGTAATGACATCCCCCTCACAAGCCAAAATGCATGAAATAAAATCTAAGTAACAAGGCTTTAGGTTTTTTTTATATCACCCAAACCATACGGGTTTTTGGGAGATCATATTCAACTTCTTTTTTATTCCTTGGACAAAGGCATTATTTACAATGATTTTTTTTTTGATCATCTGAGTTCCCTATAGGGGATAAGGGGAGAGAATACACACATAATTCTCCTTACTCAAACAATCTAATAAAGGAAGTGATAGATGAAGTATAAAAAACAAAACTCTTTTGAAAAGATTATAAATTTGAAGTGAGTTTGGTTTTAAGCACCGAATTTAAGTATTTGGTGATGTTATTTGGCCTTATGGCCGTAGTTTGTAAAAACTTTTGAAAAATAATTAAAAAAACATTCAAAATAAACATGCAATTTTCCTTATAAACACCAAACACAAGGTTACTAATTATTTTTAAACACAAGTGAAAGTTTAAAAGACTTAGTTATGCTAAAAAAAACCCTTCTCCATGCAGGTCCTACATACAAAGTTAGATAGTCTTGTTTAGCTTTGAATCACTTTTGAATTTGAGACAAGCAACTTTGAAAAACATGCTCTTAGGTTTGTGTTTTTTAGAAACATAATGGCTGATGCTAGTAACTGTTGATCGGTGCTTATTTTTCAAGACCATAATCGGTCTTAACCTGATCATGTATAATAAAAAATGATTGATAATGATCACCTATGAACCTAAAGGCAAATTTTTTGCGCTTGAAAATATTTGTTAGATCACTTATTAGAATAAGAACTCCAAAACAAAACCTTCTAGATCAAGAAATGTTCAGACTAGGGAATTATAAAACTCAATTTGTTACAAAAAAACTTGAATAAATATCTAAAATGAAAATTTTTATACATGTTTTCTCTTATAACCCAATTGACCATGGTTAGCCCTAATCGATGCTGGTCAATTAGAATCATCGTTGGTCACTATGTGACCTATGTGTGCATAAAAATGTTAGAAACATAGGAAAAAGAACATATAAATTCTTTTTAAAGGAATTTTTAATGACTTAAATGCAAATGTGATATTTCCAAGATGTTTCCCTTGCTTGAATGGATGTTATGGTCCCACTAGGCATGCCAAAATGTAGTGTTGGATTACAAAGAGGATTAGTTAAAACACTAGTCATGAAAAATCATAAAAGAATACATAATAACCAAAAATCTAAACCACCATATTCTATGGGGTTTTATAATGATAATAAAAATCAATTGAAGAAAGTACACATGTATATTACCTTCCCAAATGATTCTACCATCTAAAATTTTCTCCAAACATGTTTTTCCCCTTGATTTGGGATTCTTATCTCTGTCAATAATGGATGCTAAACTCCTCGACTATCTCAAGATCACAATGCATAATCTAGGCTCAAGATAATAAATATGATCTATGCCTATCAAATGTATCTTGAAAATAAAACATAATAATCAACACACAAAAAAACTTGTGAAGATATTCTTACATTATAAGTTTACACAAGTTTAGCTTTAAAATGATGTTTTATACCCTTCTATTTATAGATTTTTCAAATTGGTTAGGATCAACCATGACTACCCATATCATTATTAGGATGTGTGTCCATGAATTAATCTAATATTTTTAATTAAATCCATAAATATTCTTATAATTATTTGGGAGGAAGGAGCATTAATGAGGCATGGCTATCCATAAATCTAATATTTTAGTATATCACCACATTAACAAAATTATTGATCTCAAATTAGATGTGGATTTTTATGGTCCTCTTCCCAATATACCTAGAGATAAATCCATTCTTGAATTATTCCATGCTCTAGAACCTAAACATCCTTGGTAATATCATAAACTTAGGAATTTCAAGAAAAAATCTCATTTTTTTAACAACTTTGTCACTAGCATTGATCCTAAAACAAATCCTATTTTCTCTCTACTTAATGTGCCATATCATTTCCAAGATGGAAATGATATTCTTATTGAGGAAACTACATGAATCAAATATAGCACCACATCATGCTCTCAACCAATCATAGTTTCTGTAGAACTTACACCAACTAAACATGATAACTTTAGTTTATTGTTTTATAAGTATCATGATAATATTTCTTGGTTCTATGAGGACAAGCCTAACATTTATCCTATTATCATGGTGCACAACATCATCACCTATCTTGACACGAAACCCGAGTGATAAAAATAATGAAAATTTCCCTTTCAAGTTTCTAATTTATGCCATAAAGAAAATTATTATATATATTAATTCTAAATTTATCAATCATGTGGAATACATATAATGGGTCTCAAACATTGTCCTTATTAAAAAAAGTCACCGTAGTCATTCACATTTACATCAATTTTTCTAACCTCAATCTTGCTTGTCCCAAGGATAACTTCTTTTTACCCTACATAGATGTCATCTTCAATTCCACTGATAGATATGAAATTTTGTCCTTTATGGATGGTTTTTTGGGTTATAATTAAATTGAAATTACCCCCAAATTTCAATTTAAGAAAACTTTCACCACTAAATGGGGCACCTATTGTTATGTTAAAATTCCCTTCGGCCTCAAAAATGTTGGAGATACCTATCATTAAGATATGACCCACATTTTTCATGACCTTATCCATAATATTGTGTAGTATTATGTGCATGACCTCATTTCCAAGTCTAAGAGCCAAAAAACTCATCTTTCTAATCTTACTATCATCTTTGATCACCTCATCAAATATAAATTTAGACTAAACCCCTACAAATGGATATTTGGCATCACATATAAAAAGTTACTAGGGTTATTAGTATTTATTTATGGTATTGATGTCCATCCCACTAAGATCAATATTATTTTCAACCATTCAATATATTTTCACTTAACTTGGAAATCTTAGGGTGATAAGATTATTTGTCTCGAAATGGCTTATCACATCTATTCTATTAATTATCTTCTCAAGAAAGGTAATGTTCTTAAATAGAAAAATCCTTATTAGAAAGAATTTGACAATATGAAAGATTATTTGATTCATCAACCCAACCTTCATTCACCTTCTAATGACTATCCTTTAATATTATATAGTTCTTCAACACATGTATCACTTGGAACAATGCTTGCCCAACAAGATGAATTAGAAGAGAGTATGCCATCTATTATATCAATCAAGCTCTCATTGACTATGAAAAATGTTATAAAAAAGTAGAATGTGATTGATATTATCAAAAAATATTTCACCCTAAAGGAGGTTTTTCAAGACTAAT